>JAJJMB010009125.1:7410614-7495608 GCA_023531105.1 Papaver atlanticum | reverse complement strand
TGACGTCCTGAAGGCGTTAAGCTCTCTAACAAACATTATGTCTAGGAGCCGCCCAATTATATTGATTCTATGTGGAGGTGATGATGAAATGTGTGAAGCATCGAACGCTCAGCTGGAGGAATATTCATCATAGCTCTGAGAGGAATGTTCGCTCAGTCAGAGATCATGAAATGGTTCACGGATCATAAAATATGAATCGTCTACATTCCTGAAGCCGGTTCAGAAACATGCAGTATCATGATTTTACGATTTTGACCTTTGTCGAAAATCCACTAACAACAGAAGTATAACGCTTATCTTTTGAACTTCGTAGATATGACATTAACATAATCTTGTATATAGTTTTATGATTATTTGAATGGGTTAATGATGAAGATTTCATCCTAGGAAACAATGTTTTATATTTGTTCAAAGGAAGTAAGTTCGTGAACTTGTTTCATGAATCGAAAGGGAAATCAATAGGTATATTGGTCCGGCTGTTCATTGCATATTCTTTGGATGACCAATATGTGTGAGTTAGTAGAACCGATCTTAACTCAGGTTATGTATGACTGTTCACAATTACTAGACTTATGACTTGGTATAACTGGTTCTGGTAATTGGTGTAACCCTAAGTAATCACCATGAGATGGTATGATCGATCCTTGTAATTGGTGTGACTGGTTCTGGTAATTGGTGTGACCAATCATAAGTGGTTGTGTGACCGATCCTTGTAATTGGTATGACCGATCCTAGTGACTGGTGTGACCGATCACAAGTAGGTACCATGTTTTGGTAGAACCGATCCTAGTGATTGGTACAACCGATCCGAACCCATGTATGTGATTTGGTATGACCGATCACATAGTAGTCTTGGAATTCTGGTAGGACCAATTCTAAACTTGTTTGGAAGTGTGGTAGAACCGATTCCAAGTTGCAAATCCGATTTTCCGTGATTTACATATTTTCTTCATGAACCTGTATAGATTCGGAATTAGGGTTTGTCGTGTAAAGATGTCAACATACTTTGAACATGAGTAGTAACTCTTATCATTTATTGTTCAAAGATATTCCTTGGTACTCAAGGTGATCCTGTACCGAAATAAATTGAGAATCTTTTAATTAAGGTATTTGGTTTTATATGTTTTAATTACCAGCAATTAATGCATAGCTCTAGAGAATAAAGATTAGTAATATGCATTTACTAATTGGAGATTTTCTATGAGAGATTTCAGAAATATTGGACAAATATTTATTGGAATTAGGAAAACCGAATTTGGGCAGTCATTCCATATCTTAAGAATATTTTCGATTTTGGAAATTCCTTGGTGTCCAAACAACCTCGGTCTATAAATACCTAAGTTTGCATCTCTAGAAAACTATCCTAAGACCCAGGCAAACTTCATTACTTGTTGTTTCTGGTGGAGCTGTCTATTCGGAGAGGAAAGTATCTTAATTAGGTGAAATCTCTTACGACCGTCGTTTAAAGACTTCTGTGGGATCAAGAATCTCTACGAGTACCATGGGTGGGAAACTAGATAATTGCAGTGTTATTAGTTTTCGATTTGATTTGATTAACTAACGGTTGTTAAAACTTTAAGTACACCTAGTTTGTTTATTCTTGAGAATCTTCTCTTCTGATATAAGATTCACTCATACTATATCCAAGTCTCGACGAGATCTTTAGAACTGTTGTTAGATCTAAAGATATCTTGTGATAATCCATTGTTAACAGACTTCGTTCTATGTGTGATTGATCACAAGAAGATTCAAGTGGTGTTGTGCAGGTATTTGAAGGCAATAGAAGATTTGAAGACGAAGAAGAATTCTTATTAGTTTTCATATCTTATGGATTTAGTGCACAAACCTTGATCGGCTGGGATCCAACTAAAATCATTTTATCTTTGATAGATATGATTGATTAGTTGAGTGAGATCGGCATTCTCTATAGTTTCACTTTGAGATCTATATTGATTGAGTGCAAATCTAAACTTGACTATTTCGGTAGTTATTGGATAGATTGATCTAACCAGACAAATGAGTTTATTAGATTAAACATAAGATCCTTTGTCAACGACTCATCTTATCTTTAGCAAGATTGATTATAGTGGTTACCAAACAGATTCTTCCTTTGCTATTTGGAATATGATCCAAATGACTTGTTATTCACGTGCGAGACTCTAGAAGTCGAAGGGGCAGGGATACTGAGGGAACTAAGTAGCTAGGGGTAATCTGCTTGGTCTCAACTATACGAAGTTGGTATTAGATTTTGTATAGCGGCTTAATTATGAGACAAGGTCCCGGGGTTTTTCTGCATTTGCAGTTTCCTCGTTAACAAAATCTTGCTGTGTCTTTTACTTTGTTTTCCTCATTATAATTTTTATTATAATTAAGTAAAATACACAAGTACGTAACTCCGTAATACTTAATAATGATCTTATAGAGTTTTGGTTATTTCCGAACCTATTATCAAGTACATACTTTGTTGTCGCATCGTCTCGATCTTATTTCATAGTCAATCACACAAGTGATCTTATTATTGTATCGTCTCGATCTCGTATCCATAGACGATCACATTCGGAAGAGGACTTATAGGTTGATAAATAAAAAATTGTGGTGTATTCGGGTACCCTCGTCCTTTCAGTCTCACACTAACTAAGAGTTGCTTCAACTCAATTGAAGAATTTAAACCAAATCTTCCTCCCACGGATTAAGCCTATAATTGATTTCTTGATTTACGATCTAAACGGATCATCAGATCAAACGAAAGATCTAGGTGATGGAAATCGATAACAACTTGAAAAAAGTCTGGCTATCCTCAAAATCCGGACTTATGCAACCCGAAGTGCAACCTTCCTTTTTGTCGGGATATGATAGGGTTGGTCCGGTGGAGACCATTAGCATTAGTTAGCCCAAAAATAAAAGGGATAGATTAAGTAGGCGTATAGAGAGTGAGGTGGGTCTTGGTATAGACATGCTAAGATGTTCCAACTGACAATCCTGATCCCAACCAATTCTATCAAAATATGTGAAAAATCAAAGCATCTGAGATAGGATAGGTATAGGGATACATCAATTAAATTAAATGAGTTATCCTTCTCAGAAGTGGCCTACAGAACGTTTTCCTAAATCAATGGTTATAAAAGGGCATTCTGACAGCTATAAATCTAGGCCGTTAAGAGCGATGAAGTACTACTTCTATTGAATTGCTAGGATCTGGCACACCCTTGGATTCTGTTCAAACAGCAGGAATGGCAGGCTCACCCCGTTCGTTTTCTTTGTCCATCAGACAGTACCCAATAACGAAGACTTCTGGACGGTAGTAGATCCATCTGCAGAACGATAACCACGAGTGCATCCCTAAGTCACTGGTGAGGCTGGCAATAAATCCAGTATTAAAGGCTGCCAAGGACAAGTAGATCAACTATTCGACCAGAGAAACTGCTAACTAAGTAGCATGCCCGCCTTCCGCAAAATCTCTATGAGATTGGTGAGCGTACACACTTTCTTTCCGCTGGGACGAAGCACAAGAATATTATGTGCTATGGCTTTCCCTTCGTTTGCATGATGGACACCTTTATTTTCAAGGAGTCAGAAGTGACCCCTAGGTAGCTTACCAGCCGGGGAGATAGAATAATTATTTTTAGCTAGCTTTCTTGAATATGTTAAGCTCTTTATCAGAATGAACTTCAAGAGATAGCAGAGCAAGCTCATTGAATTGGGTCTTGCGCCAAGGTTAGGTGAAGTAGGGGGACATGAATATGACTCATCTCAGGTCAGTTTCAAGATCCCAGGATTCGAAAGAAATAAGGGTGAACGGTCATGAATAGAAGGGGGAATAAAAATGAATCCTTTGAATCTTAGGGATATTTCCATCCATTAGATCGAAACCAGTCTACGCTTTCATAAATAAGGTTCGCCTCACCGACGGCAGGTGGGACCAACGAGCAGATGGTCATTCACATAACTCGGCAGAACAGAACCAGATACATCTGAGCATTGAACAAAGGTCGCGAAGCTCGCAGGAATCAAAGGACAGAGCCCTTAACCGGAACAGCAGAGAGCCAAGATTTCGATGTTGACTACTCATAGTGAAACCCGCGATCAACAATTAGATAATTGTCACAACAAGACGTCAGTTCCCTTAAGGTGAGTAATCCAAACCTCACTTATTGTAGTGTTTTTTTAGACAGCCATTTAACGACCAATTCTGAGGCGGATAGCGCACATTTCACTTACCAGGCGTACCAGGTTAGCCTCATGTTCAGTCGAGTTCTAGGTGGGTTAGACCTACTTTTAGTCTCGCCCCTCTCCTTGGCAGTCGAGTCTCTTTGATTTCTGGATGTTACTGGTTCAAATCGTCTCTTATAGAAATGACCATTCGGCCTGGGTTGACAAAAAAGAAACTGACAAAGCTCAAGATTTACTTCCATAAATAATATGGGCAGCATGCTTAGGAACCAGCTATAAAGCAGACGCTACTAAGATAACTCAGGAGCCAAGCAAGAAAGGCAACTCTGATCAACATGGAAACCAGGTTTGGCATGACCCCGGGGAGCTTCTCACATAAAAAATTATTTAGAAAAACCCGTCGTCTCGAGGTATCACAGGTAAGTCAACGTCGAATTGACATAGATAGACACTTTCTCGAATTGATATAGAAAGTTCATGTTCGGTCGAATCTCAAAATCCCATGATTTTCGTTGGTCAACAACCAACAAAAAGTCCTTTGGTTTTTCGCAACACCTACAGATGTAGGGGGAATCTTTGAATATGAATCAATAATGTTACCAAGAGCTAGATCGGTTCCCGAAGATTAAGTAAAGATTGCTTCAACCAAAATGGATAGAATAGGATCTCAAAAACTCATTCAGATTCGTTCTCGACTAGGTATCAGTGGGAATATCAAGATCAAAGAGTTATCTAAGTCTAAGATAGGGAAAATTAAAGAAATGATAGGCCAAGATCATGTTGTGCATTGGGAATTAAAGAGAAAAGTGAAAAATCGGGGGTCTAACAACCACACCCAATATTTCGTTTAGGCAATCTCTATGGACAAACTCTAATATAATTCCAAGAGAATCAACTAGATAGTCAGACTCAATCAATGAAAAAATATCCAAGAGTTGTATCTCTGTTTCACAATGTAATCAGCAAATCAAACAGATAGAAATCCGTGAGCCTGATTATTATGTGAAACAACTTGAACGGTACCAAAGACTAATGTTCAAGTGTCAATCAATTTATATCAACAACTAAAGGTTGGATTATCTGATTGATTGAACTACGCACAACCTGTGATATTTCAATTATATAAACAAATATAATGCGGAAAAGAAATAACACAGACACCAGAAATTTTGTTAACGAGGAAACCGCAAGTGCAGAAAACCTCCGGGACCTAGTCCAGATTTGAACACCACACTGTATTAAGCAGCTACAGACACTAGCATACTCAAAGTTAACTTTGGACTGGAATGTAGTTGTGCCCTAACCAATCTCACACTGATCAAGGTACAGTCGCGTTCTTTACGTCTCTGAATCCCCCAGGACTCTATGCACTTGATTCCTTTAGCTGATCTCACCCATAACTAAGAGTTGATACGACCCAAAGTCGAAGACTTGATAAACCAATCTGTCCCACACAGAAAAGTCTATTGAATAGATAAATCTGTCTCCCACAGAAATATGGGTAACCGTACCTAAACGTGTACACCTTGTTGGCTCAAAAATAGTTAACCGAAGTTAGCCATATGAACACTTTCATATCAACCTTATTCATCTTAACCATAACTAGTTCAAATGACTCAAATGAAATTAGTTCTAGAGGTTTTCAATTGTTTATATTCTAATAGAAGTATACAAGACACAATTGAAGCAAAATCGATTTTGATTCACTTGATTCAATTCATGAATATTATAGCCACGATTTGCAAAAGATTGCATTCCTTATTATATAAATGTATTAGTTCATGAACAAACCGATTTTAGAACATAGCCTACTCAAGTATGCAAACGGGCACGCATACCTATGTAGTCGGATTAAGTTTGGGTATGCCAGTATGCGAACGGGTACGCATACCTTCCAAACTCAGTTGAAATTTCCGGACATGAACTTTATGCCAGTACGCATACGGGTATGCATACTAAGTTCCCAGACTTTCATTAAACCAACCAGTACGCATACGGGTATGCATACTATGGTTCCCAGACTTGGAATAACTTGCAACAGTTAGCGTACAAGTACGCATACTGTGTTATATCCCATCATGGTTAATAGTTCTAAACTCCCATTTCAATCATTGAAACATTCTCGGAATACGACAATAGCTGTCTCAAACAAACTATTAGTTTCAAAGCAATTTTCAAGTGATCGAATGATCAATACGAAACATTCTGATTCTACATCAAATGACTGTCTCACACAAATCATGTAAGATGTTACCAGGCGATTTTCACATGATCATCTTTTGACTTTCGTCAAGAATATAAGATGAACTTGGTTAAAGCGAAAGCTTCCCAACACATATTTCGAGAAATATGTAAGCGAGTTAAACTCAGCTCAAAATATCAAATGTGTATAATCGAAGTCTATATAGCTATACGACTTTTGTCTCAAATAGGAGATAGAGTAGATAGACTTTTGAGTGATAGATGAGTTCAAGTATCCACATGTCTTTTGTTGATGAAGTTCCATAAGCTCCCCTTAGTAGTTCTTCGTCTTCAATTGATGAACGCCGTGAAGTCTAATGCTCAACTACACTTTATATCCTAATCCGAGACTTAGCTATAAGTAGACTAGAAATCAAGACTTATAATTTTGGAAACTAAACTTGACAAACAAGCTTGAGATATCAACGCTTGCGAGTTCGACCGAGCAGTACTCTAACAATCTCCTCCTTTGTCAATTTTAATGACAAAACTATCAATACATATGGATTACAAAATAAGTAGACTTTGTAGCTTCTCATCCAAATGCTTGATTTCCTTGGTTCTTCAACATTACTCGAAATCTTCGTCACTTCCAAGTACTCCAGTGATTCTGAAAGTGTACAACTCAGCATCATAGTTGTTGAAGATACGTAGCTATAACAATGAGAAAACAATAGCTCTCAATTATTGTTATACAGTGTCATAGTATCACTACACAGCATCAAAGTCCAATTGTATCACAACATTGACAACAATACTATGGTGATATGTATCACCCCTCCCCCCCCCCTAGTCAATACTTCATCTCACAATGAAAACCACTCCCCCTTACATAATGATCTGTAAACTATATGTATTTATAGTGTGAACTACACATTAATTCTCCCCCTTTTTGTCAATATAAATTGGCAAAGGTACGAAAACTAGTGGGATCATAATGAAATTCTCATAGAGATACTTTATGACTAAAATAGAACATATCAACTTTGTTTCGATGATTTCACATAATCGAAACTTAGTGTATTCATCAAGGAGATTATAAAGATACAAGAAAACTCCTACAATATTCCACAGCCGCACTCCCCACAAAGATTTGGCAATTAAGCACAAGTTCAATTAAGAACTCTCCCCCATATAATGTCATTCCCGAGAGAACAACATGAGCGACCTTACTTTTGCAAGAAAAGAAGGATTTCTTTGGACATTAACAAATTACATGAAACATGAATTTGTGTCCAGAAAACTCAATTAAATTAACCATAAGAGAACCTATGATTAATTTAATCGGAAATGCTCAACATAAGAGAACTTACGGAGCCGCAAAGTACTTTCACATAGAAGTGGATCAGGGAAAGATCAATACTGCAGAATATTCAAAGATTCATTCTATTTTTCACCAATATTTACATAAAGACATATAATAGACTTAATCTTTGCAATCAAAAGTTCATCCTATCTTCCATCAATACTTGCATAATGAGATAATAGCCTTAACTTTTGACATATATGGGACAATCACAGTTCACGGACCCAAACATACATATCCCATAACAATTTTTGCAATATATAAAACCAATAAAGATTAATATTGCAAAATCATCTTCCAAATAAACTTTAGAATTTAAATAAATAAATCTAAAAACATTTCAAGATGAAAATCGTTGGCAATAGCTTTGTGTACTCACAATAATTGTTATTCCAAACCCTAGTTATCCTTCTTAAAACACAAGAATAAATTCTCATAAGAAGTTTCCTAGACATTAGGACGTTTGAAAAATTCTTTATCGTCCCCGAACTCCTTGTTGTCAACAACCATTGGAACATAAGGTTCATGAAGAAAGGAGTCAATTCAAACAAACCTTCTTGATTGATGCGAACCAGGGCTTTCTAAATTTCAAGAGTCCTAAAAACAATAGCCTTTATTTGTTGTATCTCCTTTCTTGTTTCCTTCAACTCTTCAAGAACACCAGAAAACTTCTGAAGATTTGAAGGGACAGCCCTTGGTTTCCTCACATTCCTCCTTTTTCTTTTCAAGGAAGAGGGTACCAGAGATTTATCTTTTTCCTTCATGATTGATGGATTAACAATCATATTAATCTCTTTTCCATCAGAAGTCATAATGCTTTGAGTCTCCATATAAATATGGGTTTGTGAGAGAAATTCACAAAGCAAGCTCTACAAGCAAACTTGTGATAAAAAAGAGTTTTTAAGAAAGGAAAAAGGAATGTATGGATACGGAACCTTTATACAAAGTAAGCAGATTCACGTATGCACAACTCACAACCCTAAAGAAGGCAGAATTATCGACTTTACCCCTTTTTTAATGAACAAACATGGAAACCTCTTTTCAATACCAATTTAGGATAAGAAAAGATCAACCGAAACAAAAACAAAAAAAAAAAAAAAAAAAAACTTTTTTCTTAAGACTTGTAAGTGCTTACTCTTGTCTCTTTGGGATCAGGCACTTGAGACAAGATGCACAGCCAACACAATTAAGCTGTGTTGGGGTGAATAATAATATGTCCACCATAAACTTTTTGGAAAGAGTTCCTAAAATCCTATTTCACAGAATGTATAGACCGTGTTCTTTTCTGAAGTAGTCTAACTTTTTCTTTAGAAATTAACTTCTTCGGAAAAGAGTTGAGTTTACATACCTCAGACGACTTCTGGACAAGTTTAAGCTTGTTTGATAATCTATTTGCTCTCCGTTGAAGTTTATTGACATATCTTATTTTTTGTTTGTACTTGTAACACTTGGAGAGTTCATGACCCGTAAAAGTACAATAAGAACATGTCAATGTGGAGGACGATTCAGACACCATAGCAGAGCAAGCTGCTAAACAAAATATGGTACCTTAAATATTAAAAACAGAATTTCCAGTAGACAGAGAAAAATCCATTTTATCCTCCAAAATAGTTGAAGAAGTTTTTCCAAGAAAAATATCAAGATTGATGTCAGTATTGCTACAATTATCAAAATCAATATTTTCAGCAAGGAGCGCAACACTTGATTTTTCATCTTCATTTGAATCATAGTGATCAGACATTTCATCAAGAGTTGAAGCAAAACCTTTGTTCCAGTGTATTTTCTATGATTTGGACACTCATTGGCAAAATGACCAAAACCTTTACACTTGAAGCATTGAGGCATATCCGCATCATCAGTATCGACTGTATCCCTATTTTTAGGAGGAACACGGTCATGAGGTTTAACTGATGATATAGGTTTATCTCTGACAAACCATTTACTTCTCTTCAAAAGAAGATCTATAAACTGTCTTGTGATCAGAGAAACTGAGTTATCAAGATCTTCATCTGATGAGTCAGTCTCACTAGGATCATCCACAGAGTTGCCAACACATATACTTTTGTCAAGTAATTTTGTGTTCTTTTGTGCTTTGAAAGAAATATCCTTTCCAGATTTGGATGTATGCTAATGATCAAAGATCTTTAACTTCCCAACCAGAGTATTTCTGGAAAAGTATTAAGGTTATTTCCTTCAACGATGGCGTGTTTCTTAGAATCGTATTTGGATGGCAACGATCTGAGAATTTTCATCATAATGTCCTTTTCAGGAATAGTCTTACCCAATGCAAAAGATGCATTAACAATTTCAGATACTTTGTGATTAAACTCATCAAAAGAATCATCATCATCCATACGAAGGTTTTCCCTATCAGAATTTAGGTTTTGAAGCCTAGCTTCCTTTTCATAGGTATTCCATTCGAATATAGTTTCTAAGATATCCCACGCATCTTTAGACCGAGTGAACGTAGTCACATGGTGCTGAAGATCTGGGGTAATGGCATGAATGATAGCATTTAAACAGTCAGAATTTTTATTTGCAGCGAGAATCTCATTAGGTTCATATCTACCAATATCGTTTGCAATAGAAACACCGTCTACTGTAACCATTGGAGAATCATAGCCATTAACAACATAAACCCATGATTGAAAATCACGCGCTTGAAAAAAAAGCATGCATAGCAATTTTCCACCATAAGTAATTTGAGCCATCGAAGACTGGTTCTACGTTTACTGAGATAACACTTATGTCCATAGAGTCAAATCGCTACAAACACAGACTTATAATGTCTTAAACGTGTTTGCCTGCTCTGATACCAATTGAAAAAGCGAGGGTCTAACAACCAAAACCAATATTTCGTTTAGGAAATCTGTATGGACAAACTCCAATATAATTCCAAGAGAATCAACTAGACAGTCAGACTCAATCAATAAAAATATATCCAACAGTTGTATCTCTGTTTCACAATGTAATCAGCAAATCAAACAGATAGAAATCCGCGAGCCTGATTATTATATGAAACAACTTGAACGGTACCAAAGACAATGTTCAAGTGTTAATCAATTTATATCAACAACCAAACGTTGGGTTATCTAATTGATTGAACTACGCATAACCTGTGATATTTCAATTATATAAACAAATATAATGTGGAAAAGAAATAACACAGAAACCAGAAATTTTGTTAACGAGGAAACCGTAAATGCAGAAAAACCCTGGGACCTAGTCCATATTTGAACACCACACTATATTAAGCCGCTACAGATACTAGCCTACTCCAAGTTAACTTCGGACTGGAATGTAGTTATGCCCTAACCAATCTCACACTGATCAAGGTACAGTCGCGTTCCTTACGTCTCTGAATCCCAGCAAGACTCTACGCACTTGATTCCCTTAGCTGATCTCACCCACAACTAAGAGTTGCTACGACCCAAAGTCGAAGACTTGATAAACCAATCTGTCTCACACAAAAAAATCTATTGAATAGATAAATATGTCTCCCATAAAAATACCTAGAAGTTTTGTTCCGTCTTTTGATAAATCAAGGTGAACAGGAACCAATTGATACGCCGGACTTATATTCCCAAAGAACAGCCTAGTAATATCAATCACCTCACAATAATCTTAATCGTATGGTAGCAAAACAAGATATTGTGGAATCACAAACGATGAGACAAAGATGTTTGTGACTACTTTTTATCTTGCCTATCAGAGATTAAATCTCGAGCAAATCTTAGAGAATATAGTACTCAATCACGATAGAAAACAACAAGATCAGAACACGCAATTACAAAGAAAATAGTTGGGTCTGGCTTCATAATCCCAGTGAAGTCTTCAAGTCGTTAACCTACAGGGTTTGGGTAAAAACCTAAGGTTAAAGGAGAATCGACTCTAGTCGCAACTAGTATAACACATGAGGTGTGGGGATTAGGTTTCCCAGTTGATAGAGTTCTCCCTTATATAGTCTTCAAATCAGGGTTTGCAATCAATGTTACATTGGTAACAAAGCATTCAATATTCACCGTTAGATGAAAACCTGATTAGACTCAAGCTAATATCTTTCAACTGTTAGATCGAACTTAGCTTGTTACACACAAATGAAAAGTGACTTCATTTAGATATGGGTAACCGTACCTAAACGTGTACACCTTGTTGGCTCAACAATAGTTAACCGAGGTTAGCCATATGAACACTTTCATATCAACCTTATTCATCTTAACCATAACTAGTTCAAATGACTCAAATGAAACTAGTTCTAGAGTTGTTCAATTGTTTATATTCTCATAAAAGTATACAGGACACAATTGAAGCAAAATCGATTTTGATTCACTCGAATCAATTCATGAACATTATAGCCACGATTTGCAAAAGATTGCATTCCTTATTATATAAATGTATTAATTCATGAACAAATCGATTTTAGAACATAACCTACTCAAGTATGCAAACGGGTACGCATACCTAAGTGGACGAACTAAGTTTGGGTTCGCCATTATGCTAACGGGTACGCATACCTTCCAAACTCAGTTAAAATTTCCGGACATGAACTTTACGCCAGTACGCATACGGGTATGCATACTAAGTTCCCGGACTTTCATTAAACCAACCAGTACGCATACGGGTATGCATACTATGGTTCCCGGACTTGGAATATCTTGCAACAGTTAGCATACAAGTACGCATACTGTATTATATCCAATCATGGTTATTTGTTCTAAACTCCCATTTCAATCATTGAAACATTCTTAGAAGACGACAATAGCTGTATCACACAAACTATTAGCTTCGAAGCAATTTTCAAGTGATCGAATGATCAATATGAAACATTCTGAGTCTACATCAAATGACTGTCTCACACAAATCATGTAAGATGTTACCATGCGATTTTCACATGATCATATTTTGACTTTCGTCAAGAATATAAGATGAACTTGGTTAAAGCGAAATCTTACCAACTCATATTTCGAGAAATATGTAGGCGAGTTAAACTCAGCTCGAAATATCAAATGTGTATAATCGAAGTCTATATAGCTATACGACTTTTATCTCAAATATGAGATAGAGTAGATAAACTTTTGAGTGATAGATGAGTTCAAGTCTCAACATACCTTTTGTTTATGAAGTTCCATAAGCTCCCCTTAGTAGTTCTTCGTCTTCAATAGATGAACGCCGTGAAGTCTAATGCTCAACTACACTTTCTATCCTAATCCGAGACTTAGCTATAAGTAGACTAGAAATCAATACTTATAGTTTTGGCAACTAAACTTGACAAACAAGCTTGAGATAGCAACGCTTGCGAGTTCGACCGAGCAGTGCTCTAACAAGAAGAACGAGCAGACATCGAACAATTGATTTTTATTTCTCGTTATCGTGGAATTCGTCATCAAGAATGATCTCCCTTACATGGGCAAAGAACTCACACTAATGCAAGGACACCACGCAAGCAAAATCGGAAATGAAAGAAGTATCAACGATGATCCAATCCTAAAGGTTCAGAAGGAGTCTTAGGTGGGCGATCCCATATAGTTTAATTTAACTTTCGTTAAAAGTGTACTTCTTTGATTTTGATCAAACCAAGATGTTGCGAGAGGTCGTCAAGTTTACAATTTCCATTTCCTTGCTAGCTAGAGCAAATAGATCCGTTGGTGTCAATTGACTAATATCCTCTTTGCCATTTAAACCATCCCAAGAAAACGGATCTCGGTGCATGAGGGACTTGGATATATCGCCTTTTTTTTAATGAGGTCTGTCTCCCGGTCTTCAATCTATGAATATGAGTCACTCTGTTTACCAGTTACCGTAGTTGAGCACGTCTTTTTGACAGATCAGGCGATGGGCAAAGAGAATGGTCTTAAGCCTATCTATCTTTCTTGAGTATGCCTCTGCCTGAAGTGTCTCTTGTCAGATCCGATGTCGATGTAGTCCTTTTTATATTAGTTGCAGACTTCTTCATAGAGTACAGTACTAGACCCCTATTATCCATGCAGTGATTTGAGACTTGCTTTGTAAAGACATCATAGTTAGAAATCCCTTGCTTTTCTAACTTCCCGAAAGCATGACCAGAAGTCTAGTGAACTAGGATGAAGGGTTGTCCTTTGAGTGTCCCACATCAAGTGATTGTTCCCCTTTAGTTCTTAAACTAGGTTCGTGAAAGCCTTACCAACAAAGAAAATGGGTGCGCGTTAGCGACAGTGCTCATACTATGTAGTTGCTTCTTTACTTCTGTTCCTCAACATCAAAGGTTCGGCTGACATTCTGCATCTCGGCAACGAAAGAATTGCCCACTTAAAGTACTATATGATGGGTCTACCCATTCTTTTAGTAACTCTAGCTGTTGTTTCAGCACTTCGTCTCCCACTTCAATATTGAGTCACAATCATGTGATCAAATGAGTCTAATGTTAATTAGAGAACTGATCAAATGTAAATCACTTTATAGAAATAATTTAATTACACTTGAATCATAATCGAAATAGTTTGTAAATGTACAAAGTACAATTACTTGGATCGTTCGTGAATCGTCAGAGTCACAGTACGCGAACCGGTTTGCAAACTTAACCCGGTTCCCTTACCACTGTTCCGAAATGGTTTGTATACAAATATGCATACCTATCCGGATCATGAAACAAACAGATTTTCCCATGACATACATACGAAATATGTAAATCACATAAATCTGAAAGTCGATATATAGCTACTCCGCTACGTGTACGAATACATGTAATACGGTTTCAGAATTTAACAGTTTCCTCAGTTTGTAAGACTGATAACACTGTCTTGTATTCCGAATATAGTAGTTCTATATTTCTCTAAATCAATTCTAAACATTACGGAATAACATCAATGACACATATCACTGTTCCAGGCAATTTTCGAATGATAAACTTGAATCAAGATTTGTAACCGAACAATAAATTGTTCTCCACCGAAGTTGATCAAGTATGAACAAATGTTCATTAAGCTTAGTCATTATATTTCGATAAATTCATAAACTAAATAATTAGTTCTCGACTCGAAATTATTGCCTATGCAAGCTAGTCTAATTAGTTATGCGACAAACCTCTCAAGGATAGAAAAGTGAATATAACTTCAGAAATATGTGGTTCAGTCTTCACTTACCTTTTGTTGATGAAGTTCTCCAAAAGCTTCGGTTGATCTTCGTCTTCAAACGGTAGAACGCAAATGATGACTGGTTCGTTTCTCAACTACACTATCCTAGACCGAGACTTAACTAATTGTAGACTAGAAATCAAGATATAGTTTTGACAACTAAATTAGAAAACAAGTTTGAGATAGCAACACTTGTGAGTTCGACCGAGCAATGCTCTAACAGTTATATATGCATCTCTAATATTAGTGACTTGATCATTATACTATGATCAAAGTGCCAAGGAAGTTTATACTAGTTGGTTTATACGACTTTGGTACATCATATTACGAAGTATAACATTTATCTTTCGAACTTCGTAATTATGAAATAACACTATTTGGTATTGGTAATTCGTTACTAGTTTAGTGTGTTAAAATTTGAGTTGATGCCATGCCTAGAAAACTGTGTTTAATTACATGAGTTTGAGGAAGTAGACTTGCGAAACTTGTTTCGTAGTTGAAAGGAATCAAATGATCTAATCTAGGGCCGATCTCTTAAATAAGGATCTATACTAGGACCGGTCCCAGGGATCTATAGCATGACTGATCCCTACCCGGGGATCTCTTGCAGGACCGGTCCCTAATAGCAATTGTATTTCTGATTTTTGTATACACTTTAGGGTTTACATGGATTTCGTTATTTAGGAAAATTCACAAATATCGACAGTAAATATTTGAACATGTGCGAAAATCTTATTTATTTTTTGTTCAAATATTTTCCTCGATACTCAATCTGAGATCCCGAGTCAAAATATTCTAAAATATCTTTTGATATTCAGAATTTATATGTCATTAATTTTCCTGTAACTAAAGCATATCTCTAGAGAATATATCAGTAAAGTATACTTGTATCCTAGCTAATATTGAGTTGTCATCCATGAGAGATGTCGATATATTAGTTGGATTACAGTTGGGGTTAGATAAGACCGAAAATTGGTAATTATTGCACATCTTTTGATATTTTCGGTTATGGAAACTCTTTGGTGTCCAAACTACCTTGGTATATAAATATTGAAGTTCGTTCTTCTTACAAACTTATTACAGAACACACACACTTCATCTTGTAGTCAATCTGGGAAACTGACTAGCAGTATTACTTGTAATACTCCTTGGAGAGGAGAGTATCCTATTTAGGTGAAGTCTCTTACATCCGCTTCATTTAAAAACTTATGCGGGATCAAGAAGTGTCTAGAAGTACTTATTGGTGGAAAAGTAGAATCATATAGTTATTTTAGTTTTCGATTATTGATTTGATTGACTAACGAAAATTGAACCTTGATAGTCACTAGGTTGTTTATTCCATGCAGCTTCTTTTCTGATATAAGGTCACTTGAACTAGATTAAGGATCAAAAAAGTTCATATATGTTTTTTGATCTGATGATAGGCTTGTGATTATCCATTATTAGCAGACTTTGTTCTATGCATGATCGATCATAAGGGAATCAAGTTATTTGTGCAGTTACATTGAAGATTGAAGATTTGAAGACAAAAAGATTTTCTGATTGGTATTCTCATCTTTGTGATTATACTTCGTGTACATTTGATTAGCTAAGATCCAACAAGTTTGTTTATTTTTTCTCTACTTCCATAACTTGTTATGTTGATCGACGATCTATCATTTGGTGGTTCTTTTCAAAATCCGAATATGATAGGTTATGAACTAAGATTTGATTATCTCGATAATATGTATCTTGGTTGATCTAAAACCGATACAAAACAAACATCTTTAATTTTTTTCTTAAGATTGATAGAACGGTTACCAAAACGAATTAGTCGTTTATTGTTTTGGAATACGATCCAAAGGAGTTGATTGCTAGAAGTCTTCATAGTGGGTGAACCAACTTAAGATATTGGACTCTATTTTAAAATTCATGTGCGTTGACCAGATTGGTAATAAGCGCAGGGATATTGAAGGAACTGAGTAACTTGGAGTTAGTTTACTTGGTCTCAACTATATGGAGTTGGCAGTAGTCTTTTATAACGGCTTAATTCTGAGAGTATTCAAAACTGGACCAGGTCAGTTAGTTTACTTGGTCTCAATTATATGAAGTTTGTAGTAATATTTGTATAGCAGCTTAATTCCGAGAGTATTCAAAACTGGACTAGGTCGCGGGGTTTTTCTGCATTCGCGGTTTCCTCGTTAACAAAATCTTTTTGTATGCTTTTACTTTACTTTTGACACTATAATTATTGTTTTAGTTATAAAAATAATTATATTGTAAGTTAATCAAACACTTAGTTTGATCCCATAGTTGGTTCGGTCCGGACTTATGATATATTCCAAGTGTACATCTTGTGGTTGCCATCTTCTTGACAATCTTTGTCTATATTAGATTACGCAAGGTGTGTCTTGAATAGGTTGATATAAAATCATTGTGGTGTACTTGGTACCCCACGCCATTTCACCAAATATTCCTAATGGTTAATACTACTAATACTGCCAAATTAGTAACAAAGCTAAGGGCACATCCCCCAACCCATCCTCTTCAGTTACATATCATTACCACTCCCTAAAAAAATATCCTTGTACTCAAGGTTAAAAGTATGGAAATATGTTGTGATGTTTGCAACATCCTCCCAAATACCATTTTCTGGAGAAGAATCGGTCAACTGAAAACACACATGGGGAACTTCCCCTCTACTACAAATCACCTTCCTCGTATCCAAAACTATTTCAGGTTGCATAATGATTTGGCCTTCATGATCCACAACAAGCAAGATAGGATAAGTAACATGAATCTGACTAATTTTAGTTTTTAACTGAGACACGTGAAAAATGGGATGAATCCTGACAATATGAGGGAGGCAATTGTTACTTGTACACTAGCATTCTCACCTTCCGCAAATTTAGAAAAAGTCCATAGTATTTTTCTGACAACTTGAAATTCTTATGTAAGGCTACTACAGCTTGTTTATAAGTTTGCAATTTCATATATATTGTATCCCCTACCTCAAATGATTTATCCACCCTATTCTTGTCAGCAAAGAACTTAATTCTCTCTTGTTCTTTGTGTTGTGATTCCTTAAGGAGATCAATTGTATGACATCCCTTATTTTATATGGTCCTCCATTAATGCCACAAAAGTAATGTATGTGTAGGAAAAGCCATGTGTCGAGGATTATCACCATACAATGCCTTGAAAGGAGGCATTTTCAAGCTGGTGTGATAACTTGTATTGTACCACTACTTTGCTAGAGGAATCTATTGATACTATTTTATGGGTTGACGTCATATCACACATCTTAAGTAGTTTTCTAAAGAAGCATTCATCGGCCTCTCTGTCTGACCATCAAATTAAGGATGGTAAGATGTACTCAAACTCTGATTGGTACCCAAAGTTTAAATAGATCTCTCCAGAAGTTGTTGGTAAAGATTTTATATATAACTGGCATAATTGATAAAGGAAGTCCATGCAGTTTAAACACTTGATTCTGAAATTCTTTTGCCACAATTATTGTTGTGTAAGGATAGTGTAGTCCAATAAAATGATTATATTTAGTTAACCTATCCATTACCAATAAGATCACCTTTTTTTTTTTCTATAACAGACATACCTTTGATGAAAACCGTTGTACCATGTTACCAAGCTCAATCAGGAAGATCAGGAATACGTAAAGGTGTAAGAGTCGCATAAAAATTATGATCTCCATTGTTTCTCAGACAAATGTCACAAGTGGGGGAAAATACGAGAACTTCCTTATTCATTATTGTCCAGTTTAAGTAACTCTTATAGCCTTGCTATATGTAGCCCGCATCCTTGAGCGACCCCATACTGCAGAAGAATGAACTGAAGCAAAACAATAGTTTGAAATTATTGTTGGTTCTCACTTATAATTTTCCCTTGTAGCTTAACACTTCATCCTGAAATGTGAAATTCTCCACAGTAGGAGAGATTATTTGTTTAGAGCTATCATCTTGTACATAACTACTCACAATATTTTATGCCCAAAAGGGTTTTGAGAGTTTCAAACAACCCTAACTAGCATCTGCATGTGGTCTTCTGGATATAACATCTGCTACTATATTATCAACACCCTTATCGTACTTGATGTCATAATCAAAACCTAACAGATTCATCAACCAATTCTACTGGAGTACTACAGTGATCTTTCGCTCTAGTAAATATTTGATAATCTGGTGATCAGTTTGACTAGTAAACTTACCTCCGTGTAGATAGTATCTTCATTTTGTAACTACCATCACCACATCCACAAGCTCCTTCTCGTAGGTAGATAGTACTCTGGCCCTTGGACTCAATGATTTGTTTTAGAAGGAAATTTACTTACCATCTTGTGTTAGTATAGCTCCAACACTTGTAGTACTAGCATCTGTGCCCATTATAAACTGCATTGAAAAATATGGTAATGCCAGGTGTGTTAGTCATACCTTGCTTGACATGTTGAAATGCAATGGTTGCATCATCATTCCATAAAAATAAATTATTTTTCAGTTAATGGTTTATTTATATATCCATAGCCTTGCACAAATTTTTTGTCATACCCTGTAAGACCAAGGAACCCTCTCAGTTCATGATATTAGTTGGTATTGGCCAGTTCTTCATGGCATTAATCTTTTTGAGAACTGAAACTACTCCTACAGTTATAATTATGTGACTCAAGTATTCCAATTCAGATTGTCCAAAATAATATTTATTCATCTTAGCAAAGAGTTCATGTGATCTTAATATGGAAAAGGTATATGGAGATGCAAGAAATGCTCTTGCATAGTAGCACTATAAACCAAAATATCATCAAAGAAAACTCAATTATATCTCTTCAAATATGATTGAAATACTTCATTCATCAAGGCTTGAAAAGTGAATGGAGCATTAGTGAGTCCAAATGGCACGATCTTGAACTCATAGAGACCTTGGTGGATTCTGAGAGCATTCTTATAGATGTTCATTTCATGCACTGTGATTTGGTGAAATCTAGATCTTAGATCAATCTTAAAGAACACTTCAAACCTATAAAGCTCATTTAATAACTCATCAATGTCATGAATTGGAAAATTTCCTTGACAGTGATGTTATTTGGTCTTTTTATTGTCCACACAGAATCTCATAGAATTATCTTTCTTCTCCACTAAGTGTTAGAGCATTGCTCAGTCGAACTCACAAGTATTGCTATATCAAGCTTGTTGTAAAATTTAGTTGTCAAAACTATATCTTGATTTCTAGTCTATAATTAGTTAAGTCTCGGTCTAGGATAGTGTAGTTGAGAAACGAACCAGTCATCATTTACGTTCTACCGTTTGAAGGCGAAGATCAACCGAAGCTTTTGGAGAACTTCATCAACAAAATGTAAGTGAAGACTGAACCACCTATTTCTCAAGTTATATTCACTTTTCTATGCTTGAGACGTTTGTCGCATAACTAATTAGAATAGCTTACATAGACAAGAATTTCGAGTCGAGAACTAATTATTTAGTTTACGAATTTCTCGAAATATTATGACTAAGCTTAATGAACAATTGTTCATACTTGATCAACTTCGGTGGAGAACAATTTATTATTCGGAACCAAATCATGATTCAAGTTTATCATTCAAAAATAGCATGGAACATTGATATGTGTCATTGATGTTATTCAGAAATGTTTCGAATTAATTTAGAGAAATATAGAACTATTATATTCTGAATAAAAGACAGTGTTATCAGTCTTACAAACTAAGAAAACTGTTATATGTCTGAAGCCATATTACATGTACTCGTACATGTAGCGGAGTATCTATATATCGACTTTAAGATTTGTGCGATACGCATATTCGTATGCACATCATGGAGAAATCTGCATGTTTCGTGATCCGGATAGGTATGCATATTCCTATGCAAACCATTTTGGAACTGTGATAAAGGAACCGGGTTAAAGTATTCAAACCGTTATGCGAACCAATACAGTTATATGTTCTAGAACTAGTTTAGTGCCCAAACCGGTACATAAATTAAAAAGGTTTTGTGAACTTCGGAACCGGTGAAGGTCTTAAGTTTGCAAACCGGTATGTGAACTGAAAAAGTTCTGTCAACTACGGAACTTAGTGTTGCACCTAGTTGTGTCCTAGTTGAAAACACCGGGGGTACCAAAATACACCACCAACTTTTTCGTAGGCAATATGTATGGAAAAACTCAACACAATTCCGAGAGTAAAAACTCAATCAAGGTAAGTATCTAGAGTTATATCTCTATCTCTATTGTGATTAGAACGTTTACAGAATTGAATCCGTGAACCTAATTACAAAGAGAGTTCTTGGACGTTACCAAAGACCAATATCCAAGGATCAATCAAGTCTTATCCAACAAATAAGGTCGGACCTATCAGGACTTATGCAACCCGAAGTGCATCCTAGATTATTACTCACCTCATAAGTATAAAACTTGTGGAATCACAAAGGTTGGGACGAAGAGAACTTTGTGATTTCTATCTATCTTGTTTGAGTGATAAATCAATGATCGAACAAGATCAGGATACTCAAGTTATCAAGATAAAAGATAACTGGGCCTGGACCCTAAAAGGGTTTCTGGAGAGGACGACTCTAGATACAACTAGGACACACCTAAATTCCGGAGTTGACAGAACTTATTCAGTTCTCGTACCGGTTTCAAACTAAGACCTTCACCGGTTCCGGAGTTCACATAACCTTTTCAGTTTACGTACCGGTTTGGGTACTAAACTGGTTCTAGAATATAGAACTGTATTGGTTCGCATACCGGTTTGAATACTTTAACCCGGTTCCCTTACCACATTCTAAAATGGTTTGCATAGGAATATGCATCCCTATCCGGATCACGAAACAAACATATTTTCCCATGATGTGCATACGAATATGCGTATCACACAAATCCGAAAGTCGATATATAGCTACTCCGCTACGTGTACGAGTACATGTAAAACGGCTTCAGACATATAACAGTTTTCTCAGTTTGTAAGACTGATAACGCTGTCTTGCATTTCGAATATAGTAGTTCTATATTTCTCTAAATCAATTCTAAACATTCCGGAATAACATCAATGACACATATCACTGTTCCAGGCTATTTTCGAATGATAAACTTGAATCAAGATTTGTAACCGAACAATAAATTGTTCTCCACCGAAGTTGATCAAGTATGAACAAATGTTCATTAAGCTTAGTCATTATATTTCGATAAATTCGTAAACTAAATAATTAGTTCTCGACTCGAAATTCTTGCCTATGCAAGCTAGTCTAATTAGTTATGCGACAAACCTCTCAAGGATAGAAAAGTGAATATAACTTGAGAAATATGTGGTTCAGTCTTCACTTACCTTTTGTTGATGAAGTTCTCCAAAAGCTTCGGTTGATCTTCGCCTTCAAACGGTAGAACGAAAATGATGACTGGTTCGTTTCTCAACTACACTATCCTAGACCGAGACTTAACTAATTATAGACAAGAAATCAAGATATAGTTTTGACAACTAAATTTGACAACAAGCTTGATATAGCAATATTCATCAACTATTCATGGATGACAAAGTATAAATATTCATCAACTAGTCATGGATGACAAAATTCAGCCAATGGTGGTAAGAAATGGTATTCACCCTACTCATTTAATGTTTGTTGATGACATCTTCTTGTTTTGCAATGGAGGTAATAAAAGTATTGAAAATCTGAAACCCCTTTTAATGGAATACCAAGCTGCTTCTGGTCAAGTGATCAATGCTACTAAGAGCAAATGTTTTGTAGATGGTACATCTGATACCAAGAAAAGACAAATTGCTGACTTTTTCCAAATGGATCTTTCATCATTCCCTGACAAGTATTTGGGAGTTTTTCTTGCTCAAGGTAAAATGAAATCTATACACATTTGGCATTTGGTTTAGTATATGCATCTTAGACTAGCTGCTTGGAGTGGTAAACTTCTAAATTTTCAAGCTATACTTACATTGGTTAATCATGTCCTTAGTAGTTCTAATTTATAACATGTCCATTTATAAATGGCCTAGAAAGGTTTTAGAAGATTGTAAAAAAATTATTAGAAACTACTTATGGACAGGCAATGCTGAGGACAAAAAATGTATTACTCTTAAGTGGAATAATGTATGTATTTCTAAAGAAGAAGGGGGTCTTGGCATCAGAAAATTAGAAGATGTGAATAAAGCACTCTTAATGAAGATATTATGGAAAAAAATTCAATGTCAAGATGAATGGGACAAATTATTTCTTGCTAAGTACAGGGATAAAAATGGGAACTGGATTACTTACTACAGAAGATCTTCTGTGTGGAGTGGTATAAAATGGGTCATTCCTGAACTTAATGAGAATACTAGATGGCTTGTTGGTACTGGTTCTCAAATTTCTCTTTGGAATGACAGATGGATCTTTGAAAAACCAATTTGTAAGCTATTCCCTAACCATCCTTATATTGCCTTGCATCCTCATTTGAAAGTTCAAGAATTGATTGTTGATTATCATTGGTGTTTCCATGAGGACTTCTTGCAGTTTTTCAGTATTGAACAATTACCTGCTATTAAAGAAGGTGAAGACTTACTCATATGGTGTAACAGTCATTCTGGGCATTTCACAGTCTCTGATGCTGTGAATAAAATTAGACTGCATCAGCCAAAATTGTACTGGTATAAAAAAAATTGGAATCCTGCTGTAATTCCTTCTATTTCTGCAAATGTCTGGAAAATTACTAGACAAGTTTGTGCAACAGAGGAGAATCTGAGAAAGAAAGGCTTTAATTTTGCTTCTAGATGCTACATTTGCCATGATGGAGAAGATAGTATGGATCATATCTTATGGAAGTGTGATTTCAGTAACAAACTGTGGAGCTGGCTAATAGGTATCTTCCTCTTTCCCAAGCCAAATTCTTTTTAGGATGTTTTGAAACTGAGTAAAAATTCTAGTCATGTGGTAAAAGAAATATGGATTATAAGCTCTTATACTGCCATGGTTGAATTGTGGCTCATGAGAAATGCAATTTACTATGATGATGAGAAGCCTGTTATAACCAAGTTACAGCTAAGAATAAAAAGAATGGTCCATGAATGTGAAAGAAGATTGAAAGGAGTTATGTGGGGTTCTGATGCTGAAAAAAACATCTTACAATACTTCTATATCCAAGCCAGGAAAGTGAAAAGAACAAATATAATTGAGATCTTTTTTCATCTTCCAAATGAGAATGAATTGCTCTTATGCTGTGATGATACTTCTAGAGAGAATCCAGGTACTGCTGGTTATGGATTTATAGTTAGAAATCATGTTGGTGCTTTCATTTTTGCAGAATCTGGTAGTCTGGGGATTACCACTAACTATGTTGCAAAATTCATTTCCTGTATCAAAGCTTTGGAATGGGCAGTTGAACATCAGAATTTCAAATTAATCCTCAATCAGATTCTAAAATGTGTGTTACATCCTTACATCAAAAGCAGATTCCTTGGTTCCTCCTGGCAAGATGGCAAAGGCTTATGGCTAGAATTCACTCAATTTCTTTCAATCATATATACAGGGAAATCAATTCTCTGCTGACCATTTTGCTAAGAAGAGAGTACACCTACAGAAGGGACATAGTTTGACTTTCAATGAGAGACCTAGCATCCTGTTAAGTCTTGAATTTCCAGAGCAGTCTTATTATAAATTTGTTTAGGTTTTGCTTCTAGTTTTGTCTCTTTTTTGCTCTGTTTTTTTCTTTTTTCTTTGGTTTTTTATTTGGGGATGTACTCTGGTTTTTTCTAATAAAATTTTTGTTAAAAAAAAAAAAAAAAAACTCTTTTTCTCTCATCAACCTCATCTGCTCTTGAATTAGTCTTTTTATTGGTGGGATAGACTTTGACGGTGTAGTAGCTCCATACTCTGGAGTGAATGAAATGGAGGTTGGAATAATTGGTGCAGTAATAATTGGATTAGGAGGAAAAGTGGAGGTGGAGTGTGGTTATCAGAGGAAAATGAATCATCAAAGGATTTGTTAAATGGCTTCACAAATTTAGCTTCTAAATTACATTTCTGCTTGTGCATTATAGCTAGGAAAAATGCTTGTGAAAGGGTATCATAATTAAACATTAAAACATAATTTCTCATCTCATCCTTGAGACCATTAATAAAACTCAAAATGAAATTCTCGTCAGTCAAGTGAGGATTATCTATAATACAAAACAAAAGGGATTTTTGAGTCACGAACGGTCGGATAACATTTTGAGAGATAAACCTGATGATCCGACCATCCCAATCTCATGCCAGCCAATCATAAATTTATATCTTTTAAGTTAAACTAGGTTAACTTTTTATTTTATTTACCAAAATGTAATTATTAACAACCATAAAAACCATTAAAATTTATTAATTTTTATGATTAAAAAGGATGATGATAAGTAAACTCCACCTTCTTTTCTTTTTCCCCGCATAATCTAAATATATTAATTATTGTCTTTAGCTCTTCCTCCGTAGTTTTTATCCACAAAGAGTCATGTCGAACACCGATCTGTTTGATTTTTAGTTGCAGGTTATCAACATATATTCACATATCATCCACACAAGATCCCTGACTCAAAATCGGGTAGCTAGGTAATGTCTTTCATACTACCCCATGATAATTTTTGGGTGAACAACAATAAAACATAACACAATTAAGAAGTATATATTTCATTTTAATATGCCGATCATTCATTTCTTAAAATTACAAACCTATGTTGTATGATCAAACATTGTTAGTTTTACCGCAAATGAAATAAGAAGGGTTCCATTAGTTGTTGTTTTTTTTGCTGAATCACATTTTTATTAAAATAAAGGCAAAGCCTACAAAATATTTACAGGCCTGACTCTAGAAATGCAGAATAAAATGCAGTGAAATAAAGAAATACACTTCTCTTGTTACAAAGACTCAACA
The DNA here is from genome assembly GCA_023531105.1 of Papaver atlanticum. Lineage (NCBI taxonomy): Eukaryota > Viridiplantae > Streptophyta > Magnoliopsida > Ranunculales > Papaveraceae > Papaver > Papaver atlanticum. The sequence continues at coordinate 7,469,895 of JAJJMB010009125.1, read as the reverse complement.
AAATCTGTAATAAGCTACATTTGGCATTTCAATTCTTCTAAGAAACGAAGGTCTTCCCATGTGCATAATCCTAGCACCAGCTCCAAGTATTGCACCCCTTTTAGCTAAGGAATCAGCTGAAAAATTAACTTCTCTAAAGCTATGATCAAACTGAACATCATCCAGCAGTTGCAGCACATTCATGTATCTAGTTTTAACAAACCATGGTACAGTTTTGGTTTTAAACAGATTGATCACAGATAATGAGTCAGATTGTACTATTACTTTCTTGCATTTCAGATATACTGCCCATTCTAATGCACACAGAATTGTATACACTTCTGCTATAAAGTAAGTTGCAATCCCTATACCTCCAGAAAGTGTAGCTATCACTTGACATTCACAATCTCTTGCAATGATACCAAATCAAGCATTCCCTGGATTCCCAAAAGATGCACCATCACAACAAAAGAGGGTATATCCAGTTGGTGGAGATTTCCAATAACATTCAATTATCTTAGTAAATTTGATTCTTCTCTCTCCAAGCTTAAAGAATGAGATTACCTGACTGTCATAGTTCTGATTCCATTTGTTGCTTTTTATTCTGTGACCTCCTTCATGTACCAGCTTGTATATTCTTCTTTTAAATCTATTGATATTGGGATTCACTTCATTAAAAAGCTTTTCATTTCTCTGAAACCATAATTCCTTCATAGTAGCACAAACTGCAGTTAGCTAGACTTCCTTCACCAAAGGACTTTTGTTCTTAGCAGCTTTACAAATGTCTTCAAAAGATAAGGGATTTTTGAATTCAAAAACTTCATTTAGCCAGGACCAGATAGCTATGCTGAATTTACAGTTCCATAAAGTATGTTGCATGTTGTCTTGCTCCTCTAAGCAAATACAACATATTGATGCCATTTTTCATCATTAACATAGAACAGGTTCTTTGATTCTTATTTTTTCAACTGCAGTTTTAGTTATGAATTCCCCACTTTTGTCTGCAGCCCATACTCTTTGATCATCACCTCAACTTACATCTGGCAATGCATTTGTGGTAATGAAAGATTGCATCTCAGATGGAATAACCCATTTATTGTCTTGCAGTAGCATCTTTACTTTCATTCCAATGTTTTCCTTAACATAATCAGTAATGCCTATTGCAGTAATCAAAGGCTCTTGACCATACCAAATATCATACCATACAGAGATGTCATTTCCATTTCCAACACACCACCTGACATCTTCTTTTAAGTAATTCCAAGCCCATTTTAAACCCTTCCATACAGATGATTGCCTCCAATTAGTTGTCCATTGGCCCATTTTATCCTGAAATTTAGCATGAAAGAATAGTGCCCATTCTTCTTTTGAATTCAAAATTCTTCACATCATCTTCATAAGAAGTGATTTGTTAATTACTTCAAGTCTTCTAATACCAAGACCACCTTCAGCATAAGAGGTGCAAACTTTTATCCAAGCTAATGTTTTGAATTTTCTGCAATCACTATCTCCAGTCCACAAGAAGTTTCTAATGATTCTCTCACACACTTTGATCACTGAAGATGAACATTTATATATGGACATGTTGTATATGGGAACACTACACAATACAGATTTGACTAGAACTAGTCTATCTTGGAAGGATAGTAATTTACCTGTCCAAGCAGCCAATTTGCTTTGTAGCATTTCCACTACTGGCCATACCATATTAGAAGTAATTTTTCCCGGTGCTAGAAGTACCCCCAAGTATTTATCAGGAAATGTTGATAACTCCATATTCACCTGCTCACAAATCATTTGTTTCCTCAGTTGAGATGCACCATCAACAAAGCATTTACTCTTCACTCTGTTTATAATTTGACCTGAGCTAGCTTGATATTCATCCAGTAATTTGAGTAAACTTGCAAGATTCTTTTTGGCACCATTACAAAAAATAAACACATCATCTGCAAAGAATAAATGTGTTGGATGTATTCCTTTTTTGATTACCATTGGTTGAATTTTACCTTTTGCAACTAATGCAGGGTTCCATTAGTCATAGCCATAGGTTGGCTGAAAACTAATTGTTAGTAGTTCTCTTATATTTGTAGATTTTAAACACCAGTTTTGTGTAAAAAGAATTTGTGTGTATTCGTGTTTAGTTATGCATATTACAGAAAATACGCAATTTTAGAGTATTTATGGCTTCCTTTTTTTAGTACATAATAATATCTAAACATGTGGATGGAAGCAAAAATAACTCAAACAAGTTCAACATAGTTTAGTTACATTGTACACAGAATAAATGAATGTCGTATCGTTACGGCACGAGTTATTTCTAGTTACTTAACATAAGGGCTTCAAATTGCTCAAAATAATTCTCTAAGGTAGTGATTAGAGCAAATTTTGTTAAATAAACTAACGTAATTATCATCGATAGGATTTTCAAATCGAACATATACACCCTCATATAGGATTTTCCATATACCGATTTGACAATTAATAAACCATTTATCAGCTTCACCATCCGAAATACATAAATATGCTTGAGCTGAAAATATCTCGCACTTTTCTGAACCCAACCTGATTAACGCCTATCTGATCGTTGATTTCTTGGTTCCTAAGCGAAGTGACGTCTTATTGAGTTATTGTTGACTTAATTTAACCATTTGCATTTCCAAATCGACGAACTTTTGTTGATGATTTTTTGAATATTCTTTAACTGGAGGATTTTTTGGTACCACCCGTTGTAACAATGAAACGGCTTTGATGTAAAATTTGAGATCAAAACTTCGAAAGAAATTGAAGAAACGATGAAGCACAAAAATACATCTTCTTACACATTTATAATTTATACCATAAACACCTTGGCACCATCCGAAAGAACCCAAAAAACCGTAATATAAACTAACTGTCCAATTATTACTAACGGTTAATCCTACTGGTACTGTTAAACTCAGTAACAAACAAAGGACCCTCCGGTCACATGACAAGTGCGCTACCGAAGTTGCAGATAATCTCTTCCAGGGCCGTCTCACACTTTCTGGAGGCTCTAGGCGTGCCTCTGAATTTGGGCCTTTTAAGTGCACCAATATATTATAATTTTTTCTAAAAAGAAATTTAATGGTCATACATATATGAAACTAACAAATAGTGTTTGCACACACAACTTTTGAAGCATATTTTTACCCATATTCTTATATATTGTTGTAATACATATCACTAAATATAAGGATATGTAAGATTTTTTACGAAACAACATTCTACTTTTACGCTCCTATGAAAATTTATCTATATATAATCTAAAAAAGAATTGCGATCTTCGTTTCTTGGGATTTAGAGAATAAACATCATTTTAAATTGATATTTTTTTTTATGTGGATTATTTGAAATGAGAGAATTTTTTTTTTTAAATGTTTACCATAAAATCCATAATGACATTATATGCGGAAAAAAATATGTAAACGAAAATAAAAAGAATCATATTGTACTAGAAAATTTATATGCAATAAGATTTTATCACAAATTGTGTTTTTAATACGTTGCATATAGTAAATACATTAATGAAGATAATTGAAGGCATTATCGAGTACGTCTTCTTCTTCTTCTTCTTCTTTTTTTGTAATTACTATTTATATAGTAATAAATTTTCAGCAATAGCTACTTCTATATATTATCGTCTACGAAATTTATTTAATTAAGTTGTTCATTGAAGATAATTGCTATAATTGATCTTCATGAATAGATCTTCTATGTATTGTTTTCCATGATATTTATATTCTACCATTTTTTCATTGTGGCCAATCTCATGATAATCTTCAAAAGTTATGCTTATAACTCTCATGTTCTTGCTTGAATAAGTAAAGATGAATACTTTTGACAAATGATCCTTGTCATATCTTCTTGTGAGATTTGTAAAAATCCGAGAAAATAATTTTTCTAGTAAAAACATCGCCTTTGTTGTTCTATTTTGAGAATGACATCAAATTGAGGTGAGTTCTTGATTAAACTAGAGCTTAATTAACATATCTTTGGGGGAGTGTGTTTGTAGAATTTAAGAGAAAAAAGTTCTTTTAATCTATTTAAGGTGAAATAAACTAAGTTGTGAAACTTAGTGGAATCATCATTGACGACATGATAGAATTCTTAGTGTCAATTGTTCTCCTAATGGCTTAATTCACGAGGAAACCAATTCTCATCACCTTCGTCAACTTTATGACAAAGAGGGTGATAAAAAATAATAGTTTACTACTAATGACATATGGCTTTGCGAAACATTATCTTAAGGGGGAGTTAATTAATATGTGTGCCCATCGTTCCATCTTGCAAAAATTGACATGTAAAGGCTAATAGGGAGTACATATCAAAATAAGAAGTAGTATCACTATATGTTTGAAAAAGTATATTGTGCTTAAAAATGACAAACGATACTACTCATTGGGATAACAACTATACGCGAAATGAAAGTCATCCATGCAAATTCTGAAGGGTATGAATATTAAAGTTATTATATATCACTGCCGAATCTTCAAATACTTGTACCTAACGAACACATGAAGAACCGTAGAAGAATAAAGTTGAATTTTAAAGAAATCAATAAAGCATCATGGCGTTTGTACCGAAAGTCAAACTTGTAAAATTCCATATGTATTTCAAAAGTTTTGTCATTAAAATTGATAATATGGAGATATTTTAGAGAGAATGCTCGGTTGAACCTCCATGCATTGATATGGAAAGTATGTTGTCAAATTTAGATGCTAAAACTATTTCTCGATTTATAACCTACTTAAGTTAGCTTCGGTCTAGATTTGATTAGGTAGTAAACTCTTAGGTTCATCCCAGTTAAATTCATCAAAGGTTAGTAAAAAGGATTGATTTTTCTTTCATATTGTTTTCCCTTCTATCTATCTATCATAGCAAAATCAAAGACTTTAGTAAATAATCAAATTGCAAAAAGATGGTTCTTGTCATAGATTAGATGTTTGGCTAAAGTTTAGTGAAGTTTCGATGTCAAGTTCATGTTTGTCACTTTTTCGAAACTAACATCAAGTAAATATTCTCTCATGAGTTTTGAAAGTATAGGTTCACAAATCTATTTGAAATTTATATATATTAGAGTGCGAACCTATGTTTTAAGTTCGCAAAACTTGAAGACAAAGAAATTTTCCTGTACCCGGCTTGGTTTGAATTCGCGAACCTAGTGGAGAGAGAAAGATTCCTGAACCTAAACTTACTTAAGTTCGCGAACCTAGTTTTTGAGTTTACGAACCTTGATTAGAATAGATTCTCCTGAAACTTTTCTAATTGAGTTCGTTAACATAAAATCTTAGGTTCGTAAATCTAAAGGTACAAAATGTCCAAAAACTTGTTTCGACAATTGTTGTACTTTCTTTAACACTCACACTTTTAGCATGGCGCATGCTCAAAGATGCGTCATTTGAATGAGATGAAGCGTTATCTTAAGATAATATTGCGTGCTAAGAGAAATATTGTCCAAGGGCCAATATCGCTTCATCATGATGCATTACGCAGGTTACATTAGCCAAGAGATAATAGCGCATTATCATGGTGCAATGTTGTACCATTATGGTGCATCACTCCAGTGGATGACTGGCTGAGAGCAATGTTGGACCATGACGGCGCATCATTCAAGTTGGTCGTCGGGCCAAAACTGGATTTTGCACCTCCATGGCGCATTACTCAAGATGCATAGCAAAACGAACATGAATAGTGAAGCAAGCATGTCCACTGGTCCCCAAGTTTTAGTTGTAAAAATATCAATAAGACATATATAGGGACGGGTAATTGGTTGAAGATGCATATAGCATAGATGCACTAGTAAGATTCAAAGCTTAGACGGTAAAGCCTATATGATGCGAAAGCATCATTATGGCGCATTACTTACTCGAGAGATATTTTTGATGCTTAGGCATCATTGTTGCGGTATTGAGAAAATAAGGATGCACCACCACGGTGCAAAATAAAGGAAAGGCCAATGATGCACAATCTTGCTTATCATTTGCAAAAGACCATTTGGCCTAAGCGGACTAGGTTATGCTTGGATTTTGGCCTTTCAATACGAGTTGGTTTTAGTTGTTTGTCCCGAATACTTATGAGTTACAATCTGTGCTTCATCCCTTCTTCATAGGGTACGTTGGCAGACGCAATTAGTTGCAACATTAGTGGTCCAGCATTTTGTCGATCATATCATCTAATTGGGGATATGGTTGCGATATTTTGGTAACTCGTATCATCAGACTCGGTATTGCAATGAAAGAGATGATTGTTGCCATGCTTGATGGGGTAGTAACATTCCTTGGATGCTCATGAGTCTGACTGATACACCCTTGGCTTGAGCAAGACCAGTGCATGTTTTTTGCTCAATGCCAAAGCGAAGTAAGGAAGCGGAATTAAGCTTGCAATGGTCTGTGCGAAAGTCCAAGGCATACATTATGCCTGGACGATACTCGAAAGTCAATGATGCATACCAAGATGCATCAGCACCAGCCTTTAAGGCATTGCACCTTTCGCAGAACAATGGTAAGTTGGAACGATGAGAAGCTAATTATGGAAATACACTTAAGGTAACATGCTTGCGAAGCATGCTTGCAAAGGCAAATGGACATGCATTTTCCTAGTGCAACCCTCGAGTTTTTCCTATGGTGGTATCCACATCAAAAACAAGCCCTAAATTTCAATCTCAATTAAAATAACGATTCATCCAATTCTTGATGGATTGATCTCTTATTTACTAAAAACTCGCTAATAACATAAAATTTATCTTTAACCATGAAAATAAATCAAACAAATACAAAAACTGCATTTTTCTAGTTCCTCTTAATTGCTTTGATACGCATCACAAAGTACTTTTGATCTGAATGGATGACCAAGTTCCATAATCTTTGTTCAGTTGCGAGAAAGAGATCTTGATTTCAAATAATTGATACTAGACGTGTTGGTCTTTTCTAATTTTGATAACTTTTGTTGTATATACTTTTTTTTTCCTTCTATTAATTGTAACATCAAACTAATAGTGAGAATTTTCTGCAGGAATTTCTCAACTACCACGATCTTAGCAATGTCACAACCTCAGGGAATAACCATTGTTTTAGTAGCGATAGATGGAGCATGCTTATGGTGGTTAGAATAACAATATACAATAAACAAAAATCTGACTCACAAAACCTAGTCAATTTCAACACCAGAAGGATCAAGACACAATGGTGTGTCGTGGCATATGATCAAAATGAGAGACCTATTGCAATCCATTCAACATCATACAATGCACTACATCTATAGAGAGGCCAACTAGGGGGAGGATGCACTAGCAAATCGGGCAGTAATCAGAAGTCATCGGGAATTCTTTGAAACCACCTTTAGGGAGTATATATAAATACTTTAAATTAATATAATATTCTTTAGAAAATAGTGACTTTGTTAAAATATGATTTTATGCCAATGGTATTCATCGTATTTTGAGTCTCTCATATATTAAATGGACTTACCGGGAAGGAGATACTTAAATTAGTTTAAAGAGAAATGCTAAATGTAGTGAGTTTTAATGTTCTTATATAAAAGTGTAGAAAATAAAAATAATGACTAAATGAAATTGGAAAGTAGTGCGGGCTAGTTACAAAACAAACGGCTTTCAATAACAACCAGAAATTATGACTATCAACAAGAATAATGGTAGACACTATATCCCAACACTACTTGCATGATAAAATTATTTTTTATTTTATTTTTTTGGGCCTCATCAACTTGAGGCTCTAGGCAACAGCTTAGCTGGCCTAGTCCATAAGACGGCTCTGATCGCTTCCAGCTGGATGAGTTGCTGAATCAAAGGTATACACACAAAGAACGTGATGTTATTGGTCTTGCACAACTGCACCCACTCTTTCCTTGCCATCACTGGCAGAACACAGAGCTTTCCAAACACAGACCAACATCTTCATCGGAGGTCGTAATTTCTGCACAAAAACATTCTAGATCTATAAAGTAAGCAAGAAATATAGAATTTTAATTCAGCTTGTGGTTTTTTTTTCCCGAGTAAGAAGTTACTCAAACCACGAAGTTCGAATGTTTCGGCTCATGTATACCAGTGGGTAAAGAAGAACCCACCATGTACAAAGGAAGAGTTTTAAATGGTCAGCTAAATGGTTTGAGTTGACTGTTTCATGTTCCCGCCAACTCACATGGTGGGTATTGCTGGCACACTTTAAACATTCTTGGTATTTTAATGAAATAGCTCTCCATCCGGGATTTAGGTTGGGGGGGGAGTTGACTGTTTCATGTTCCCAGCATTTAGGTTGCAAACATGTGGGAACTAATCAAAGATTTTTGCATCTCCAGGTGGAAACACATGTCAATTTTGCGTAATTCACAAAATTGCTCCTAAAAGTTCAGCAGGAGAAAAAGTAATGACTGATGACATGGATAATTAAAAAAAAAAGAGGAGGAAAGAGTTTACCTGGAACACTAACAACAGCTCTGCTTCCCCCCGCACGACCAACCCCAAACTCCAGTAACAGGTAACTGGAGTGACACACTCACTCAATATGGGTTTTAAAATCCCTCCACTGGGAACAAAACGGTGAACAACTCTCCCACTACAAAAACAAAATGTGCTTAGTAAAACAAACAAAAACAAAAACAGAAACAATATCCAAACTTGGTAAGTAGACACAAACCCAACGTTGCGCAAGGGGGTCTACTGACCCCACTAAGGGATTGAGTCTTTGGTTTTTCATATAAGCCCTAAGGTTTCTCATGATATTTACATAGAAACACTTCTTTTCTTTACTTTTGACCCCAGTAAACCAAATATGTTTAGTCTTGCCCCTACTGTCTCAAGTTTCTAGATTACTGACTGTAGGAACAATATGCACAACCATGCAATTGAAAGCAAAATACAACAGTTCAGTCTAACAAAAGGGATCAGCTGAATGAGCTATCTAGAGCAAAGCTATCTATAATTCCATTCATTTATCCTCCCCAAAGTCGGTAATCACCATCTTAATTCAGAAGACCTAATGCAGCAGTTTTGCAGCTTCACCTCCCAGCATCCTAATATCTTCCATGGTTCAACCCACTGCTGAGCAAGTCATCGTTGCTTAGTCAGGTTCTCATTGACACCTACAAGCCACCCTGCTCAACAGCACCCACACAACAACGAGATGGGGTAGAGCAGTATCTATAGGCCATGTAATTGAGTGTTCTCTATACAGTGAAAATCTACAGTGAAAATCTAATCACTGTACTGTTGCCTTTTCATGGTTTCTGCAACAAATTGTAATCAGTTCTAATCAATCTTAGATTACTTTAGTCTAAGCTGGATTAAGGTTTGTTCAAGTGTTTATCAGCTTTAGCTTAAGGCTTATTTTAGCTTTAAGTAGTTGGGTGTCCTATAGCCAAGTAGTGAAGTGTCTATCCAACTCATGATGGAAAAGCTGGAAGACACATGGCTATAAATAGACTCTCTTCCAGCCTCTTGCATATAATAAAGAATTTCTGTTTTCTCTCCATCATTTAAGCATGGGGAAATATGAGTAGAAGTAGTAGTGATCATGTCATCCACTATTTCTTCTTATAAGATCAGTTCTCACTCAATGTTAAAGCTACAGAACATGGTGTTGGTACTACGAAGAGGTTTATGCTGCTGTTTATGATGTTGTCTATGATGCTGATTACTTCAGTTGTAGTATGAACTGTGTACCTTATACGGTGTTGTTTAAATAGTAGAACATGTTAATACCAGGGTTAAATATCTATTTCGGCATAATAATTATTATTTAAAGTTTAGTGATGATTAAAGAGCTGAAATTTTAACACGTATAACTAGATTTGTGGAATCATTCTTCTTTGCCCAACCGGTCATTTTGTGAGAAAATGATACTGCGAAGATTATGGGTAACAGAACCTCGTCCAGGTGGCCTACAGTTATTAAGCAGTCTGTTCCAGGACAATTGTAACTAATCAAATTCAAAACACCCTATAGCAAAGACTCAAGAGAGAATATGTCAAATCAGAGAAAAGATTATCATCAAACTTCGCAACAAGAGTATACTGTTAGCTCTTGTGGTTTTAGCAACAAATCACATTTTGTTACAGTAAAACCTGATTAGTGTTTATCCTAACCAAGTGTGTATTTAAGAATCAGATTACGTACTAAAGTCAAAACCTACTGTGCTTTGAGGATATGGTACATACAGTTAAACTACTTCAGGTATTACCCATAGAGTGACATCCTAGTAAATAATCAAATGTGATGGCTGAGTGAAAGATACATGTCTATGTTGATAGTGAGTTGGTCTCTCTTCTAATCTTGTTTGAAAACTAATTTCTGCCATCAGTAAAGGATAGAGATATAGAAGTGGAAGCCTACCTCCAGCTGAAACAAAACCTATCATAAAGCTATTATTTATCAAGTTCTTGTCTACTCTTCTACATCAAAGTCAGGTATATCTGTCTTATGATCCTTGATTGCATTTATGTAGTTGTAGGATATAATGATCCTAAGAATGTGCAGTAAAGTATCATGATAAAGTAATTATATTTATATCTAATCATGTTGCAGTAAAGCATCAATCATGTTTAGGTGTTGATTTTTCTAATATATACTTCTCAATTTCTCATTCTCTTAAGCAACGGAACTTCTGAGGGAACAATATTTTTTACCTTCTGAAGTGTGTTTCAAGTTGAACTCCAAGTCCTGGCATAATCAAAACAGACTCTGGAACAAACACAAAGATGGAGATAGCATATTGTGAAGTTGCTCAAAAAAGCGACGGTTGAATTCACTTTCGTTTCATAAAACATTATATGCTTATGAATGCGTTTCCTCCTTCACAAGCATGCTGCTCTATAAAAATCAGAAAAAGAAGGCCTAATAAGATGAGTACATCGAGTTTGATAAATTCACCTTTCTCAATCGTGTTCCAGTGCAATGACTTGACAATTATGATACCAAATAAATTGATCCAGAAGAACAATACACCTGGTGTTTCCTGTCATTACAAGATGACCATATTAATAACAATTTACAGTATCTGATAACTTCACTGCTGTTTTCCATAATTGGAGAGAAATATGAGCACACTAAAAGCTAATTTATTTTGTAAGTAATCTATTATCTCGAATGCCTTGAGGACAATTCAACTCCTGAGACATGTTAGGATCAAAAAGATAAATATATGTGAGCAAAAGGGTAAATAGAAATCAGTAATTACCTGTAGCAGTATGAGAGATACAGTATTCGCCAACAACAGAAGAATGGTGAGGTATAATAGGAAACCCTTCATAGTACTTTGCTTGACCACAATATGATGGGAGTCGATTACATTGCATGACCCAGTTTGATCATCATGGTAGTAGGAATATCTCCCGTTGGAAATAGTGGCAACAGCCATTCTTAACCGAATCAAAAAATTTATATATCATTCAGCTAATACTTTATTAAGCCGCATCAACAACTGCGAACTAGAAATTGTCAATCTCTCAATACATTTGGGAGAAATAAAAGCACTTAATTATTTTTTTCTTATATTATATTTTTTTCTTTGACATTATATGGATGTACAGAGCCACAGATTGATATGAGAACGGAATGCAGTGAGTCTTTTTATTTTATCCGTGAATAACTAGAAATGAAGATACGAATGTTGGTAAAACCGTCAAAGCTGGTAAGTTATAGCACCCTAGCCCCAGGTTACGAAAGAATACTGTGATTAACAAAAAGACCTTCAGTACAAAACTCAGTACAATGGTGGAGAGCAATTTATGTAAATTACTAAATTTCCTCCTTTGGTATTGTTTATGCAGTTCAACGGTGCCAGGAATGAACTTATGGTAACATTTTAAACTCTCATATTGAGTTTGTTCCTTGCTCAAATCAGGAAAGTATACACTAGATCATTGTTTCTGAAAGTAATAAGACGTCATAATAGTAATACAGAAAGATTGGTAAACGTTCAGAAATGACTCCTGAGTAGCGTGTTACCAAGTATGTACTCCTTGCCAGTCTCTTTATTTTTAATCTAATGAAAAGAATTTAAGGTGTAGTGTGTTCTTATGAACTAAACCTCTCTCAAAAAGAATAAAGAGAATGCCAGAACAAAGAATAAACACAAAAAGATCCACCCAAAGTAATATTTAGAATTAAATTATGCTACTTATGACAGCTACCCCTTCAACTACCATCATTGTGCCCATGCCTAATCAAGTAATCGCTGAAAACAATACAAGTGTATAGAAAACTTACTTAAGAACAGTTTACTTGAAATGACATACCTGGCTAAAAAAATCAAACAAGTGACAGTCGCGAAACCAAGAAAATCAGGTGAAATCTTTTACTTTCCGCTGTCATAGTTCATATAGCTCACAACCTTAGATACTCGATGCACTCCCTATGTGTAATACTCATTTCTGCCAAAAGGCACATGCCCACCAATACAAATTATGTTCATTCGAAATTACAAGCTTGGAAGATGAGAAATGGTTCAAATATAGAACATTTCTTAATCCTGCTATCCATTTAGAAACATTAAAGGCTCTGATTCTTTCTTTTCCTCACCTCTTTGTCTAATTTTGTGTTATTTCATTATCATCAGCAGGATATATATCAATCTAAATTGCCAGTAACTAACTACGCCCCACCTTAATGTGCGTCTAACAGTATATGAGTTATATTAAGATCACTAACCATCAGCATTACAAGTATTTGCTATATTAAAAATTAAGAGGGTTGAGAGACAATTTATCGAATACTTAACCTACAATAGAAAGAAACAACAAGCATTCTAAGAAAAATCTCAAGGAAGATTAGAAAAATTGGGCAAGAACATACCTTCAAAGTACGACCGTAAGTAGAGATCGAGACTGTTATGCGAGAATAATGTCCTCAAATTTTGATGGAATCTGAAGCAACAGTGAATTGGGACTCCGCTTTTTCTTTTTTGCCTCGATTGAAGAAGAAGGTGGAAATAGAATATCGGTCACAACGAGGGGGCGCCCGAAATGCAAAATGTGGGTGCAGTTTCTTTCTCCGCGAACCGTATAATGGAAGGTGAAATTCATTTTCCCTCCCCAGTAAAATTTCTAAGATCTTCCCGCCAAATGTAAAACCCTTAGAAAAAACCCTCTTTTTCTCTTACTCAGAGCTTAAGCAAACAAAACCCCGTCCTAATCTCTCTCTCTCCATCTCTTTCTGTAGACATGGAAGAGTCTTCTGCAACTCCAAAACCAAACCCTAACTCAAGGAATATACACCATATAGGTGGTCTTAAGGTTGAGTTCCCATACAAGCCATATGGTTCACAATTAGCATTTATGGGTAGAGTGATTTCAACCCTAGATCGAGGTAAAAAACAAGGTCATTGTCATGCACTGCTTGAATCTCCAACCGGTACAGGAAAATCATTATCACTTCTTTGTTCTGCCCTAGCTTGGCAACAGAATTATAAATCCAAGAATCTTTATTCCAATCTTTATCACTCTAGACCAGAAGATCCTTCAGAGGTTTATTCTGATCCTCTTGTTTCTGGTGGTGGATTTATACATGAACCCCAGCCTTCCAGTAAGAACATGTACTTGTAATTTGTTTGAAGTTTGATGTGAATGTATGCCAAAATTACTAAATTAGGGCATCAATTTTTGTTAGAATAGTTTTGTGGAAATGGAGAAATCAAGTATGTTATTCTCAATAAATAACCGAGAAATTTTTAAATTTTCCTTGTTTCATGATTACTGATATTGATATGGCAATGATCATGAGTTAACTTCTAAAAGATGTGAACTTTCTTGAGATTGCTAAGAAAACCATTTTGTCATTTCTTAGCTAAATTGCCGGTATGGGATTTTGTACAGGTAACTTAGAGTCGGATTCGTCGGCAAAACCGCCAAAAAAGAAGAAGGCAGCACCTACTATCTATTATGCGACGTAAGTTTTGGTTTTCTGCTAACCAAAAGGATGATCCCCTTTCTTGTTGTTTCTGGACATCAAAAATGAATTACTATTAGGAACGTCTTACTGCTAAGGTACTACAAGAATTTAGTATTAGGAACGTCTTACAGCTAAGGTACTACAAGAATTTAGTATAATCACGTTCACTACACTTGCTTTACATGAAGCGTCACCCAGTAAAGCTTTTGAGTTATCTAGTCCTTTCTACTTGGGTTTCTATCTTCTTAACAACTTTAGTGCTAGTGTTCTGGTTTACAAATTACAAGGAGATTTATTTACTTTATAAGGAGATATTACTACCCATTCATGACAAGCAGGCGTAGTGCGGGTTGTGCAAGGCTTGACAAGCCGGCGTAAAAACTATGTTATACTTTTATGAGATACTCTCTAGCCGACCTGGTACTTGCTACTGGAAAAGGCTTTGGATTTGGATTTGGATTACTACCCAAGCATGATTCAGCATATCCCATCATGAATATGATTAACTTATCTGTCAACCTTTGCTGATAAAGCCATTTTATAGGTACTTGACCAATTTTAACTTTTATTTCGTGTTGATCTTGAAAAGGAGGACACATTCACAGATAAGTCAAGTAGTTCGTGAATATCGCAAGACATCATACCGGGTGCCAATGGCTATTCTGGTAAGATAATCTCGTAGTCTTTTTATAATTGTACACACATGATACGTGGCATCGGGAAGGATCATATATGTATTTGGAATTTTCAACTTTTGGCAACATACTCATGTTTGAGGAAGTCATTACAGAGAATCAATCCTTAACTTCCTTTTTCTTTTTGACACAAATCAATCCTTACAGTAGGAACATCATAGGATTTCACGCTTTAAGCCTTCAGTGCAAATAATGTATGGCTTCATACATCTTATAATTGAAGAAGATATATTATATACTTGAGTGATTGGAGTATTCGGAATCTAACATTTCTATAATATTTGCATTGTGCATTCCTGCTCTATTGCCACTTCAGAGTCATATAAAGTTTTTGAGAATTTGTCTGCTCCATTCTTGTTTTCTTACTCGAATTACCCACCCCCTTTACCCTGTTGAATTTTCAGGCATCAAGGAAGAATTATTGCACGAATGAAACTGTGTGTGGGAAAGAGAAAGTTGACGAGGAATGGTGAACTTCTAAACTTCATAGTATCCCTGCATTTTTTGTTTCTACTTATCTTCAATTAATGTGTGTCGTTTCCAGTAAGTTGCTTTTGAAGGAGGATCGAACTACGGGAGGAGGATGCTTCGAATTCAAGTAAGTTCTGTTTCACTATTTCTTTTTAGGGTAGTTTGGTCCATGTGGTAGTGTTTTCTGTATCTGTAACATGTTTTACTAATGAACCAAGTAACACCCAACCTCTTTGACGAACAGAAATGCTCATAAAGTGAAATGTCATCCATCCCTTCAGAAAGGTGGCTGCAACGATGCTCATGATATTGAAGATCTAGTGAAAGTTGGACGGCTTGTTAAAGGTTCATTATCCTTCTATTGTAAATTGTAATATGTAAGAATATTGGCTTTGCTTCCCAAGTCCTTACCCAGATTTCTTTTGGCAGGCTGTTCATACTTTGCAGCACGTTCTATGGCAGAAGAAGCTCAACTTGTTTTCTGTCCATACAACTACATCATCAATTCAGCCATCCGGAGGGCCATGGAAATAGATCTTAAAGACTCAATTGTGATTCTCGATGAAGCTCAGTATGCTCCTAGCTCTTATAGATCCTTAACAATTTGCTTGCACGGAACTTTGTTGACATACGTTGTATAGTATGTCACTGTAGGTACATCTTACATTTAGTTGTAAGAAACAATTCACCACTTGCATGGTCTTAAAAATACTCGATTTAAAAGTGACTGCACCACCCTCATTATGGTTGTCTGGCTGGCTTTAGGGTTGGATCTCATTCTTTTAATTTTGAAATTGTTTATACCCCACGGCTTTCACTCTCTTTTCTTGTGAAGCCGTTAGTTGAATAGATCTGCAGCTTTAGTGTACCAGTGTCATGGGCTTGTAGAATGCATGCTTTTGCATTCATCATTATCTGCTCTCAGTCTTCACTATGATCTTGCATATACAGAGCTTAAAGACACCGGAAAAGGTTCCACATCTTGCCTGTATATGATAGAGAAGGTTTTTCTTACAGGCGTTGAGAGTTGTACTGCTGAGCCCCTAAAGTTCATATGTTTACACCAAATATGAAGCATTTTACAATAAGGATCTTTTATCGTTCATTAGTTCCAAGCTCATGTAGCTTTTTAATCATTTATATCCATTTTCTTACTAGCTAAATAAGTTTTTGGTTCGATGCTAAATTTGGTTTGCCTTCACTGTATAACAGCAATATAGAGGACATGGCACGCGATGCTGGTAGTGTGGATGTTGAAGAGGATGTTCTTTATAGTAAGTTATGTGTCCGTTTGGTGTTCCCTCTATGCAATACCTTTTATAGAAAATGATATATTCTTGTCAATCTGTATAAAAGCATTGCAGACGGAGTTGGGGCAACTTTGCTTCTCAGATTCAATGATTTACCAACCTTTATATGAAACAATTCAGGTACACAGTGCATTATGAAACTACTGAAGGATTATTTTATTGAAGGACACATGTTCAACACTGAAATATTTTGAACATGTAGGGATTCATAAGTTGGATGGCGCACAAGAAAAACACGTTAGCGAAGCATGAGTTTCAGCACCACTTCTCATGGTGAGTGACTGAAATTACTTGGATACTGAGCCCTTTATCCAACTTCGGAGCTTGGTGATTGAGGTTGTTCAGGTGTCAATATGTATGTGGATGAGTTTGTTATAGACGCTATGCTGAATTCCTTTCCCACCTTGCTGGTTGTTGATTGTTATATGAACTAACTGCACGTATCAAACCCTTAGAAACGTGAAAGAACTTACCTATACACAATAGACCTCAGTGCTTGTCAGCTAAAGCTGCTACTAAATTTTTTAATTGGAGGTCGTTGATATTTAACAGTTCCAGAACTTCCAGTATTTTCCACTGATTATTTCTGTTATATTGGCGGGATAGTTGGACGGGTGATAACGCTTTAAGAGAGCTTCAAGAAGTTGGCATTTCTCAGCAGCACTTCCCAATCTTGCAGGAGTGTGCCACAAAGGTAGTTATAATTATTTTTGCTAGCTGAACTCTTACCTGTTTGATTTTCTAATTGATATTTCGGTCAAGGCAATCAAAGCGGCTTCTGATGCTGAGTTAGGGTCAGCTTATTTAACTGGCATTTCAATGATAGCACTTGAAGGTACTAACTGATTCATTAATAATTAACCTCTAGAACTCAGATCTGATAAAATTATTATAATTAGACTGAAAATGTCATACAGGACTTTTTTCTTCTCTGGGATATTTTTTTGCTGGAGGAGGACTCAATGCACTTGATTATCAGCTTGTTGTAAGAAGATATGTTAAGAGAGGGGCTGGTAAATATCTCAGAGTTCTCATTCTATTTTATAGATGTGGTTGGTTAATTTTGATTGCAATTCTAAATCTGCAAACTCTTGTTTTTACATCATGAACGAGACTAACGATGTGCAATACCTAGATCTATTGTAGTGGAGTTACTAACGTTATTCAACATTAATATTTATGAAACAAAAATATGGCTTCAACTTAATAACATATGAACCATCTAGTCAGGTTACCACTACCATTTTACGAGGGATCCTTAAGCATAGTCTGAAAGAAAGGACTGGGGTCCCTTGGAGTTTTATGGATGACAGATGTGTTGGTTTTCGAGTTCAGGGTTCTGAGTGTGTTGGTTTTGCAGATTGCTTTTATTCATTCAAAATAGGGGATTACTAATTTGCCAAGTTAAAATAAAAATATATGTTGGTAGCAGCCTTCTGTGTAAGCTTATTGCATAGTTTGGTACTTTCGTTTTGCTAATCACATTACGCATAGGACAAAAATCTGGTGAATGGACATATACCTTGAACCTGTGGTGCTTGAATCCCGCTGTTGTCTTCAGAGAAATTGCTGATCTTTCCATGACCGTTATTCTTACATCTGGGTAAGCCTCCAAATCTATACTGTCTACTGGCCGAGCATTCTCAATTTCTCTGTTATTAAGAATTAGTATGCGTCAACTATGCAAGTTTTTGCCTTAAGATTCATATTCATTTACCATTGAGATCTTCTCACCTGGTAAGCACTTTGAGTTCAACTGTATCCAACTGTTTCATACAATTTTCAATGTGTCTGAAATTTGTTGTGCAAGGTGCATGTATAATGATACTATTCATCTCATAATTCATGTCAATGTTAAACGCGTGTATCACAAAGCATGTAGAGCACGATACCTTTTTTGTTCTAAGTGGTGGCCTATATAAAAGACATTCTCAATTAGATCTGTAACATTAGTGTGTTTTCTGCACTTGAGCAAATTTTGTTTAGGGATATATTTCAGCTACCACTATTCCCTGTACAGAGTGTAGTTAAGACGCCGTAGGTTTTCTTTCTTAAATCTTTATTTTTTAACTATCAGAACTGTTGTTGAGACCTATCTATGCTTAGATTTTCCCGTAACACTATTTAAACTGTAGTTCAAGCTAGTTTTTGAGTATCTCCTCACTTGTGTGTTTTGTGATTTCAGAACGCTTTCACCCATGGATTCATTTTCATCTGAACTCGGGGTTCAGTTTGAGACTTGCATGGAAGCTCCACATGTGATAGATGTGGGATCACAGGTAAGGATATAGTTACTTCTTGATTATAGCTGTCTCTATCGATGCACATCATGCACCATTGAACTTATTACTTTCATCCATCATAGCTGTGGTCTGCTGTAGTTTCCACTGGCCCAGGGAATTATCCATTGAATGCAAGCTACAAAACAGCTGACGCATATACTTTTCAGGTATATATGATTACTATAGTAAATTTAACATGTTAAGATTGCTATCGTAACTAGTATGTACAGTCCTACTATTCACTGATCTTAATTTTGAAGGATGAACTTGGTGCTTCTTTGGAGGAAATTTGCAAGATTGTACCAGGTGGTGCTCTTGTTTTCTTTCCTAGCTATAGTTTGATGGACAAGCTTTGTAAGCGCTGGGGTGAAACAGGTCAATGGTCTCGATTAAACGCTCAAAAATCCCTTTTCGTAGGTAAGTTTTTCTATGACCGTATCTTTGAAATGTTATTTACTTAGTTGAACTGATCAAAAACAATTGGGCCTTAAAAGTTGTCCTGTAGGAGATATACTACAATTTTCTTTGCTTACTATGTTGCTCTTGTTGATATGTTTTTTTAGTTTCTATAAGTATAGCTGATACTTTCATGGTCGATTTCATTTTCCAGAGCCTAGAGGAAACCAGGAGGACTTTGAGTCTGTTTTGAAAGGTTATAAGAAATCAATTAGTCAAGGTAAAAAACCAGCTCCTTCTAAAATCAAGAGGGGAAAAAAGCGTGACCTACACCACTTTTACACACAAGAGACTTCTAATGGAGGAGCTGCGCTTCTGGCTGTTTGCCGAGGAAAGGTGTGTCTCTTGATTTCACACTGTTATTTGTTTGTTTATCTTCTGTTGTAGAATAGAAGACTCAGAAGCGGCTCAATACGAATTGCACTTTTTGCATGTGATGACCCCCTTAATTATCTGCTAGGATTCCGTCGAATTCTTGCTTCACCCTTTTTAATAAAAGGTGTCCGTAGGCTTGTCGGCATCATTTTTATAGCGAATCACTGAAAACCGTAAAGGGCCCTAGTTGATAATATTTCAAGTTCGTAACTAAGTAGATTAAAACCTTCAGTTTTGAGTTCCCCAAGAAGTATTATCTCCAACATATAAAAAAATGGAGTTATGTGCTAGCACAGCTGGGCTGTGATGTTGATTTCACCACTAAATGTTGAAGTGGGTATTTAACAAATTAAAGATGGTTAAGAAAATGGAGTTATGTGCTGGGTGTTGTTCAACAAGAAAACCTTTTGTTTGGAGTCTAAGATTTATTATTTGCAATTGAACTTTTTTCAGGTCTCTGAAGGGATCGACTTTTCTGATGACAATGCTCGAGTGGTTGTATCCTTGCATTCTATCTTCAGATCATTAGCTATTCTAGAAAACTATTAAATATCCAGTACAGTTTCAGATTTTACTCAATCTGGAGGCTTGTCAAATAAGTGACCCCGATAAAGAATCTGATCTGTGTTTGTTGCAATTCTCTTTAATTGTTTGTTTTATTAAGCATCGGCATCTTTCTGGTATACTTGTCTTTGCATTCTATTCAGATTTAGTAATCCTTGACTATCTTAGGTGATCGTTGGCATCCCATTTCCAAACATGTAAGTATTTTTCAATATGTATTAGTCAACACAAGGTATCGCTTACCTGGAGCACAATTTTCTGATGGATACAATTTTGTTTGCAGGTACGATATTCAGGTTGCACAGAAAAAGAAGTATAATGACACATATAGTTCATCACGGAATCTTCTATCTGGGAGTCGTTGGTACTGCCATCAAGCATTTCGTGCTTTGAATCAAGCTGCAGGTATGTATCATGTCTGTCTTTCTTCACTATTTTGAGTGTTAGATCTTAACTCTTAACCTATATATTCTTGGATCTTTTGCAATACCTGGAGGAGGCAAGTCATTGAAAGTGCAGCTACTAATTATCAATTACATTGTGTAGGTCGTTGCATACGCCATAGGTTTGACTATGGAGCCATAATCTTCATGGGTATATTCCCTGTTCTCTTATCATTTTGTTTTGTATGGATGCATATGACTTAAAATATGATATACGGGTTAACCGTGAAAGGTCAAACATGCACACCTTTTTGATTCCATGTTTCTGTTTTTATTTGCATTTCTCGCTGTTATAAATAGTGATAGATTGCTTACTCATACTCTGGCCAAGGATAGTTGGACATCAAAGAAAAATTGACATATCAAGTACAGTTGCTACTCATACCTGCGTTTTACTACAAATCTTTCCTCTTCAAGTATGTCAGATTTTTTAGCCGTTATCTTGTTACTATCGAAGTTAGAAAAAGAAAATATTTCTAATTTATATCCTACAAACTACTTCCTGTTGAGGGGAGATGAACCCCTTCGCATGGGAATTTTATAGCAAGTTGATTCACGAATCATAGAACAGCCTCCTTCAAACTAGTAGCCCAGAGTAGTCTTACATTAAAAATTTATATGTTGCACAAATATGGCTTATCCATAAATTTCTGGATGGAGATTTATTTTGTTTATGTATTAGTATAGGTATACCTTAAAACTGTCCTGTATGCATCTATTGTTACTTGGACTATATTATTGAAGTACAGAAGAAATTATTTTCAGAGGAAAAAAAAAGAAGCTCAAACCCAAATTTACAGTAGATTTGATTATAATAGCCGATAAAAAAAAAAAAGACTGTTTTAAAAGTCTGATACATCTGCATACCCAATGCATTTATCATTCTATTTCTGGATCCCAGCTTTCAGACACCATCTTAATCTCTGTGGCTTTCTTCTCCCACTTTTCTTGTCTTGTCTCCTTGGTGTTTCCAGCATTGCCAGTATTCGGAACACTGGACATGGCATTGGTTCCAGAAACGAGATATATGCCAAGTCCTGAATATTGCTAGACAAGCATTTTAGTTGTTCTTCGGAGTCCAGATTTGTAGTTTTTGTATCATCTGTTCATATCGTCCTTTATATATTCCTAGCGTACTTGATTGTTCAAGCAGATGAACGGTATAAGGAAGAAAGGAATACTGCATATGTTTCAAAGTGGCTCAGGAAATCCATTAAACACTATGACAACTTTGGCCATTCACTGGAGGGGTTGCAATCTTTTTTCAAAGACGTGAAGGTCGTATGCCATTTTATATATATCACCATGCTTTTAATTTCATTGTCTGAAATATCATTTTTTTTTTAAAACTAGTTTGACTCCTTTGCAGGAATGGTCGAGACAAAAGTATATTGATTCGACAGAAACTTCTGACATCAATGTAGAAGACAAATCTTCTACAAAGATAAACGTGCGGAGCAAATTAGCAACAAAAAAGGGCTACGAGGAGGATATTCCTTCTAATACTTTTAGCAAAGGAGCAGGAAAGCAGAAAATAACTGAGAAAGTAGTTTCCAAAAACTTAGTAGCAACCGAAAAGGGACGCCACTTGCCCAAATCTTTAACTCAGGTAAAAAACAGTGGTGCCACTCATCACAATCTAAATCATCAGGGGAACAGCATGGTGGAGACTATAAAGTTTGCTCGTGCCGATGAAACTAAGACGGCAACATGCAGAGAATATATTGACTTGGAGTGCAGTTCCCAGAAACACTCGAGGTATATTATCCTTTTAATCACGCTTTACTGCTGGTAGTGTCTTTCAGATAAAATGAGAATAAAATTGCCTATTTCATTTGTGCTTACATTGAGGTGAAAAAGGTTGATACACAGTGGTACTTTCTAAAAAGGCCGCAATCCAGCAGCTGATACTTGCGAGGACTTCTGTCTCACATAGGCTGTTAAAAACAAGACATTTATTTTCTACATACATCATCCTCTGTTAGATTGAAGCACAACACTGAAGCTGTGTGCATAATTTCCATATCTCAGGTTTGATGGTAAATCTGTGGCATCTTCTACCAGTAGTCCTGAATCACCTGCAGTCAAGGGAAACTCTGGTGTTGCCGACACAGACAGCAATTCCATATCTAGTCCTGCAGATATAATATATAGGGAAGGCCACTTAAGTTCTACTGTAGTTGAGGCCACCAATGACTTATGGGATCAACAATCCGCCCATTCGAGATCACTGGAAAATTCAAATGGAGCCATTTCTCAGGGTACATTTACAATGGAGATTACACCTGAAAGAGGGATTAATAATGACCCTGTCAATCTGAAATCAGATACAGAAACATCTCTGAGTATGAGCGTCAATTCTCATTCACAGAAAAGGAGAAAGCCGGTGGGTTCATTATTTCCCAATTCCCAGACGGATCAATTCCGAACTCCTGATGACAAACCCAACAGCAGCATGAGAAGTATTGGTGCCTCTAACCTTAGAATCAAGCTTGGCTTTGATGCAGACTGTACAGGATGTGACTGCGAGAAGTTCAATGTTCCGGAAAGGGTTGTGCTTAACAACTCTAATGCATCATCTTTGTCATCCAATACTGCTACAGATAAGATCCTATATATCTGTTGCTCCCTCTGTAAAAGCTCGTTAGGTTTACCCGAGAATGATTACCTTGTCACATGTTCATTGACCTCATCTTCCAAAGTTTACTTGACATCTGTTTTAAGAAATGGATTAGACAGTTTATCGATCAATGAACCAGAATCTGTCCCTGTTGTGATATCTGACGTGTCATCTGTTGATCGACGACTTTATAATAGGCTTCCTAGTGATGATGCTCCAATGCAAGGTACCTGGTCTGCAAAAGATGGATGTGTGTTTAGTACTATTTTCTGCCCGTTCTGTACCGCTCCCAAGAGTCTCCTTGGTCTACATGTCATGGCTACTGATGCACCAAACATGCTGTTACTAAATAAGGTACTTTATAAATTTCTTTTGTGAACTTATAGTAGATGGTGCAAATCTTCATTGTGGCGGTTAAATGGAATTTTTGGACATTACAATAACCTGTGCTTTGGTCTGAAATAGAAAATTTCTTTGGTTTTATTGGCCCTCACTTCTAGTGTTCGTTTTTCTTTCTCTGAGGCTTGAAAAGCGCGTTACTTTTTGTATATACAGATTATGTTTTATTTCAACAGCTTGGAAATCAAGAATCTTGAAACACCAAAGAAGAACGAGGTTAGCTCTTCTTACAATTCAGTGTGCTCTAAAACAAGTCTGTTTAACAAAATTTTGCCGGAACTAAATATGGGTGAACTTTCACATGTTGTTTTCTTTTTATCTAGCCCTGCTTGCCTGCTGGTGTTTCAAATCATGGTCGGTCTATTGACTCAGAGCTTTGCCAAGTTGCTCCTGCTTCTGGCAGTGGACATGTTTCAGATGTAGCTCTAATTGATAAGTTTGCATATGTTAAACAAGAGCATGATTCTGGAGGGTGGAGGACAACAAGATCCAAGGTCTGAGATTTTTTCCTTCCATTTGAGTTTTACTTTTAATTTTTTATCCTCTGCTAGTTATATATAAACCTTTAATCTTTAATTAATTTGATTATCTTGCAGCTAAAACTACCAAACAGACGTTTTCGCGTAAATTATTTTCGAGAATAGATGAGCGTTGTGGATTTTTTGAGGTTGATGCCACTGATTATTATTGTTCATCACTACTAGAACAAAAAGCAATCTGAAGGATGAGATCTTCATCCAAATGCGTTGTGGTTAATTTTGGGTTAGGATAGGCTGTAAATTATACTATTTCTTTATGCTCCTGAAGGGTCGTAGCTACCAGAATATGCTCTTGGCTGTCAGTCGGCTAGATTTCTGTCTCTATTAAAAGGAGTTTTTTTGGGTATTTCTGTTGCAGATGCCTTTCAAGACGCAAAATGGGTATACTCGCGTTGTAAGTATACTTGGGAAAGAGCCTATGGTTATAATATTTTTGTACGCACAAGACGATTAAATACTAATAAATGTAAATGTGTATTGCCATCATATCCATAATAATAGTGCAAAGGATTCTGGCCTTACAAGCAAGGGACTGCAGGAGGATCAGTCATCAATTACAAGGAGTCCTCTAAATTATTATACCTAGCCTATGACAATTTCCATATATTCTATGCAAGCATTTCAGGTTTTAGACCCATATTGACAGCATCAATATACTTCACATCCTCTAAAAACACACATTTGGTCCATGTGCAAAAAACCATGTATATGAACTAGCAATTGCATTCTGAAGTGAGGCACAAACAACTGGAAGAAGATTCTGATCATTATAAGCCTTAATCGGCATACTATTAAACTTAACATAACAAAGTCTTACTTAACTTATCTCTGTATGATTGGTAGAAAAAGACCAAGACACAAAAGAAACCTAAAACCACATATATATTTGTCAAGAAGATTATCCTTCTGCTTTAACTGTTCTATATTGCCCATCAATCTCGAGTCATAATCAGCTCGGATTTCTGTCATTAAACAACAACATGGACGTTAAAGATGCAAATGTCATCACATCAGGTCATAGTTTTCTCCATGCCTATACGGACTGTAGTTTCCAGGCATTTCCATCTTTCCCATAAGTTGATCGATTCCTGTTTTGACAAAAACAATTCATAAGAAGATAGTATTCAATAGCTTATCATATACAAGGGCATCTTGTGGTGCTTATTCTAAAATAGGTTATGGTGCTTATTCTAAAATAGGTTACGGTGCTTATTCTAAAATAGGTTATGGTGCTTATTCACTAATAAAGAAAGATGGACAAAGCAAAGTAACAAGAGATGTAGAGTGATCTATAAGTGAATCACAAGTAGATATGACACAACGTCTTCAGAATGCCAAAATGGTAACGATAGAAGAACTGAAAGATCAAAACTTGATGGGTGTAATAGTATCCTACAAATCATTTTTCTCCTTTCCAAAATTATTCAAGATGTGATGTTCCTACATTTGTAATTGTACAAGTAAGGTGTTACACCTCGATAACAACATGCACGCTAATGAACATGATTAAGAATTGTTCTTCTGGGTTCTAACTTCTAAGCTAAGAGTACTTATTTCACAATCACTGTGTCTTCTCTTTTGTTGAATGACATTTCCATCATTAGAAAAGGATATTGTACCACAAAATTAAAAGCAAAAAAATTAAGACAGCTACTGTAATAAAATGAGTTGTTTAGGAAAGAACTTACTTGGGTTTGACAGTACATTTTCGTAAAAGGATACATGTCCTAGACTGCCAGAAGACTTCGATCCACTGTCAGAAGGAAACACAGAATCTGCTGCTTTATTAGACTGCGGATCCAATGAATGCAGATCAGAATTGTGGAAACATACTTCTTCCACTCTTCTCATAGATGAATTTTCGGGTGCCAAAGTTCTATCAGATTTTGCCTTCTTTTCTTCAGGGGACTCGACCTCGGTCTCAACCTCCGACTCTGCATTATTTGGTGCATTACCCAGTTGCTTTCGTTTGGATCGTGCCCGCCTATTCTGAAACCAATTATAGACATTTGTTTCTACAATTTGGCCATGTTGAGTCAATTCACTGGTAATGTCTTTGATTTTTTGTTTACTTGGAGTTCCATTTCCCTGCTCAAAGATACGCTCAAGAATTTGCAGCTGAATAGGTGTTGGAGTCCAACGTTGCCTAGTCGTGATCTTGTGACTACCAGATGTCATCATTGGATCACAATACAAATTTCCAAGTCGCATTCCTAATAAAATTACAGCGGTAACTTAAATAAGCCGATAAACATTACAACAACTAACTACTAAACTAATCTAGTCGACTAAGAGAACCACAAGAGTACAAGACAATAAACCACAAACACCGTGCCCCAACTTAGCTCCTGTCAAGTGTTGTTAACCAGCAGGAAGCTTACAAATAAATATCTAAAGGAAAATTGAGATGAAATGTATGCAATAATAAACGCCAGCTTCGTAATAATCAGCTAGGATGACGTTCTGATACAAACAAGATCATGTGGGTAGCCATTCTAATTTTGTCATATGTATTGAAATTATTCCACAAAATGACTTCATTAAATCTTTAAATATGATTTGAAGATTTTTAACCACATCTTTCAATTAATGAGAAGCAATAACATTATTCTCAAGTCAACAAGCATATAGACATGGATTGAGATACACAGGGCCAGGGGTTGATATAGATTACCCTAATTCAAATTCTAACTCCATTAGTATTACCAAAGCTTTTCATTTCTACACTTGAAGCCGGGACACCTAGAAAGTAGAAACTACATGAGTTTTGTTACTTTATACTCCCAATTTAAGCTAATGAGCTTTTTCTAATAGTAAGAATCCTAACTCAAAAATTAATCACAGAGGTCTTCATTTTGGCCAAAACCCATAAAAATGGAGGGACAAAAAAGAAAAAAGAAAAGAAAAAGAGAGTTCTAGAAAAGCAAAACCTGAAAGATCTTGTTGAGCAGTAATGGCTTTATGCATCTGAACAAGTTGTTCACAAATAGAGGCATAAACAGAAATTTGTTTCCTCAAATCTTCAATTTGTTCATCAGTCATAACTTTAACATAAATTACTCCTCCATTATTCTCCTCTTGTACTTGTTGTTGTTCTTGTTCTGCTGCACCTGGAGGTTTATCCCACTCCATTATTCTCCTCATGTATTCTTCTTCCCCATCACCGTTTCTCATTATACCCATCATTTACAATCCACTACTCAACACACTCTTGTTATGAAAACAAATATAGAAATTGTTCAGAAGCAGAAGAATCAGACACTGAGAGAATAAGGAAAAAGAAAAGAGAATAAAAAAGCAGTCAGAGAGTCGGACATGCAGAGTCCTAGGCGCATTTTAGCGTGCTCTTTTTCCTGTGTCTGGTTGGCGTATTTTAGCGTGGTATTTTCCTTGTGTCTTACCTTCGCGGCGTATATATTTGATACTCACTCCGTACCTATTATGGGTGGATTTCTCATTTTTCCTTGTACCACTATATAGGTGGAGTCCAATTTTGAAAACGACATTTTACTTCTATTACCCCTATTTATTTGCTTATGAATCATCATAACTGAGTGTATGTCTCTAACATTGGAAATATAATTAAGGGTAAAACAGGAAAAAAACATAGAAATATATAAAATCAAGAAAGTTTCTTAATCTAAGAGATTTTGTCTATTCCGCCTATATATGTGGTACGGAGGGAGTATTTCTCATGGGATTCTTCAAATTCCCGAGATAACCCAAGCCTTTTGTGCCGGATTAGGCTGGAGATTTAGGCTGGATTTGGTAATGTTTCGTTTTTTCAAAAAACACTTTCATAATACAAATATAGCAATTATTTTTTATATTAGTGTTTGGTAAAATATTTTTAAAGTGCTTTTAATTCAAAGCATTTCCAAAATTTCTCAACTTTTAAAAACTGGGGGAGAGGAGTTTGGAAACCTATTATAGGGGCTCCAAGATTTTGGTTTTGAGGGCTCACAAAATGACAAAAAAGCCAGTCATGAAATAGTAAATCCAAAACCTCTTATCCCAATAATTAATTAATGCTAATGATTAGGTTAACTAAATTAAGTAAGATTAGTGATAAGATTAGTAATAAGATTAGACTAATCATTTGATTTATAGTTTATATTTGAAATCAAAATCACGAGATTTTTTTTTTTATTGAAAACTGAAGTTATGGTTAGGGTTTCCAACCGTAGACAAAACCAGGGTAACAAAAGTTAGTTAAGCACTTGCGGTTGGGAGTTCATATTTTCCCAACCGTATTACAAAACCAGGCAACTTACGGTTGGGTTTTCCCACCATATACAAAAGTTAGTAAAGCTTTTACGGTTGGGAGTTTATATTTATCCAACCGTAGAAAATTTATACGGTGAGAAAATCAATATTTTCCCACCGTAAATCAATCCTATGGTTGGGAAATCAATATTTCCCAACCGTATCTAGTTCTGAAACTAATTTTTCAATCTCTAATTTGATCAAATCTAACCTATTCATCGGATCAAAAGCGTTAAAAAAGGATTGGGTTTTCGATTCTTACCCAATTAAAATTATTACTGGCTGAGAATCGATGATTAATCGTTGTTGAAGTTAAAAAAAAAATGGCGATGGAGGAGAAGAAGAGAGGAAGAAGAAGAGACGGGTGGGTTTAGGGTTTTTTTTTTTTTCCGATTGGGTTTAGTTTAGGCTTTGATTTTGATTTAATTAGATTTAGGTTGGGTAATTATTTAGGTTTTCAAAGGATATTTTTGTATTTTTGATAACAAAATAGGTCTCCCCACATCCACATTTAGGATAGTTGAATCCATAGGAGCCCACAAAACCAAATCCTTAGCCCTTATAATAGGTTTCTTTTTAAAAGCTCTAAAAGCATAAGCTTTGGTCCCACCTAATTTTAATACATGATTTTTCTTTTATATCCCTACTATATTGTAAAAATGACCAAAATTACCCTTAAATCTTTGATAATTAATTTTTTATTCTTCATATTATATTCTTTAAAGGTTGTTATTTTAAATCTATATCACATTCATGCTTGTTATGATGCTAATGTGCGAGTTGGAGATTTTCTTTTTCATAGGTTAGGAGTGGTCATTCAGAAAGGGGTTGGAGCACAGCTTGTTGCTAGGCTTCCAACTAATTTCCTCCCGGATGATAGTCTTTCTGAGATGTAATTTCTATTTATGTAATTAAACATTAAAAAATAAATAAAGAAGAACCAATATTAAATAAATATTTTATTTTATTTTTTATTTTTTAGTATGATTTTTTTATCCCAAATTATATTTGATTTATGACATCCGAAAAATTACCCATGAAACAATTTTGATCCAATCTCTTCTCGTTTTGTCAATCATTAAATCCAGAATTTCTTCTCTTGTTCACCCGATCTCTAAATCCAAGTCTATGTCTTAAAGTCTTCTTTTTAACAATCTTATTTCTTTACTTTACTCCCTAGTCATAAATCGGTGTTATTCCTCTTAGTAGTTTAACCTAGTTTCTTCTTCTTTAAAGTTTATTTAAATTCGTTTTTGAATTGGTCTATTTCATTGATCTTTTCTTAAAATTTCCATCTCTTTAATCTTTTATCTTTTTGTGTCCACTTTAATTTTAATTATATTTTCTTTTCCTAATATCAACATGAACAAGTCTATCTTATAATTGTTAACTTTTGTTGTTTCTTTTCTCTGTTTTTCAGGGAAAGATTGGATGGAGCTGATGCTCAGTTGAGGCCTTGTCAGGTCAGTTTCTCAATTCTGAGAGAAGAGGAGAAGCTATAGTACCCTGGTCAACTTTTTCTCATGGCGGCATAGTTTCCTCAATTGCAAGTAAGGAACTAAATATTTTATTAAGAAACAATCACTTGAAGACATACTCCACGTATAAGGAAAAGAATCCAATCATTACAGTTAGTCTACATCTCCAAAGAAAGATTGTGTATAAAACCCTAGAAGATTATGTCATACAATATTATCATGTCAGGAATTTTTTATCTTGCAACTTCGGAAATATTGATTCTTCTCTACAAGTGGCAACATAATTCAAAAGCTTTTATAAAAACCCAATCGATTTTCAGTTCTTCCATAACGATTTTAAAAGAAAAAAAACACAAAGTTTCTTTCAAAAACTACTTCTCTGCAACCCATCAGATTCTTCATCCCTGGTACTTTCAAGTTTTAAGAAATATGTCCGATGTTCCTACTGATAACTATATAGCTCATATTACTAGTTTCTTGGAAGATCAAGATAACCCAATATCTGATTCTTTCAGATATTATGTTGAGTTTCAATGGTTTGCTACTATCCAAATTGAGCAAGGAAAATTTCCTAGAGTAGTTGTTGAACTATTCAAAGAAATAAAGAAAAAAGATGATCCAAGAGGTTTGAGAGTTGGGTAGTTGTCTTATGCTTTAAACATGGCTTGGTCACCAACTGGCAGACTCATAATTAAAAAAATTGCAGATCCTAAAGTGTTCATAATAAGGTTCTCTAATGTCGGTGACTTTGCAGCTGCACTCTATCCCAAATAGAGTTCATGGAAAGTTACTTACAATGCGCTTATGAAGCAGTGATACTAAACTTGAAGATGTAGATTTTAATGCTTAAGATTACTGGATCAAATTTGATCTTAGAAGTGATTTAGTTGAAAAAGGCTATGTAGCAGAGATGGTAGCTGATAAAGTGGGAAGAGTTCTCAACCTTATTGGTCCTCTCAATTCAGAAGTTGAATACAAAGCTCATGTATTGGTGGACATAACCAAAGCACTTGTTCATCAAATCAAGATAATCATAATTGAGGGAACTGATAGAGAAATAGTCAAATTGAGAATCTTCTTTCTAGAGATTCCTCATGGAACATGCAGAGACTGCTGGCATGTAGATGCTGATCACTCAAAGGAGAAGTGCAGAGCAAGATATATAGAGTACCAAAAGAATTTTCCAAAAATTTTCATTGATGAAGAAGGAGAAAGCAAGTCTGCTAACACTGGAAATACCTCTCAAGGAAGAGTTCAAGGAAATGAAAAAGTGGAGCTTCTTACTAATGCTGCAGCAAGCCTCGGAATCTGTGACAGTGAAATAGATAGAGTTAATTATCTGAACAGGGGAAGTAAAAGGAGAGGAATGAATATAGAGGAAAGTATTGAAGAAAACAGTGGAGGAAATGAGAATAGTTGCACGGAAGGTGGGAGCAAGAATAAAGCAAGTTCAGTTGGAGTTATTGGAGATAGAAGAACAATTACAGCTGAGGATTTAAAGAGAGATTTAAAAGGAAAGGCAGTTATTGAATCAGAGAAAACAAATATTGTTCCAAAAGTTAACTTTAAAGAAGATATGCAGCAAAAAAACAGTCAGAATGGTTCAGGTTATTAAGCCAATATTTTATTATGGGAAAAATAAAGAGTATAATCATAAATGATGATGGGGATAATAAAAACAAGGGGATTTTTAAAAAGTGCCACATTTTCAATTTCATATTTAAAAAAGTGTCACCGTTTTGTTTTCCAGAATTTATAAAATGCCACAATGTTGACCTTTTCCGTCCCGTTTTATTTAAAAAAAACGGCTAACGGAAGTTAAAGCATACGTGGCAATGACTCAGTCTTGGTAAAAGACGATTTGGTACTCAAAGTACCTAACTAGGACCTAATTAAACCGGTACTCAGTAACAAGTTGACTGGGACCTAATTGGATATTGTTCATCTTCCTCCCCAATTTTATAAAACAAGATCTATATCAGCAATTAAGCTCTAGCAAATTAGCTTCCATTTTTCTTCAAGTAGAAGATTCTCCGTAAAAGTGTTTGTACAGATTCTATCAATGAAAACATCATAATCCATATATTAATGTTCATCTAGGAATATCCCATACTAATTCACGGAACCCATCAACTGTTTGATAATATTCCCTATCCAAGCAAATCCGTTTTCCCTCGAATTTCTTGTTGTTTAGTCTACAGACAGTTGAGAGAGAAGAAACTAAGAAGGGAATTAAATAAAGAGAAAGAAAATAAGTAAGGAAAAGAATAAGAACAACTGAATCAAAACCATTCCCATATTGGTTATCTCCATCAATAATCACATCTATGCAGAAAATTAAATCAAAATCATTACACGTAACTCTAATTTTTTCGCAGAAAACAAAATTACCAATTTCAATGGGAGACAAGAATTGGTGGTGATGTAAAACGAGTATGAGATGCTTTGTGGAGTTTCAACAAACAGGTGAGGTGCATTCCCTTGTGTTCGAGAGACATCATGTTGATGTTGTTTTGAGATCTTATATAGATCCTGCAGAATTCAATTCCGACCAAAAAACATGTCTCCTAATCTCATTCAAGCTCTGGAATAGCTCTTAATGAGCCACCATTCAAAATAAAAAATGAACCACGAGTACATTAGTTTTTCATCTTGTTCTTGCTTTGAAACTCTATCCTAATACTTTAAACAAACTCAAATCCAACCAAAACCCATCTTTCTTGTTTATCTCAATTGAAGGAAGGAAAAAAAATCAATTGAAGAAAAAAGAAATAAGAATGTTGTTTCAGCCCTAGCTGTGGTTGTTGTATCGATTCAATGGTAGGGGAGAGAAGTGATACTGGTGGGTATTAGGTCTCCAAAGGATAGTGAGGTAATGCATCATCAAAATGTCTTCTCGTTTTGCGCTAAATTTTCTAAGTCCGCATGATTTTGACCAATCACGTGGGTCCAGACGGATAGGCTAACGGGTAAGAAAGAAAAATGTTTGGGTGAGGTCTTAATTAATATCTCTGAAGCTAGTGAAATGAATGAAAAAGAAGTAGATGATTTCGCTTGTGCACATAAAGAGAATGAAATTGATTGGGCTGTTTTTCTACCTTAGAGTAAAGGAAAAGAAGTTGACTCTGACATGGCCAAAGCTACGAATAGTTCTGACTATCTTTCTCCCACTGAGCATATTGAGGTATTTCTTAAATATCTGTATTTGTATACTTACAGCCTTATTTATCACTCTTGCCTGCTCTATAAAAGTTTGGTTTTAAAGGTTATCAAGAAGCGTCATTTAAAATTTAACTACTTGTTAGAGCATAGCTCGGTTGAACCCACCAACCGTTGGTATGTCAAGTTTGGTTGTCATATTTTAGTATCAAAACTCATCTAGAGTCGCTTGATTAAATACTAGGGTCAACTTCGTTTAGGTTAGACTAGAAAGTCTAGGAATGTTGAGACGTACAAGTATCACTCTGAAGACCTGAAGAAAGTGAAGAAGTAACGACTACAACGACCACATCATCCTTTCTCTTGAGGTTAGTAATATTGACTTGATCTTGTTTCCATTCCTAACGTATCTTTCAAGTCAGATTATATTGAAAACATAACATGCGAAGATGTATATAAATAATACTCTAGTGGTTAGACTTGGTCATGACATTATGATCAAAGTGTCAAGGAATTTATTGAATTACGAAGTAAAACGCTTATCTTTTGAACTTCGTAAATACGACATCGACATAATCTATTGCATATATTTATTTGATTATGTGTGCATTATATAGGTATGATTTCATCCTAAGAAACAATGTTTTATAACATTTGTTTAAAAGAACTACATATATGAACTTGATTCATAATAGAAAGGAAATCATGATTGGTCAGGTTCTTTATTGAATATCTTTTGAATGACCAATATAAGATGACAAGGTAAAACCTATCTTAACTTTTTGAGATTTATGGTATAACCAGTTATAGCCTATATAATATAACTAGTTGTAATCGGTCACGAGCTACATTGGAAATCAAGGTGTAACCGATCACAAGCTATATTTGAATGCAAGTTGTAACCGGCCACAAGTTACCTTAGAATCCAAGGTATGACCACACACAAGATTAATTGGGAAGTTAGTTGTAATCGGTCACAAGATACCTTTGGGGAGCAAGGTGTAACCGATCACAAGCTACTTCGGGAAGCAAGGTGTAACCGGTCACAAGCTACTTTGTGGAGCAAGGTGTAACCGATTACATCCTATGTTGGGAATCATGTTATAATCGGTCACAACATATTTTG
Source organism: Papaver atlanticum (assembly GCA_023531105.1). NCBI lineage: Eukaryota > Viridiplantae > Streptophyta > Magnoliopsida > Ranunculales > Papaveraceae > Papaver > Papaver atlanticum. Next base: position 7,435,815 of record JAJJMB010009125.1, on the reverse strand, counting down.
GAGTGATGGTATAATCGGTTCCATAAGCAAAACCAAGTTTCCATGATTCACATATTTCTTCATGATGTGTGTGTATTAGGGTTTTGGGTTTGCTAAGATGAGAAGCTTCTAGATGTCGACATTATTTGAACATGTACATAACTCTTATCATTAATTGTTCAAAGATATTCCTTGATACTCAAGGTGATCCAAGAAAAAGTGAAAAGCATTTAATTATTATTTCATCATATATGTTTTAATTACCATCAATTAAAGCATATCCACTGGAAAATATTATTAGTTAATGTGCTAGACTAATAATAGAAGTTTTCTATGAGAGTTTTCGGAAATATGGTTTGCCTTTTAAGTGGAAATAGGAAAACCGAAATTAGGTACTTTAATGTGAATATCTTGAGAATATTTCCGGTTTTGGAATTCCTTGTTGTCCAAACAACCTTGGTGTATAAATACTTGAGTTTGCATTTCTTGCAAACTATCCTAAGAGCCAAGCAAACTTCATTCTTGTTGTTTCTGGTGGAGCTGTCTCTCTGGAGAGTAAAGTACCCTAATTAGGCGAAATCTCTTACGACCGCTTGTTTAAAGACTTCTGTCGGATCAAGAATCTCTACGAGTACCGTTGGTGGGAAACTAGATAATTTTATTTTATTATTATTTTAGTTTTTCGATTATTGATTTGATTGACTAACGGTTGTTGAAACTTTGATTGCACCTAGTTTGTTTATTCTTGAGAATCTTCTCTTCTGATATAAGATTCACTCAAACTAGATCGAAGTGTCGACGGGATCTTTAGAACTGTTTGTAGATCTAAAGACATCTTGTGATAATCCATTGTAACAGACTCCGTTCTGTGTGTGATTGATCACAAGAGGTTTCAAGTGGTGTTGTACAGGTTATTATTGAAGAAAAACGAAGATTCGAAGACGACGAAGTTTTTCTTATTAGTTTTCGTATCTTGTGAATTGTGTGCACAAACCTTGATCGGCTGAGATCCAACTAGAATCATGTTTATCTTTGATAGACTTGATTGATTAGTTGCGTGAGATCGGCATCACTTTATAGTTTCTCTTTGAGATCTATATTGATTGATTGCGAATCTGAATTTTGATTATTTCGGTATTCAAAGTTTGGATTGATCTAACCAGACAAAGGAGTTTATTAGATTAAACAGAAGAGTTTATCTACGCCTCATAATATATTATTACCAAGTTTGAATATAGTGGTTACCAAACAAATTTATCCTTTACTATTTGGATTACGATATAAAGGATTGGTGATTCACGTGCGTGACTCTATAAGTCAAAGGCGCGGGGATACTGAGGAAACTAAGTGGATATGGGTAGTCTACTTGGTCTCAACTATACGAAATTGGTATTAGATTTTTTATAGCGGCTTAATTCTGAGAGTATTCAAAACTGGACTAGGTCTCGGGTTTTTTCTGCACTTGCGGTTTCCTCTTTAACAAAATCTTGCTGTGCCATTTACTTTATTATTCCGCGTTATAATTGTTTTATTATAATTAAAGTAAATTGCACTTGCGCGTTAATTCTGTAACACTTGATATCGATCCTATAGAGTTTCTGATTACCGAACCTATTATCAAGCGATCACTTCGTTGTCGTATCGTCTCGATCTTGAATCCATAGTCAATCACACAAGTGATCTTGTTATTGTATTGTCTCGATCTCGTATCCATAGACGATCACACGAAGTGTGTACCGAAGTTTTTGTATTGTCTCGACTCTGTCCTCGTCTTTTCACCACCTATGTTGGAAATTTTGTAAAATCAAGAGTGTAAATATTTGTTCTATTCACTTAAAACACTTCCTGAACACAACATATATTCATTTCAGTTCCTCTTCAAAACATATTTTATATAACATTCATCATATTTGCAATTTCCTTTTTGTTATTCATAAGCGGATGGTTAATAAGGATCATGAGTTTAACTTTAAGTGTTGATCCTGACATCTTCAGAGTCAAAAAATATATTACTTGAAGCAAAAACAACAAAATTGTTTATACATCAAAATATTACTGCATACCAATTATTTTGATTGGTTATATACATGCTTTAGATACCTAATCATTTTCTTATATAATTTATACTCATTCATGTTCCCATTACAATGTAATATGTTAGTTAGATATGTCACTACAGGAGAAGACACTAAAGGTTTTGAATTTAAGGTTCTATCTTGGAACTTACAAGATATTAGATCACAACTTAAACAAGACCATCTGAATCACTTAAATAGGTCAAATAATTTAGATGTTATTTTTTTATCTGAAACTAAAGTAGGGGTATCCATGGTTGAAAAAGTTTCTAGAAAAATGAAATTAACGGACTGGTTTATCATGCCTTCTATAGGTAGATTAAGAGGTTTTTCTATTACCTGGAATCAGGGAGTCCCTGCTAAACTTATGTATTTAAGAATAATGTTATCCATTTTCAGTTTTTTAAAAGATAATTTTAGTATGCTTTATTTCTTTTATTTATGATGCTTTAGGTAACAACATTCGAAATGACAGTGGAATTTCGTTACTAGTATTAGTGAAATAGATGTTCCATGGGCCATTATTGGCGATATGAACTTCATCATGCATAAAGATGAAAAGGAGGGTGCTAATAACCCCCCCACCCCCACCCCACACCCACACACACACACACACACACACACACACACACTAGTAGTTTTGCTTATGTTTTTCATTGCATACAATCCTTTGGTTTAGTGGATTTAAATTTTACTGGTCTTCATTTTACTTGGACTAACAAACGAAGAGGGGACCAAAATCTACAAGAAAAAATTGATAGAGTCTTTGTTAATCATAAATGGATTGAACTTTTTCCAAATTCTAATAATAATCATCTCACTAGAGTTGCTTCAGACCATCCTCCAATCCTTTTAGAAATAATTCCTCTTAGAAATAAATGCTCGAGACCATATAGATATATGGGATGTTGCACAGAACATAAAAATTATAATAGTGTTATTAATAAATCCATCATGCAAACCAAAGAAAAACATAATAATTTGTTAAAACACTTAAAAATGTAGAATATGATCTTAGATCTTGGAATAAGTCTGATTTTTGTGATATATTTAAAAATATTTCTACAATCTTATCTAGTATTAAAGAAGAGACAAATAAACCTTTCGACTTAGAAACAAAACATAAAATAGATCAACTTCAGAATGAACTTAGTTCTTGGTATGAAATAGAAAAAGTTTACTGGAGTCAACATGTAAAGGAAAAGTGGGTTAATGAAAATGTTAGTAATACCCAGTTCTTTCATCAACATGCTTCTGACAGAAAAAGAGTTAATAGCATTTACGCCCTTAGAGATAGTACAGGTTTGTGGATAGAAGGACAAGAACAATTAAGCTCTCTATTAACCAATCATTTTAAAAATGTTGCTCAATCTAGTGGTAAGGATATTGACCCCATATTTTAAGGAAATTCTAAAGCCGACTATTAGTAAGGATGATAACATAAAACTATGTGAAATTCCTAGTGAAGCGGAAATTAGAGAAACACTTTTCATGATGAATGTTTGGGGTGCTCCCGGACCTGATGGATTCCCTCCAGGTTTCTATCAGCAACATTGGGACCTTCTAAAAGAGGATATTGTTTCTTGGGTCCAAGAAGTTTTAAAAGATAAAAAATTTAACCAGAAAATAAATCACACGTTTATCTCTTTGATACCTAAAACCAAAAGTCCAAAAAACCCAAGTGATTTTAGGCCAATTAGCTTAAGTAATGCCCTTTATAAAATAATCTCTAAGATTATTGCTAATAGTTTAAAACCCTTACTTGATAACTTAATCTCTCAAAATCAATCTGCCTTTATACCAGGAAGACAAATCACAGACAACATAGTAGTTGCTCATGAAATCTTACATACATTGAAAACAAGCAAAATAAAGAATGGTCATATGGCTCTAAAATTAGACATTTCAAAGGCTTTAGATAGACTCGAGTGGGATTTTATATATTCGTTTTCAGACAATTTGGTTTTTTCGATGATTTCTGTGAACTTATTCTTAATTGTATTTCTTCGGTTTCTTACTCTTTGCTGGTGAATGGTTCTCCAGGAGAAACATTCTTTCCCACTAGGGGAATAAGGCAGGGTGATCCTATGTCACCCTATATTTTTATTGTTTGTATGGAAGATTTATCTAAACTTCTATATCATGCTGAGATGAATGGTAAAGTTACTGGGATAAAGGTTACCAAAGATTGTCCATCGATCTCTCATCTCTTCTTTGCTGATGACTCTTTTCTGTTTACTACTGCTAATATAGTTTAAGCTAGGAATTTACTTGATGTGTTAAAAAAAATTAGTGACTCGTCGGGTCAGGTAATCAATTATCAGAAATCTGGTGTTTACTTTAGTAACAAAGTTGAGAATAAACATTATAAACTGTTAGCTAGGATTCTTAAGGTGGGTAGGATAACAAAGAATGATACTTATTTAGGAACACCTTTGTTTTTTTACAGATCCAAAAGCTATAATTATCAAAATTTGTTAGATAAATTACAGTAGGGTTCAAGTTTGGAAAGCTAATTTTTTATCTCAAGCCGGTATAACTACTCTAATCTGTTTTGTTACTAGTGCTATGCCTATGTACCAAATGATGTGTTTCTTGATGCCTAAAAAAACTTTTGATAAGATTGATGCTCTGCAAAGAGATTTCTGGTGACAAAAAAATAAATGTAATAGAGGTATCTATCTTAAAGCCTGGGATTCTATGTGCATTAGTAAAGCAAATGGTGGCTTAGGTATTAAAAATCGGTATAAATTCAATTTAGCCTTGTTAACTAGGTTGGCTTAGCGTTTGTTAGAAAACCCAGATAAGATGTGGTGTACTATTCTTAAGCATAATTACTTTCCCGACAATGATCCTCTTTTTTATAAGAAGAAAAAGGTGAAATCCTGGGTCTGGAAAAGTATTTGTAAAGGTCTAGATATCATTAGAGAAAACTATTGTTGGTAGTTAGGTAACGGTAGAGATATTCAGATTTTGACAGATAGATGTCTCCTTAATGGAAAAATCCCAAAACCTAAAAATAGTAATAATGTTAATGTTGTTAGTAGAGTTTCTGATATAATTGATAACAGTGACAATTTGAACTTTAATTTAATCAATAATCTGTTTGAGGTGAGTGATGTAGAGGAAATCAGAATGCTTGAACCTGCAATAGTAATGAAATAAAAAAGGATATTAGGAAATGGATTGGGGCCAGAGATGGATCTGTTTCTGTTAACTCTGCTTACAACTATTTATGCAACAAGAACCATATTAATCGTACGTAATGTCGAGTGGTTAGGTATATGGAATCTTAATATAATGCCTAGAGTTAAAACCTTTTTCCGGAAAGCTCTAAGTGGTTGTCTTCCAGTTAGAGAGAGCCTTGGTAGATACACTCATATTGATATTAACTGTCCGTTATGCAACTGCAATGTTAGAGAAAATGTTGATCATCTTTTTACTAGTTGTATATTTTCTGAAGCTATATGGAGATGTCTTTCTTTCTCTGGTATTTATTATGCTGCTGCTAATTTGAACTTCAAAGAGTGGTGTATATTATGGCTAAAAGACAACAATAATAAGGATTTTTTTGCGTATGTCTTCTGGTATATTTGGAAATTTAGATGCAGGGTAGTTTTTGATAACATTAAAGCTAACCCTAAAGATCTCATTGAGTTTATCAAAAGAGACCTTCCAAATTATACTAGGAACTGAAAAACAGTGGTACTAATATTTGTGATGAACCTCATCCTAACTGCTCTTATGCAAATCATAATGTTCTGCAGGATATGTCTTATATCTACTTTGAAGCTGCTTTTCAGAGTAAATTTTTTTTTTTTTTTTTGCTTATGGCATAGTGAAAACAAATAACATAGGCCTTATTGTTGATTTTGCAGGTGGATAAGGACGGTGTTCTAGCTTAAAGGAAGCCGAATCTAGAGCATGTAGAGAAGCTATCAAGTGGATGCAGGGATGCAGTAATGAAAGAATAGTTTTTCTTAATGACAATAAAAATGTTATTAACAGTATGAAGAAGAAGAACAATTTTGCTGTCAGTTGGAGATCTAAAGCTATTTTGCTGCAAGCTTTAGATTATGATCGATTTCTTGCTAGTTCTTCTTTCTCTTATATTAAAAGGACTTGTAATAGTTATGCTATAAGTTAGCTAGATTTTTAAATAGATACATGGGTATAAGTGTTGATACTAGATATTGGGTTAAATCTAGAAAAGATTTGTGGCTTTATAAGAACAATTAATTGGGGGATACATAAACTAATTGGGGGATATTTTACTGTAGCTATCGGCATGGTTTTTCAATGATGCCGACATGGTCGATGGATTGCCGGCATTGAAAAACCATGCCGGCAGCTATAATAAAATATCCCCTAATTAGTTTAAATATCCCCCAATTACATGTTCCTTTATAAGCTATGTAAACAAAACAATGTATCTTCTCCTTAGTTTCTATAATATCTTCTTTTTATCAAAAGAAAAAATATCCCAAATTATATTTATAATAAAAAAATAGTTATTAAAGATATATATAAATATCTAATTATGTTTAAATCCCATAAAATAAAATGATACTATATTAAAAGATTATGTCTGTTTTTATCATTTATTAAAACTAGAATAAATGAATCTGTATTTTACCAAACATAATTTGATCATTTTTTTAATTACCTATAGCTTATAGTATATAGTTTACCAAACACTTAATTTTTTTTTTACACCGCACAGCGCAACACAACAGAAAAGCGTTGTTACAAAGGCCGCAGCATTACCAAACCAAGCCTTAGTCTCATAAAAAAATCATCTCATAAAAATATGGCAAAAGTTTTACGCCGGCATGTCTGCCTAGTCACAATCTACTGAGAGGATCTTGATGATCCAAACAGAAAATTTGACATTGTATCGTGGTCGTATAATATCAAGGATATCTCGTCTTAAAAACTCATATCAACGATATCTAGGATTCTATAAAGTTAAAATATATGTTGGTTCATTCACTTGAACTGACAACTTCCTCAATGGGTATAGACCAACAGATAACCAGGAAAGAAGTCAATCCGACGGTACGTATGATAGGACGATGGTCAGACTGGATCACTAACGAGATATTTCATTGATGACTTATTTGTAAGGATAAAGGACATACTAAAGTCACGCTTGCCGTTTTAGAGGGATTTTTTCATCCATTTTATTCAAAAGCCAGAGTCGCCGGACCCACAAACTAATCTTTTTTCCCCTTGCGCCTAACATTTATCGGCACATACAAAGAGCAAACATGGTCGGGCAAAATAAATTAAGGGCCAATTAGAATGGTCATACTTTTTGTAATTCAGTCACAAAATGATCATACTTTTGTAATTCATTTACAAAATGGTCTTTTTTCATCCGATTTAACACTTTTGAATAAAACGGTGTTATCTTTTCCGAAAATACCCTCCCTCAAAATACCCTTCCTAGTTAACTAATTGGTTGAAGTGGTGGTGATGAAGCGGTGGTGGAAGCTTAAGAATCTCTGCTAAACCCCGTAGGGGAAGCGGTGAACCATTTGGGTGAATGCGGTGTAACGATCCTGAATGCGGTGTAACGAACCTGAATGCGGTTTTACGATCCTGAATGCGGTGTAACGATATGTAAGCGGCACCACCACCTACAAATAGCACCACCGTCAAAAAAAATTATAATGAAGGCACAAGTTAAAATTGTGTATGGAGGGATAAATATGAAGGACACATAGGTAATTTCATTAACATATTTAACTGTGAGTCACCACTTAACTCTCTTTTTAACGGAAGTATGATCATTTTGTTAATAGTTTGTAACAGTAGGATACTTTTGTGAATCAAGTCCTAATACTAGGACTGTTTTGTACATTTTCCATAAATGAATCCTATTATTGGGGCTTCAACCCAATAGGATTTTGGGGGCTTCATATGATACTAATAGCCAAAAAATGGATAGGAGGAACCTAAGGTAAATCAAAAGTCAAAAATACCCTCACCTAACATTATATATTTAAAAAAAAAAAAAAAAAAAACAACAACTAAAATCTTCTGCTTCTCTTCTGCTCTCTTCTCATTATCAGGCCATGATGAAAATGAAGATCATAAAATAAAAAACAAAACTAAAACTATTATCTTCTCATTCACAAATCATGATGAATATGATGATCATAATTTTATCATCATCATTATGATCATAAAAAAACCCAAAACTATTACCTTTTACTTTTCTTTCTCCTCTCATTCATAAATCACGATGATCATAACTTCATAATGATGAAAATGATGATCAAAAGAAAGAAAAACTAAGAAAACTCACAATTTATTTCTACTTTTGACTGGAAAAAACTTGATTAGACGAAACCAGTTCCTGAAACTATTTACGGATGGGAGTTCTTACTTTCCCAACCGTAAATCATATATTATGGATGGAAAAATATATAATCCTAGCCGTAAAGTGGGTACACGGTTGAGAAAATAAGAATTCACATCGGTAAGTAGATATCTACGGTTAGGATTTCACAACCTTGAGTAATTTTGATAATCATACACACAAAAAGAAAAAAAAAACAGAGGCCTATTTTCAGCCAGCTTTTCCTTTCCTAAAGTACATGTTTCGGCTTGGTTTTCCCAACCAAAGTGTTTTTTTGATTATTTTTTTGGTGTTCAGAACCAGTTACGGATGTGTTTTCCCAGCCATAAGTGCTGTTACGGCTAGGAAAACCCAGCCGTAATCCCAATTACGGCTGGGTTTTCCTAGCCGTAACTGGTTCTGAAAACAAAAAAAAAATTAACAAAAAAACTTTCGGCTGGGAGTTCTTTATTTTCCAGCCGTAAAAAACAAATACGGCTTGGAACACTTCAGTTCCCAACCGTTTTTCCGTTCTACTGCTGGGTCTATAAATTATCCTAGCCGTAACATACCAAAAAACCCAGAATTTCCCCCCGATTTTCTACAGATTTGAATCGACCAAATTGTTATTCGGAGTTGGTAATAAGGTTTTCCTGAGTATTTTTACGAAAAGTTTGATTCTTTTTTCTTCAAAGTTTTTCAAAAAAAAAGTTCATCAAAATCATCCTTCTCCATCAAAATCCAAGATGAAAACAAAACAAAGATTTTTTTTATTTTCTATAGATTAGTCTAACCCAATCACTAATTATAATTAGTTTAGTTAAATATCATAATTAACACTAATTCACAAAAGGGTATATTAGACATTAGGAAATATAATATGATTGTGGATAGCTTCATTTACTATTTCGTGACCCTGTAAAGCCCAAAATTTTCCACCTTTTTTACTGCCCCAATAATAGAGTTGAAATAAATTTATCTTGCTTACTGTTTCAATGTGTACCCGCTTGATGGGAATAACCAAGCAAAATTTTGAGTTGGAGCAGCCTCAGGCTACTCAGAAAAAGAACTGTCCCATTGTGAAGCAAAAGTTTTTTTTTTCATCCATTGACACTATTCGAAATTTCTTTTGCAATTGTTCTAGAAACCTATTATAGGGGCTCCAAGAATGGTTTTGAGGGCTCCTATGGATTCAACTATCATAAATATGTATGATAGGGGACCTAATTTATTATCAAGAATACAAAAATACCCTTTGATAACCAAAATAATTACCAAACCTAAATCTAACTAACTAAAAAAAAAAACTCGTATCTTCTTCTTCCTCTCTTGTTCTCCTCCATCGCCTCTTCTTCCGGTTTTTTTCAAAGACGATTGATCCTCGATTCTCAGCCAATAATAACTTTAATTGGGTAAGAATCGAAAACCCAACCCTTATTTATTGATTTTGATCCAATGAATAGGTTAGATTTGATTAAACTAGAGATTGAAAAATTAGTTTCAGAACTGAATACGGTTGAGAAATATTGATTTCCCAACCGTACGATTGATTTACGGTGGGAAAATATTGATTTCTTCACCATATAAATTTTCTACGGTTGGGAAAATATGAACTCCCAACCGTAAGTGAGTTACTAACTTTTGTATATGGTTGGAAAACCTAACTGTAAGTTATACTAACTTTGTACGGTTGGAAAATATGAACTCCCAACCGTATATTTTATATTCCCTAACGGTAACTTCAATTCTCAAAAAAATAGATATCCGAATTTTTGATTTTGATTTTCAAATATTAACTATTAATCAAATGATTAGTCTAATCTTATTACAAATTTTATCACTAATTTTGCTTAATTTAGTTAACCTAACCATTAGTTGTTAATTAGTCATTGGGATAAGGGGTTTTGAGATTACTATTTGATGACCCAGTTGTTAATTAGTCATTGGGATAAGGGATTTTGAAAAAAAAACTTTTACAACTAGGTTGGCCAGATAGCGAGCCATGTCCCATGTGCAACCATCACCCGATGTGGGAATTAAGTGTTTGGCCCTCTCCCCACTCTTTCCTACTCTTATGGCCTTGGGCTTAAAGCCCATTTAAAAATTGTTTAACTCACTTTATTGAAATGGCCCCTAAAAAAGAAGGAGGGTCATACGAATAAAGATGTTAAAATATGACATAAAAGGATATAATTGTCAAACCAATTTCAATATAACATATCTCACAAACCATACGTAGGAATTTGACAAATTTTATATATTTAGAAAGGTTTTCGAAAGCCCAATCCAACGAGCATCAATACAAGTATCAAATTATTCGTGTTTTTAGAAATTTTTATTCCTTGAATGATTTTTAATTTTTTTCTTATTTTTTAGTGTGTAGATATCATCCACATAGTTTTCTAAAGTACAACTATTATTCATAGTATTTTTATTGGTGTGCAGATATTATCCACGCCTTTTTTTAGTGTGCAGCTATTATCCACAGTGTTTTTCTAGTGTGCATATATTATCAACAATGTTAATTAACCTTTCATAATTGTTTACACTATATTATGTACATTAAATAAGTTTAGAAAACTGTTTTTTAAAGATGAACAAACACATTAATACAAAGTTGTGTAGAAAATATCCATGACTAGAAATCCGTGCAGGAAATATGCACAACTTGAATCTGTGCAGAAAATATTCACAATTGTTTCAGGGTCATGAGAATAATTTGCATAATTATTTCTATGATCCTAGGGCCAAGAGAGTAAGACTCATATTTTCTAGGGTCATAAGAATAATTAACCCATCACCAGATAATAGAATGAATTTTACAGTACATCAAACCACATGCAGCAGTATGGGTTTCTCTATTAAATACTTTTTAAATGACACTTAACGGTATCTATTCTATTATATAAAGGGAACTCCCCTTAGCAACGGTACTTGAAACTGCAAAAAAGTGTTTTCCAAATTTGCCCTCGGTTTTATTTTTTTCAGTTAACCATTTCGTAAATGAATGGGGCTAGAAAAGTAATTTACAGGAATTAAAATCCCTTCACCAAAGCATAACCATCATAACTAAATCATAACCATCACAACTAAATCATAACCATCACAAGTAAAGACTGTTTGATCAGAATCTAACAATTCCTTCAAAAAAAAGAAAAAGAATCAAACAATTTCTTACCCCAAAAAACAACCCTGTTCTCCATATTCAAAATCAGGATTGAAAACAAAAACTATATCATCCTCAACGAAATTGGAAAATTAGAGCTAATAGATCGTAATCTCACGAAATTGGAAACTATACCATCCTCATACTTACCATCAATGACCGAATTCCATAAGTAACATTAGCAAAAAGATGAAATTAAAATTTATCCTCACTGCAAACTAGAGTTGAATTGCTATTAATTTGTTCAATCACCATCAAACAAGGACTAGGAGATAACAAAATATATAAACTAAACTTTACCAATTAAAAGAACAGAAGAAGAATTTGGGAGGAGGAGAAAATCAGCCGCAACGGTGGAGGAAGGAGAAGATTAAAAAGATAGGGCTTAGTTAACCAAAATGCCCAATTATTTGTTTCACCTGTTCAACATGCATATGCGGTCAAGGTGTGTTCCTGTACATTAAGGAGTGACTTAAACCAACGTACTCCAACTTTCGAAATTCTTTTTAGCCATTGCTTAGGGCACGTGCGTGCCTAACATTCTTGTCAACAAAAATAAAAACACTCCCAAACAAAGCTGAATTCTAATGCAAGCAACCAGCTGACACTATTAAACAGTCCCTGGAAAATAAACTAAGGTCCCGTTTTTCCTGAGATTGTTCCTTTTATTATTCGTATTGTATTGCCCTCGGCAAACAATTCAATGTTCCTGACAACAAACCTACGTAAATAGAGGAACAATGGGTATTATGTACTTTAGATAATAGTTTCGGTTGGCTTAATGACGCTATCACGGTAGGGCCCATACATGACTAGTTCAGTTCAGTCCACAATAATCACTTCTTACTTCAGGTAAACCACGAAAAGTACATCAAGAAAACCAAACTTAAACATGTTCTTGTTCCCAAAGACAAAAAGACATGGTTTTGCCAAGAAATGCGGGGGCCCTAATCTGGTGGTCAAGCTTAAAAGACGATTAGATTGAAGCAATGAAAATGAAGTAAACCTACTAGCAAAATAAATGAAATAAGTTCCTACTTGGTCTTTTTGAGAATAGCAAAAGAATAACAGTTGAAGCATTTTGGTGTACCTAACAAAACCAACGGCCATAGCACAGGATGACAAAAAAGTAAAGATAAGAGACGGATCCTCATGATTATGACTAATTATTTGGCAGGACTTTCTTTCAGGTCTATCTAGTTACTGCCTTCCCACAGTGCTCGTTTAACCACTTCAACTTCACCCGAATTCCCTACATGACAACGACCATATAACTGGAATACTAGGAGCTTTCTAGGCAGTTAATTGCAAAGCATACAACGAGAGATGAAACGTAAAATCTCCTCATATGCCACTACGACCTAAAATTTTCTCCATCATACACCTCGTGGCCGAAAACAACTTTATGAAGATTTACCGAGTATACAAGAACAGATAAGAGTGACACGGGGTAAGCCTAGTTTCACCACTGCTTATGCAGTAAGGCATCGAGCGCGAACAAACAAGACGCACAATTGGAACAATATTTACTTTCACCCCCACAGTCAAATGTGGGTAATCTTTTCTTTCCGAAAGGATGACATTCTGGTTTGTTAGTCGCCACTGCAATAGAACTTGTAAACACAGACTAGACTAAAAAATAACGCTCGATTAGAAAGAAGATATACTCTTACACGGCTGACACTGATAACTTTAATGTAGGTTCTCCGACAATACACTCAATTCTAGGTTTCTTCTAGTTCATGTACTTCCAGGAACATCACTGCCTGCTGGTGGCTTGCGGTTCAGGTAACGAATAACAGCATCTTCAACCCTATTAGAGTTCAAACAAACAAAAAACAACTTCAAATAAGTAGATGGAAAACAATGAAAGCCAACACAACGGGTTCCCTGGAGAAGTGACCACAGTCACAGGCATGTTTTGGTGAAAGAGGATGAGTTCTATAACATAAATTTGAGAATAGGACATGCTACAATTCCCTTAAGTTTTAAATGTAATGACCCTTAAATAATTATAATGATGATTATGAAAGAAAAAGGAAAATAAAGCATACCATGCTTGGTTGTAAAAGTCTGCACGTCGTTCTTTTTCAGCATTACGGCTAGCCTCCCCAGCAACAAGCTTCAAATCCTTGCTTTGAGAAGCAATCAGGGCATTAATGAACTCCACCGGAGACTGACTGAACCCCAGAAAGAAGGCTCGTCTTCTTCGGTGCTCATGAATTTTCTTAATAGCTGCACAGATCGCTTCGTCACAGGCATCAATCTCCTTATGCTTCTCTGTATTTGCCAAGAAAGCTGACATCTCCTTTTGCAGAGGGAGGGGGACATCAACTAGGACATCATAGCAAGCACTCCCTGAAGGATTATTCCCTGAAAGCTTGATTTTATGTTCCAAATGTACAGGCTGAGGAGGGGTCAAATGCTGTGAGATTTTCTGTGAAACCATGGCAAATTTCATCTTCTCTTCACCAAATACTTTCCGGAGAGCAGGGTCACATGCAAATATAGATGGGTCATTAGGGTTCTGCAATTTCCTGGCTTTAACATAATGCCAAATCGCCGCTATGATTCTAGGGCGGGTCTCGACCTCAATCCCAAGAACCTCAGTCAAAGCTGGTGAAAGCTTAAATTTCTCAGGGGAATAATTCATTTCCAATCGTATATTCACGGTAAATTCCTTATCCCCTTTCCTTTTAACTTCAAAGCCCTCTTGAGGTACTGGTGATCGAGCCTGCTCCCACATAATGGTAGGATTATCAGGATAGAGCGCTTGGTCTAAAGAAATAACAACTCTTTTAAAATAGGAGGAGAACTTCGGAAACATAGAGTTCTGCTTCTGGAGAGCAGCAGAATCTGGATCTACCCCATCTTCTAAGATCCTACCTATTATCTTCAGCGACCAAGTAGGCGGTTCAGAGTTCAGCTTGTCTGGGATTGTTCGGATCTGATTTGCAAATGTGTTGAAAACATAAATCCTTAGGGTTTTTTGCACACATGGAGGGTTTTTCAAGGACTCTTGAATGTCAATCTTCTTTCTTGCAAGAGCAGCGTCAACTCTAGCCTCAAACTCAAGCAGCTGGGTGTAGAGTGCAGATTCAGGTAGAAGAGCCGCAACCCTATCCGGCAACTGTTTCTCTGGGAGCTTCCGTTTCTTTCTTCGTGCAGCTGGTGTTAGCTCCATAGTTCTATAGGGGCTAACTGTGTTCGCTGTGGTGGGTCCAGAAGGACGTACAGGAGGTTTCTGAGGAATGCGCTTAATGCTTCCTGTACCAGGAGTGGAGAGAGAGGAAGATGAAACACCAGCATGACTCATTCCAGGGCTTTGGTTTTGGGCTTGAGCCTGCATTTGAGCGGCATGATATTGGGCATATGCCTGAGCATTACGGGCATGAGCCTGAGCCTGCGCCTGCGCCTGCGCCTGCACCTGAGCTTGGGCCTGAGACATAGCAACTTGTTGTGGAGTCGGATAAGGTATCTGAACTTGGCCCTGAGGATGAGAACTATTTGGCCCCTGGGATTGTGAGTGAGGATGAAACTGAGAAGGTTGATTTATAGGCATAGATGACGAAGCTGCTCCAGCATTCCCCAAAACAGTAGGACCCACTACATTCCTAGTAGGGTTGCTGTTGTTAGCGGACATTGCAAGTTAGTGGTTCGGCCTGCCCACAACCAAAGAGGAAATAATTAATTTTTTGTCAAACACGGAAACTGGAACAGAACAAATTCTATGATTCATAACCTAAGCAGTATACTATATTTTCTTTTCTTGATCAGAAATAAAGAACACTGATTCTCTCGGTGATGCAAACCCCTGAAAGTGGAAAGCTATTAAAGCTTATCCAAATTTCCAGACCCTCAAGGAAATCAAGATGTATTACCAATTCAGAAGAATCAGAACATAGATTATGCAGACAAGCAAAATATGATGCCTAGGAAAATAAAAAATGCATAACAAACTATAGACTAAAAGTGATAAAATAGAGTTCTAATTCGGATCTTAATTCTCACATAAATGATCTGGATTCACTAGCTTAGATAAAGGGTCCCCAACTGAGTCGGTGTTTCTGTACAAACAAACAGAAGTGACTCAATAGATGTCAGACTTCTCTTTGAAGCAAGACATGAAGAGTTCATCAACTTACTTTGATATAAAATAGGGACTTTCTCGATAATCCTAGTTATCTAATCATCAGATTAACCTACCGGCTTAATCAATTCAATATTTCTACCGTTAGTAGTTAAATGTTACCAACAACAACTTTTAGACAGGTTCACTGCAACTGTCGGATCAAATCTCTTACTTGAAAAAGATTTGGTTGTACATTAACACTTACTGTAAAGATGAAGAGGCATTTGCCAACACTATGCTTTTTGAGTAGCATAAGCGCAAGAATCCACCCATGACCAGGAGAATGCGATACAAAGACAAACGAGGAAATATGCCAGTAGAAATACGAAGGATAATAGAATGAAAAGGTGGAAATAGTTAAGTAAGAAAGAATTTCCAGCAGGGGAGAGTCAAACGGAAAAGCTTATTAATTTAATAAATCTCATAAAAGCTAATCGTTGAACCTAAAATGCTATCCTGCTACATATAAATCTGTGAGTTATGACACGTCTAGATTTGATTCCAAAATGAGAAGCATACCTGAAATAACAGAATGCTTTCTCACTACCACATAGACAGCAAGAAAGATAACATTTGATTATCAGCGCTTCAAGCAAGCTGCAACAAAAGAAAAGGGTAAGGAAGATTAGTATCTGAGTTTGACTAATTCAAACAGTTGGGAACAAATAATTGGATAAATTTCATGATATTGTTTACTTTAGGCTGAAATACTTTTAATGAAAAGGAAGGGCGGTTAATTTCAAAAGATTTGAAGTCACTAAGCTTATTTATGCACTAGGCATAGTCTCAACTATTTATTCACAGTTCAAACGAATTACCATGAGATATGCAAGTAAGGGGGAAACTGAAAAAACTTAATTAAAAGAAAGAAAAAAATAATATATAGCAGAACACCAATAACGACATAAATCAGAACAATGGGCATCTATTACTGTCTGCATCTGTTATAAACTCTGCACAAGAGGCCACAAGAAACCAGTTGAAGGTGGTAACTGCTAAACTTAAAGAGCTAGTTTCTAACTATGCCCTCTAGTTTAATCGTTTCTGTCGGATCCATATCTGAAATTTTTCTACTGATTCAATCTAAAGCTGGAAAGAGACTTTTAATGGCAACTGAAGGTGATGGAAAATAGTATTAACAAACAAAAATCCCGTAAACAAGAACAATTACGAATGTCCTTGGGTGGCTCTCTTCAACTCCAACTATATCCTCAAAAACATTCACTAAGCCACATTAATAACGAGTATTTGGTACATAACTAATCATGTCAAAAATTCCAAAGGGGTTTTAGGGTTCAATTAAAGTAGTTGAACTTGTTCCTCAGATCTTCCTCAGCTAGGTCCAAGGAGAGAAGCAGGGCGAGTTCCTCGAAGGAAACTGCCCATTCGACATTAAAAAAGCATCGTTCTTAATAAACAAGTTAAATGCAAACACAAAGGAAACATAAAGAAAATCATAGCTAGCAGTAACTAGTAACGTCTTAAACAGTAAACTACTACTATCATTCAAATCATCACCAAATTTCTCCATCATTGACTCATGTGGATAACGAATAGTAGGTGGCCACATTACCCATTTGGACACCCCAGAAGAAGAAACCATACTATTCTAATCGAGTTCCTGGACTCCGGTATATAATCTGGTTACCAACTAAATCCTAGTATACAGTTTGATTCACTATAACAATTGCGATTGACGAGGAAAACAGCTCATCAGAAACAACTAATCCAATTTGGCTTTTTAGAAAAGATAGAGATTACAAAGTATCAGCACCACCAACGATTCACTGCTAATCGTTCATATATCATTCGCCAACATAACAACATAAGATGAGTAAATTACTGCATTAGAATTTAAGGTAGAATATCACCAAACAAACAAAATGAAGACAAAATTAAAACAAACTAAATCATTCAATTGCAACCCACAAGGTGATCACAGTAACATCAAACCCACATTTTTCACAGTGATTAGAAAACATTCACCACTTAGAAAGTTAAAATTTGCATAGTAGCAACGAAGTCTACCCTCAGATTCTCAATATCATTAAAACTCTCAAAATTAACATATTTATTATGCATAAAAACCACAGAATTCAAGAAAAATTCGTTATTCAAGATCGAAAACGGAAACAAACCATCATTCAGAATGTGGGAAACAAATCTTAGAAATTAACTAGCCAACATAATAAATCAAATCTATAAGCGATTCTTCAACAGAAAGAAGAAGATGAAGGAAAAGAAGAAAAAAAATCACTCACCTTCTGATGAACAGGAATGAAAACGGATGGGTATATTAGAGGAATCAGTGAAGTAGAATTGATCAAAACACTCGACAGCAGCAGCGTGAAAATGGGAAGAACAGTAGAACAAAATTTGGGGATAAAGACGATATAGGGTTTTTCATTACAAAACTGTTGAATTTACAAATATATCCTCCACTAAAAAAATTGGACGGACGTTTCACAATTACTCGCAAGGAACTCGGCCGAGTTTGACCACGATTTTCGAATTTTGATTCACGCACAGTAATTAAATTTTTTCAAATCAACATAAATTAACAGTACAATCCTAGAGCAAAATTTCCCAAAAGACGCATCTTATTAGATTCAACGTACAACAAATTCAAGTGAAAATCAACATGGGTACTTACCAAAATTATATTCCAAGTTCAGCAGAAACTCAACCGAACCTCATGTACTCAAATCTCCGTATTTTAGTCTCGTGCCCAGAAAGGATTTCAGTAAAAGGTACTCCAGGGAGCTAGAGGGGGAGAAAGAGTGAATAACAAGGGTGATTTGACTGAGATCTTCGTCCGATTTAACAGTAGCCGGGGCTAAGAGGAGACGATTTGGAAAACCCTTAACCGGTTCACCCTTTTGGGCTTGCCTCAGGTTTGTTCTAATATTCCGTTAGTAAAGATAAGGTGTTTATCACAAATACATGACCTCCTATATGTACGCTATTACTTTGTCTGGTGGCAGGTTTTTGGACTTGACGACGGTCGTCTGTGGGCCCACAAGCGCATCTGAGATAATTTTGATTTGAGGGAGGATCCCCTCACACTCTTATTTTCACACTATCGCACGTAGAGAGATATTTTCTTAATCAAAATCAAACTGTAAGGTATTTGATGCTAATATTTTGGGGATATGATCGTCTTACAAAGCTCTACAAACACACACAAAATTAGCTCATTGCGAAATGTATAACTCCACCATGTACTACTTTGAAAATTGGCCGTTGAAAATCGACTAATTTTCAACCGTTAAAATTAAGATTGGTAGATAGTGAAGTTTGGTATTTCGGAACGAGCTCATTTTTTGTGGGTATGTAGATCTTTGTAAGACGAACATATCCCCAAAATATTAGCTTCAAATACGTTTCCGTTTAAATTTGATTAAGAAAAATATCTCCAAACATGTGAGATAGTGTGAAAATAACAATGTGAGGGGATCCCTCCTCTTTTGATTTTAGCAATTTCAGTATCTGATCAAGCAAACTCTTAAATACGGCGCGTTGTTTTCCTCAACACCAAATTGAAACGGCACGCTGCTTGGATAAGTGCCTCTGGCCCTCTGATATAAATAGACATTTGACCCTTGAAAACAAAAGGGGTTACTTGCAGTACCTTGAGAATTCCAGCAGAAATTTTACATTGTTTGTTTTGGGCAACCAAACTGTGAAAGTAAATATCAGAGTTTTGAAAATGAACTATAAGCCCATAGGATTCACCGAAACTGTGGAAAATATGTATCGGATTCCCTGCTTCAACAATATTATTGAGAAATATCAGAGAAACTCAAGAAGAAAAGTATTGTATTGATAATCATAAAACGTTACCGATAGAGCTGGCAAACAAGTCGAAACCCGCGGATTAACCCGTACCCGGCCCGTGAAAACCCGAACCCGGCTTGGCTGGGTTATAAACAAGCCGGGTTCGGGTTAGAGAATTGGTGGCTTGTGGGAAAACGGGTTAACCCAGACCGGACCGTAAACCCACGGGTTTAACCCGTAACCCCTCTACAGTAATAAGTTTCACTTAATTTCCACCGTCAGATTATATAGGATTAATCACGTTCGTTCGTTTAGGATATAAAATCCAAAAACCCTAGAGAAGATTTTATTTCTTCTTCCTCTTTTCTTTCTTCTCCACTGTCTCTTCCTTTTCACCGCGCCTCCTCACCACCTCCATCTTTATTTCTCACTTCACAGGGTGTTGCTAGTGCTGCCCAGAGTTGAAGATAATTAGATCGAGTGTGAGAAGTTATTGAAGTTGAGAGTTGATTTAAAGTTTGATTTTGAACTCGGTTCAAGGTGGATCTGTGAGATAGAGATGCAGTCGAGATGATAGTAAAGCGAATCTGAGAAGAAAGTAGGGTTTACTGTTAGG
This sequence comes from Papaver atlanticum, assembly GCA_023531105.1. Classification (NCBI taxonomy): domain Eukaryota; kingdom Viridiplantae; phylum Streptophyta; class Magnoliopsida; order Ranunculales; family Papaveraceae; genus Papaver; species Papaver atlanticum. The sequence continues at coordinate 7,415,724 of JAJJMB010009125.1, read as the reverse complement.
GATTTGGAACTTTGGATTATGGGATTACATGGTTTTGATTATTGTTAGGGTTTACTGTTGGATTGGCAGAGAAGGGAAATGAAGAAGTTTGGGTTTGTTGCTGCTACAGCCCACAGATTAATCACTTTTTATAGAATCAACCATTAAAGACCTTAAATCTTTTCTTCAATCAGCGGACAGGGATGCATGCAATTGAAATGGAAAATCATTCAAACAACTGAAACGGTAACTGGTTCACAGATCTTCTCAAGATTCTTATGTTTATAATTGATTACTTCTATGATTGTTCTTCAATTTCTTGTATTTGGTGTTTAATTTTCTGTTTTCACTCTTCTACAGGAAAGCACCAGTTTTTATATAACAGGTGTTTGTGTAATTGACCTGGAGAGTTTGTTTGGTTGGAATCATTGGATTGATTGAAAACTAGTGGTTTATATTGAATTGAATAGAATTTGTGGGAATTGTTATTTAGTGGAATTCTGTTTTTGTGTGAATATTTTGATGTTCTGCTGGATTTTGGCTGATTGAGAATTTGAAGCAGAGTAAAATTGGGGTTGAAGAATTTAGGGGCAGAAATCTTAGGGATAAGTCGTCTCAATTTCTCGATTGAATTGATTTTTGTAGGCATAGACTTTTGAGTTGAATTGATTTCAAGTAATTGGAGGTTGTAACCAACCTAGTGGTAATGCTCAAGGCACTGATGGTTAGAGATGGTTGATGGCAGTAAATCAGAGGAAACTGTTGAGCTTGGTTATTGTTGTTCGATGGAAGAAGATGGAGGCAGTTGATAGCATTTGGTTTATCATGGACCATGGTGGTGAGTCTGGAGATGTTGAAGAACTCAAGTGGAAAAATGGGTTTTACTCTCCATATCTGTTTTAGATTAATCCTTGTAATTATTTTACATCTTGTAATTTGTCACAAATTAAGTTAATTAAATTTAAATTTTATTTTTAATTAAACAAGCCGGGCTAACCCGTAAGCCCGCAAGCTTTACCCGCTACGGGTGCGGGTTGAAGAAATGACCACCCGTGAAGAATATCGACCTGCAGGTTTTGACCCGTGTTAACCCGAACCCGTATAACCCGTAACAAGCCAGCCCCGGCCCGCCCGTTTACCAGCTCTAGTTACCGAGACAACCAATGCTGTTCGGGTGTGCAACTTTGTGCACCTCTGCATACACTATTATCGGTTTATTTTTAACGGGAGTTTTCTATTATTTCAAAGATTTGTTATTCCTTCAAAAATATTTTATAGTTTTTCTCTTTCCTGATTAAGCTCCTTTCTCCCATATTTTTATGTGATTCCTAGATCATTTTCTTGGTTGATTCTGAAAATCTAACTGAAAATCTACGATGAAATACAAGAAACGTATGAACCTTAACTAATAGTCAATTCACTGTCATTTATCTTAGACAACAAAAATCAATTCAAATCTCTCTTTTAATAAGCTATTACATCAATTCTTAATAAGATCATAATAAGTTAGATAGTTCGAAATCCAAAAGTGGATTCTCTGAATGTAGCTTCTCAATTAGACTTAGCAGTGAACTAATGTGAATCTCATCTGAGACCAAGTATACACACATAATCAAGTTCAACAAGAATGGTTCACGGTATGTCGGTATTATAGCTAATTCTCTCGTAAAATATAGTTGTGGAGAATAAGCATATAGTTCATGCCTAGGTAATTATATTAAAACTTTTTGCGGGACCTTTGTATTATTGATCATCAAGATCATGATTTTATTTTATATCTCTCAAACTTCTCTGATTTTTGAAATATAATCTCATCGGACATTTATCTTATATACTCACGTAGTCACATGGATCTTAAATCTAACACCTTGTATGCTTTTTTTCTTCTTCTTCTTTTTCTAAAGAGAAAGACGAAGAAATCCGAAGATGCAGAGAGGAGTTCGGGAGGAAGAGAGGGAGAGGAAGATAAAACTCTTCTTACTTTCCCGATATATTCATATTAAATATTTCATTTTCGCTTGAAAATTGAATATTGATATCTAAAAGATATTAGAAAATTATTTTCAGAGTATGGACGAATAAGGAAAGGAGGAATGTGCACTCCGGTTAACTAAGGGGTGCACAAAGTCGCACTCGTTGTTCAGACAACTTTAATACTAATTATTACAAGGAAGTCAAGTCAATTGACTTTGACTTGACTGAATAATATTCCTAATAGCCCCCTCAAGATGATACTGGCAGACACAGTAATCAAATTGAACACCAAAAGAAAATAAACAAACAGAATAAAAAAAGTATATTCAAAATAGTAGAAGAATAACAGTCAAGAAGAATCATCTTCAACAGTAGATATAATGTCTTCTTCAATAGTAGCACAAGAAGAATAAAAAATTACTGTAGAAGTAATAGAAGTATCTCCCAGCAGTTGATGAAGTAAAGAAGTAAAAATATGAGAACATAAACCTTTTGTAAATATGTCAGCAATCTGATTCTCTGAAGTAACATGATGAACCTTTACAAAACCTTTGATCACCAAATCTATGACAACATGATATTGTACTTCCATATGTTTTGCCCTGGAATGGAAAACATGATTAGAAGTTAAACAGATAGCTGAAGTATTATCACAATACATATGTATAGGAAAATTAATTGTAATATGAAGTTCCTTGAACACATTTGACAACCATTCTAACTCAGAAGAGGCTACTGACAAACATTTATATTCATCTTCAGCTGAAGATCTAGACACAGTTGGTTGCTTCTTACTTGACCATGAAATCAGTGAATTGCCCATAAAGATGGCATAACCAGATGTAGACCTTCTAGTATACACCAGCCAAATCAGAATTTGTGTAAGCCCTTACAGAAGATATATCACTCTTTCTTAAAGTAAGTCCAACTCCAATGGTGCCCTTTAAGTATCTCAAAATCCTCTTAACAACCAAAAAATGTATATTTGTTGGAGCATGCATAAACTGAGATACATAGTTGGCTCCAAATGCTATATCAAGTCTTGTAATTGTTAAGTACTGAAGACTACCTACTAGAGTTCTATATTCAACTGCATTCTTTAATAAGACACCATCATTAATAGAAGCTCTAGATTCCTTAATCAGATGAGTATCACAAGGTTTACACTCAAGCATATTAGCCTTTGTAAGAAGATCTAAAGTGTATTTCTGTTGATGGTGGTTTTTAGTTCATGGCTAAAATTGTGAAACCCTGTGTTTAATGTGCTTTCATTCTGCAAAGAAATAGAGCCATTTAAAAGCGATGAGTGTCCAGGCCTCTTTACTTACATGTGTATGGAGCAATTCAGTATATTTATATAAAATTTATCCAGAATGGTGCGTGTAGAACCAATCCCAAATATTCTGTAAATTTCTGAGTGTTTATTATATGCCATGTTCCCTAGTTAAACTCTTAACACTGACATGACATGACGACTAATGTTCGCTCCCACCCGAGTAGCATGAATCTCCCGAAGTGTCAGGATTAAGATGCATGTGGAAGTACTCAATCAGAGGCATGCAAAGTTATCCTGCCCTTTGATATTAAATTAGTGATTTTTTGTATCAGTATGCAAAATTCACCAAAAATCTATTGATTTTGCGGCAACCCGCAAAATTCGGTTCTTTAACCTAATTTTATCCATTTGCAAAAATTAGGTTTGTTTTTGCGCCCTGCGCGATAGTTCAAACCCTATTGGTCGAAACTAAACCTAGGCAAACTAGGAAATTGATCCATCAGGTAGGAGCAAGATCCTACCAAAGATCAAAAAACAAGAAATAAAGAGGAACTGCGGCAAGTAAGAGCAGCGGCAAAAGGAGGCGTGGCCGCGCCACTTGGCCGACCGATTGGCTTCAGCAGGCGCAACCTGTGGTCGAATGGCCACGCTCCATGTTACTGCTTGCCGGCCCCCTTTCCCATCGACCAATCAGATTGCTTTAAAAGCGCCACATGCACTTTCAATTAAAAGTGGAAGTTGGTTGGTCGACACACTTAATTCCTTAAGGAATTGGACATAGGATGCCCATGTCAGTCTCAAAACGATCACAACCGCACGTTTTGACCGGTTAATTTATCAAGCTTGGCCGCTCCCTGACGCGACTGGACAAGCGTCATCAGGCACACCGGTGGGCCCACTAATACTCCATCCAATCGGATCCCTTCTAACTCGCCAATAGAGCCACTAAATGATTGCCCAAAGTTAGTCGGCCGCGCGACTTACGAAACCCTAATTTCTATTAAGCAACATTACATTGCTGCCGCAAAACGCTCTCGGCCGTCCAGCTTCGCCAGCCAAATTGGCCGGCCTTGATTAAATTCCGATTGACGGACAAGGCGCGAATACGCTCACTAGTGGCCCGACTATAGCGCTGGCCGGTCGAATGGTCCACAGCATGCCGTCAACATCAAAAACCGTTGGCCCAAAATGGGTTGGCCACTCGGCTTTTAAAACCTAAATTGAATCAACGACAGCCATCAACTGCCGCAAATCATCTCGGCCGACCAACTTCGCCAGTCGAATCGGCCGGCCTAACTCCTATTTTAGGCGGCCAACAAGATGTGGCCATGATCACCGGTCACCCCCCTTCCATAAGCTGCAATGGGCCAAGCCGCGGCTTGCCTATATGGCCCCCAAACGGTCGCCCGAAAGTGGCTAGTCGCGCTACATTTAGGAATTTTAATAAATTCAACAACAACCATTAACTACCGAAAATCATCTCGGCCGTCTAACTTCTCTAGCCGAATTGACCGGCCTAGATCTAATTTTAGGCGACCAATAAGATGTCGCCGTGATCGCCAGCCGTCACTCTCCTATAAGGACCGACCGGCCTTCCTTTGGCGCGCGTGAATGGCTCCTGGCAGCTTCCCGAAAATGGCCGGTCACGCTCCTTTTAAGACATTAGGCTCCGCGACTAACTTAAACAAGCCTTACACAACGATGCTTCACGAGCATCGATTATTTTGAGCTTCTTGCTTAAAAGCGATGCTTTATACGCATTGGTTATAAACGATGTTTTATAAATGTCGATTTCACAAATAATTTAATTATTTGACTTAAAAGCATTACATGTTATTTCTTGCGGCAAGTCTCATGATTTGACTTGTAACATATGACCGC
>JAJJMB010009125.1:7276989-7410604 GCA_023531105.1 Papaver atlanticum | reverse complement strand
CATTCTGATCTCAACACCTTCTTCGCTTCCCTCCCTAAGATCAACCCCTCTCCTTCATTTTGTGACCGAAGAAAGACTGGAACAACCATTTCTTGGTTTAGGCCAGAATTGTACATATTGATCTCTCGAATCTAAAGTACTCCCGTGCAGTGCATTTGTTTAGGGTTTAGATTCGTTTCTCGGCGGCACACCCAAATTTACCATTTCCAGCAGAATCAGTTTTTACCCCAAAACAATTTATTTTGAGTGAGAACTATTGAATCTACATTTCTCTGAGCTTCAATCCCCAAAAGATAAGTTAAATCTCCAAGTTGTTTCATTGCAAACTCAATACCCAAGGCTTGAACTAACTCGGTCAGAAGAACATCAGAACTACCAGTAAGTATAATATCATCAACATATAAAAAAGTATTATCATATCAGAAGAAGAAGTATAAATAAACATTGAGTAATCACAAACTGATCTTGAAAAACCAAATTTGATCAAAAAATTGCTAAATCTCTCAAAACAGGCCCTTGGTGCCCTTTTGAGACCATATAAACTCATATTCAAATGACAAACATAATCTGGAACCTTAGGATTTACAAAACCTGGAGGTTGAGCCATGGAAACATCTTCATTATAAAAACCATGCAGAAATGCATTAGACACATCCAACAGTTTTATGTTCCAGTTATTTGTAACAACTAATATTAACACAATTATCACTATAGTAGACTTAACTACAGGGCTAAAGGTTTCACTGTAATCAACAACATCTTGTGGATTATACCCTAAAGTCACTAACCTGGAATTAAACCTATCCACTGTACCACCTTATTTCAGTTTAAGTTTATACACCCATTTGCAACCCAATATATTCATATGAGGTTCAGGTTTAACTAAATCCCAAGTGTCATTATCCTTCAAAGCTTGATGTTCTTCTTTCATTGAGACTTGCCACTTAGGATTTTGGATTGCACTCTTAAAAGTTTTTGGGTCAGGTGGAATAGCTAATAAAGAAGTAAAAGCAATTGGTATAGGATGTTTGGTAGCACAATGCATAACATGATCTTGAATTTTTTTTGGTTTAACAATACCTCTCATAGACCTTGTCACAACAATAGGAGGAGGAACAGAAGAAAGAGTATCAGAACATATTTCAGTAATAACAGGGGAAGAAGATAGTTAATCAATGACAGAACTAGAAGAAGATGAATGAATATGAGGATTTGTAGAAGCAATGGAGTAGTAAAATTCATGTTCTCAAAATACTACATTTTCTGAAATATGTAGCTTTCTAAGAACATGATCATAGCATTTATAACCTTTGTGTAAAGGACTATATCCTATAAAAATACATCTGACTGATTTTGGAGAGAGTTTATCAAGTCTGGAATGACCAAAAAAAGGATAACAGACAGTGCCAAAAACTTTTAGAAAACTATAATCTGGTAAAGTATTATGAAGAACTTTAAATGGAGATTTATTTTGAAGAATAAGAATTGGGGTTCTGTTAATGAGATAAGTTGCAGTTAAGAAAGCATCATACCCAAAATGTTTTGGACAAGCTGCATTAAAAAGCAAAGTATTTCCCATCTTAGTAATATGCCTATGCTTCCTTTCAGCAAGGCCATTTTGTTCAGGTGTTTTGGGACAAGAAATTCTGAGATTAATTCTATTGGAAACAAGAAAATTCCCTAAAGGACCTTTAACAAGTTCACTAGCACCATCTGTTTGAAAAGACTTTATCTTTGTAGACAGAGTTTCAGTTAAATTCTTAAAATGCAGAAAACACTTCAAAACATTTGATTTTAGTTCCATTGGATAAATCCAATGAAACCTACTAAAATCATCTATAAAAAGAATATAGTATTTGTAACCTTGTAAAGAAGAAACATGAGAAGGTCCCCACTCATCACAATGAATCAAAGATAGAGGTGAAAGAGCATGGGATGGAGACAATTGAAAAGGTAATCTTTTAATTTTAACCATTTGATAGGAATGACACAAAGAATTAGAGATTTTTGGAGAACTAAGGACAATGTGTTTAGCTAAATGAAGTTGATTAATTATTTTAGTAGAAGGATGACCTAATCTATTATGCCAAAGTTCAGGAGAAGCATGCAAGGCAGATAAAGCATGATGCAAAGTAGAAGAAGTAATAGGATATAAATTATTAACTATTCTACCTTTTGCCAAGAGTGCATCACAGGAGATTATGGGGACTTGGGGACTAAGGTCCAAGTTCACTAATAAGTGTACATAAGGAGAAAAGGATAAGGAGGGAATTAAGGGAAAAGAAAGAGGTTGAATTAGAGAAGGAGTGACATTAGTAGTAATTAAGGAGGTTTAGGACATGTGGCATAATGTCACAAAAGGAAGGGGATTTGGGAAAGTCTATAAAAGGAGGTACATAGTATAATGGAAAGGGGGGTTCTCTCTCATACCATTCCTAGAAAGTGTAGTCATTTGGTGTGGCTAGGACGGGTAGGATCAGAATCAGATTCACCCCTCAACATTTTGCGATCACACCCGGGGGCTCGTGCCTAGCTCACCATGACGCACCCAGGAAGCACTAGCACATGCGCATTAAGAAACCAACCGGCGGGCCAACCCACTAACCACGACCAGGTAATAATAAAAGAAGAAAATGAAGATAGTGAAGAGGAAACACCGGCATAAGGCGCGAATAGACATCGGATAACACACGAACCCCAGAATAAAGAAGCGGGAGCAATACAAGGAAAGGGCGCACAACAAATGACACAACCACCGAAGCCCTCGCCTTTAACACTACAAGACATACGAAAGAAGTTGTAAACACGAGTACAAAGGAAACAGAAGCTGAGAGAGTGGATGAAACATGCTACCATAACAAACCAAGACATCTCCGAAAGAACGACAGTGAATGAAGGGCACAAAGACGACGAGCCTATGACAATGTCACGAGAAGCTTTGGCAAGATACCTAGAGTCAAATTACCACGTGGTGAGACAAGACCACTACGACGCCATGAACAACCCGCCCTACCCAGCTGTTTTGGGGTAAAAACTGATTCTGCTGTTTTTGATAAATTTGGGTATGTTGATGAGAAACGAATTCAAACCCTAAACAAATGCACTGCATGGGAGTACTTTTAGATTCGAGAGATCAATCTATAAGACTCTGGCCTAAACCAAGAAATGGCCGTTCCATATTCAATTCGGTCACAAAGTGAAGGAGAAGGGTTGATCTTAGGGAGGGAAGCGAAGAAGGTGTTTGAGATCAGAATGTTGAATTACGAAGGTGTGGCTGTTTTATGACTTGTATCAGAATGTGGAACTGGCTTGCAGAATGTAAGCTATCAGTTCACGGTGTTTTCTGGATACTTGTGTTAGTAACACTTGTGTTCTCGTGTTGAAATAGTTTGAAATCCTATTTATACAAGTCATTGAGCGCACCCCTGATCTCGTAGGAAGTGGAGGTGATTAAGCAGTGGAGAAGTGGGGTTGTGTAAAAAGTGGTGATCACCACGTTTACATTACGAGGGAAAACTTGGTCACACTTTTACCCACTACTTCCATCGCTGTTAACCGTCCGTCCTCTCCCGACACTTTCTCGTAATGGGGGCGTTGCACGCCGCACGCTGTAAACCGCCAGACCAATACCCCAGTGAGCGTCCCCCAGTTTGTGACATGTTTGATGTCTCGAGTAAATGGGTGAAGTCATGAAACTCGCCGCTAAAAGCAGCACATAGTGCTTTTAGGTTAAATAATAAATTATTTGTGAAATCGATATTTTTAAAATATCGCTTATAAACAAGCAGCTGAAAATAATCGATGTGCAGGAAACATCGTTGTTTTAGAGCTCGTTCAAATTATTCGCGATTTGAACGTCTTAAAAAAGTAGCATGACCGGCCACCTTTTGGTGATCGTTTGAGAACCCTATTGGTGAGCTACCATTTGGTCGATCACTCCCTGTGGAGGAGGGGTGACCGATGATCACAGCGTTACCCTGTTGGCCTCCTGAAAATAAATCTAAACACTACACCAAATTCAGGTTTTAGCAACTCAAATTCGCAACAGAAATTTAGCTGTTGCGAATTGCTGTTGCTAAATTTTCGCAACAGATCACTGTTGTTGCGAATTTCGCAACTGCTGCGGCTCAGTTGCTATTCGCAACTGTTTTTATTTCACGCATGCCAGATATGTGTGTGGCAGCAAACACTTTTTTCATTGTTCAAGCATGCCAACCTCGCGTGTGCATTACAGGTTTATTCTAGGAAAATATCTCTTCTCAGTTTCATTACAACCACACACAAACTCGTCCTCTCTCTCACTCCCTCAGACCTGTCGAAAAACCTCTCTGCCAATGAAACTCTCTGCAGATTATATTTTGGTATGTCTTTGTTTAAATAGAATAGTGATGCTGTTTCTTTGTGTATTTTGGTAGATTGATGGTTTTCGTTTTTATGCTATTTCCGCAGTTGGATTTTAGGTCATCTTTCACAAAGGTTTTTGGTATGTTCATTTTCTTTTTGTAGTTTTCTATTTTGGTTTGATTTAGGGTTTGATTTTATGTTTGTTGGTAGTTAGGGTTTGGTTTTCACAAGGGTTTTTGAATGCAATTTCTGTAGGTGGGAGATTCAATCTAATATTTCACAAGGAGTTACTGTAGATGCTATTGTTAATCAGGTATGGTCCTCTTCTTTATCTAGTTTTCTGTTTTGGGTTTGGTGTTGAGTCAGTTTAGGTTTCTGTGAGAATTGGGTTTCTTTTGATTCTGATGTTAAGGTTTTAATTTTATGTTGCAGTTGTGTGGAAGACTTATGGATTTATAAGGTTCTTCCCCCTTTCTCCTTCTCCGTTTTCTGCTGCTGATGAGGGATGAATCTGATGGAATTGGGAAATAGTGGAGATTAAAGCTGGTAGTGTTGTTTCGATTAAGAGTGATAGTTGTAGTGGGGATCTGAAGTCGAATTTCAAGGAAGAAGATCTCGGTTCTGCCATGGTGATGTAGGGGAGATGATGTGGTTCTGCCATGAAGAAATTAGGGTTTGGTGGATCCTGAAATTGAACAAGAAATTGCGTTTATGTTGCTGGTAATTGAGCAATGAATGGATGAGTTTCTTTTGATTTCGAGTTGGAAGATGGTTGATTTTATGTGAGGTTTTGAATTTGTGTTTGAACCAGGACATGGAAGAAGAAGAAATGGTTGCATCTGTTTGCAAGAATTTATGAAAGCAACAGAAAAGAAGATGGTGGTGTCTCCTGTTAAGAAGAATGCTTTGTTTTGAAGCTGCAGCTGTGAATTGCAGATGTTATATTGCAGAATGAAGCACCCACAGACTTCTATATACTAGTTACAGGCGCTGTGGTAACCACTGAACTCATTTTTACGAAGTTCACTTTGTATTTACTTATAAAATAGAATTTTCCAGAACACCTGATCCGTTTTTATCGACTGCCATCAGTTTAGATATCATTCTAGAGCCATGGGTTGTGTTGATTTTGTTGTATACTCTAATGTTTCCTCTTACTTGCATGAACTAGTGCACAGGAATGGAGTAGAATAGGCACGTCTATAACCATAATCCTCCGTTTTTTTACGAGGATATCTCATATTGAAAACTAATCGTCACTTATATGATCTTGTCTTCAGGTTGTAGGCGAGTTAAGGACTGGGGACAAAGTGGTGAGATTGGTGTACTTTGTTACAAGCCACAGCTCTTCCAAGTGCGCACTAAAATATTGAATCAGCTGCTGCGTTTAATAAGACTTGCATTCCTGAACATTGTCCAGGCGAATGTTGGTGATGGGACCACAATCATGAACAATCTCCTACAAGTCTGTGAACCGTTACTAGAATAAGACTTACTATCTAATACTAAATACAATATTTTTGTATACTTTTTTTAACACAATAATTTGGAATGGTTCCAGCACTTAAAAGATATGAATGACCTCAGTAATGCAAGGAGTTCTGACGGAGACAGAACATGCTGGCTCATGGTAAACTGGACCTTCCGCTATCTCTGTTTTTTGCAACCCTTAGAGGAAATGATCTTTTGTTGCATCAATTACTAAGAGAAGGTGATGATCCAAGATTCCAAATGAATCTGATAACAGTGGCCGCACATCTCTGGCTAGTAAATTGCCTCTCTTTTAGTAATTTTTGTTGTGTTTCTTATAAGGATATTAACTTGTTATCTTTATGTTTTTTTTTTGTTTATCACCAGCATATAGCGGCAGCTAAAGGAAGCGAAAATTGTGTTGTTCTCTTACTAGATTATGGAGCTGATCCAAATAGCAGAGGTACGTGTAAGCTTAGATAACTTACAAACTTATTTTACTGATTCGAGTTGGTTTAACCTTTATCAGTTTTTGTGAATGTTAGTTCTTCCTGTTTTCTTGTTTAATTGCCTCTTGGCAATTATATGCCGTCGCATAAAATTTTATTTGTTTGTCAATTCATTTTCTGCAAACGAGAAGCCATCCACTCTGAGTTATTGAGATAGGATGATAATGATATGAAATAAGTCAACATATATTATTTTGCTTGGATTATAGGTTTAATAATTCTAGTGCTGGCCTTTCTTTGGAATTGCACAGTTGTAGCATTTCGTTGCAACCAACTTATAAATAAAAACAAAAATCCAGTCTTTAGGATATGCAGAATATCATCCTACAGATTCTCTGTTTTGTATGTGTTACTCATTCAGTTTTGCTGACAACACTTGATGCCAACTATGGTTTTGTATTTGTTCGGTTTTATACTTCTCAAATGTCCACATCCCTGTTACAAATGATAGTGATGATGACTGTATTGTTATAAGCAATAAAACATCAAACAAGTTGCGAGAAATAGTACCACAGACTCGAGCTACTGGTTTTGTTAAGGAAGAGCGTGAGACTAATTTTATCTCTGATGACGATGAGGATGAATATCATGATGATTTAGATAAAAGCGTTCCGTCTGATTCGTCTGCAGAAACTTATGTGCACGGAGATCCTTTTATTTTGAGTTGGAAGACATCAACTAGTTGTAAAGAAGTTGTATCCACATCAACTTGTTGGTTTGAAATGGTAGTGGTCTCTTCATTGTCGGGGAACTGGTGGGATTTTAGGAGATGACATGGGCTTGGGGAAAACTATGCAGGAAAAACTCTATGCCCCAGCTTGTTCTATATAATAACTTGATAGAACTGTCGTGATAATCTGTTCTGGGCGCCATATGATTGTCTATGAACAATATGTTAAACATGCAATGACGGCTATGTACTGACATTGTTTGGAAGTAGGTTACAATACAACTTGGACGTTTCAGGTCATGTGCCACATATTTAGAGTTTTTTGAAAAGCTGATGAAATTTGCATGAGTGCTTGATAGGTTATTTCGTTGATAGTTTTATTATCCTAAGTGAATGTTAGAGAACTTTCAATTCATGCCCTAAAGAATTATTCTTTAACATTTCCAAAGGAAAATGTAACTCTTTCTGTTTGATATCGGGTATATTTGATCATTTTCCTAAGTTCACTTATTCGTTAGTTTGTTTGTTCCCTTTTTCCTACCTTTTAAAATCTACTGCCGCTTTCTTTCAGATATGCAGTTATTTAGCAGGACTCTTCAACTCACGCTTGATTAAAAGGGTTTTGGTTCTAGCCCCTAAAACACTACTTCCTCATTGGATCAAAGAGCTGTCGGTTGTGGGTCTTTCTAGGAAGACAAAAGAGTAAGTCTGAAGCTCTTTACCACTACTTATTTGACTTCTTTATTATCATTGCACTCCCGCACTGCTTGTAAGTCCACATATCGTTTTGTAAAGTTTTTAACTGCTTGCCTGTCCTTGCATCCAGATATTATTCAACTTCATTGAAGCTCCGCGATTACAAGCTTCAGTATGTTATTCCATGTATTGGATAATCGAGTATATATGAATCTATACCAGTGTTCCATTATTTTTTTGTTATCACAAAGGTGATTGTAACATAAAGAAGGTACCTCAAGTATACATCTAGTTAATATTTGTTTTTGTTGGTCGTGTAATTTGCAGGTGAAAAGAAATGTCATTTGCTACGGGGTCTTTGTCCTAATACTATGTACTGATTTGCTATGAAATGGCAGCTGATTATCACTCAGAAACACCTCATTTTATAAGTATCCAGGTAGCTGATATTTGTGGTTCTATTCTTTGTGTGCTTGTCATTCATAGTAAAATACCAGTTCTAACTAAAGCTTGCTTTCTTTGACTGCCGGGAGGACATATTTGGAGGAGTGCAAGAGATTTACTCATGCATATTTGAGTTCAAGTAATTAAAGTATGAAACTGCTATCCTTTAGTTTACAAAATTGTTCTGTTTTCATATCTCCATGTCTTATTTTAGAAGAAACCAAGGAAAAAGAAACCCGTGGAGAGAAAAACTGACTCGTCTTAATTCAATTTAACTGAATTTTATTATTGTTCGGCTGGGATTACTTTTCTGGATTTATGCATATTTTCTGCTTACTGTTGTAGTTAATATGCTCGTAGGATGCTGCTGGGGAACTTGAATCGAATCAAGAGTGTAATGCTACCCACTGGTCTCCTAAGGAATTCGAACATAAGTTATAGGTAGGCTTTAAACTTTGTTATTAATTCCCGTCTCATCTTGTAAGGATCATTTTGTATATGAATACTGCCACTTATGTATAAAATTTGAATAAACTTTTCTGTGTACTTTCCCATTATTCAAGTCAAATGTCACCAACTGAGGATCAACTGTTTCATCTCATATCATTAGTTTTACGAACAAAGTGGAAACTTTGACACCAGAATTACCTAACCTCAGCTAAGATAAACGGCTTATTTCTTTCTTGATTGTCATCATTTATCCATGGAAACTGCACGGCAAAGTTCAGCTAATGTAGTGTACTGATATTGTTAGTTGTTTTGTACATATATTGAGCACACTGCACAAAATAGATTTCTACCCAAGTTTCTGGAATGATGTCTTTGTATATACATGTACTGCCTTAACCACCTTTCGGCTCTTCACTCTATGTACAGTTCAATCCAGATGCTCTATTTACTTTATTTCTCCATTTTCGCATTTGCCATTTCTAATTCTTATGCATTGTATTTGAGTTGCAGGGTTGACGCGTAAGCAGAGGAGTTGAACTCGCCGTGCATTGAGATAATATATTAGCTTACAAGTAGGAGTTTCTTATATTGGGTATTCTCTTCTGAAACGAAACTAAGTTAAGAGTATTAATTGAAATCTAGAGCAAATGTGGCACGGGTGATAAAATAGTGTTGTTTCCTTCCCTTTCTTTTGTAAAATGTCTTGACTACTTTAACATGTACATTGAACATATGAATATCAATATAAGTGGTGCAGAAATTGTTTGGTTGATTGATAGAATTGCAGGGTTATGGGTAGTTCCTGGATACAAATAGAAATGGGGGATATTTTTTTGACTAGGTCACTGAGGACTGACCTTTTTTTTTGTTGTTGCAAAAAATTCGCAACTGCTAAATTCTGTTGCTAAATTTTTACCGCGACTTTTTTGAGTCAGTCTCCATTAACTTAGTCAAGAATTCGCAACAAATAGTAAAAATTTCGACACTGCTATTTAGCTGTTGCTAAATTTTTATGTCGCAACAGCTGAAAACTCTTGCGAAAACAGTGACGACATGAAATTCGCAACACTATATTTCCGTTGCGAAAATTTGCGTCGCCCCCCTTCGCAACAGCTGAGTGCAGTTGCGACCCCGATTTGCAACAGCGGAAGCCAGTTGCAAAACTCCATTTTTGGTGTAGTGAAACCATCCGACTAGGCTAGCGAAGTTGGATGGACGAGATGATTTATGGCAGTTGCCTACTGCCGTTGATTTAAATTAGGGTTTAGAAGCCGTATGGCCAACCCTATTTTGACTGATCGACTGAAAGCGCAGGGGGCTAGTTTGAGCAGGTCGATCGGCCATGTGTAAAGGTGGGCTGCTAGCGAGCACGCTGATATCTTCGGTGCTGCCTGAAATTGAATCTAAGCCACTCGGTTTGGCCGGCGAAAATGGATGGTTGTGATCGATTTGCGATAGTAGCGTGTTGTCGCAACCCAAGTTAGGGTTTCCAAAACAACGCGTTCATCCTTCTTTGAGCAAGCGATTCCATGCGCTCTTGGTGTGCCGTGGGCAGGTCGATTGACTAGGGATTGAGTTGGGTGGCCGGTGATCACGTTGCCGCCTTTTTGATTGCCCAAAACTCGATCTAAGCCGTCCAACTTGGCTGGCTAAGTTGGACGGATGTGATGATTTTAAGACCGTCATGGTCGGTCTAGCTCGTTTGAGATTTCTTTTTTAACAGCGCGATCACCCATATTCTGGCTAGCGTTTGAGGGTGTAGCGGATGAGCTAAAGGGATTTCGACCGGTTGGGATGTTAGTGGGCCCTCCGGTGTTTATCATGATGATCGCCTAGTTCCGCTAGGAGTAGGCTAGGCTTGTTGAATTGCGTGGCCAAATCGTGTGGCCGTGATCGTTAGATTTTCCATAAGGAATTTAAACGCGTTCGACCGCGCTAACTTTTAATTAAAGTGTGTAAACACGCTAATCTCTTTACCAGAGAGTGGTGTTGCCTACGTGAGTGTTTTCATGCAGGTCTCAATACTGACATTTCGGGAGATTCATGCTACTCCGCTGCGAGTGAACATTAATCGTCATGTCATGCCAATATTGAGAGTTCGGCTGGGAACATAGCATAGGAAAATACCAGGCAGGTCATGCATTAGTGAATAATGCAATAGGTTAAAATTTACAGAATATCTGGGATTGTTGCTTCACGCACCATTCTGGATAAATTTCGTAAATATGTTGAATTGCTTTATACATATGTAAGTGAAGAGGTTTATGCACTCATCACTTTCAAATGGCTTTTGTTCCTTTGCAGGATGACAGCGTATTAAATACAGGGTTTCACGATTTTAGCCCTGAACCGAAAATCACCATCAACACCAGCGAGCATCAGCGAGTACCAATACCCGGAGGACTACACATCACCAAAGTTCAGAGCATATGATGGGCAAGGAAATGCACGAGAACATCTTAGTCGATTTTTGTCTGCAATGAATGATAAGGCCTCTAACGGAAAATTATGCTTGAGGGAATTCCCTAAATCACTCACGGGAACAACGTTTACTTGGTACGATAACCTGAAAGCAGAAAGCGTGGAATCGTGGTAAACCATGACCGCCCTCTTCCTCAGGAAATTTTATTCAGCTAAAAGGAAGATCACGTCAATAGACTTGAGCAGGTGCACCCAACGGTTAGGAGAAGAAATAGGGAGATACATCTTCCGATTTCGACATCTCGCGTTGGACTGCCATGAGGACATCAGTGAAGGAGCACTAGTTGATATTTGCATACGCGGGATGATGTCTTCCTTTACGAGGAGCCTGATCAACTTCAGATTCCAAACGTTCATCGAGTTAGAAGAAGCAACAGAGAGGATCGCCGACTGTGTTGAAGAAACACATACAGACCACCCCTGGCAACACACAATGTTTTCTATGAAACACCACGTAACGTAAGGCTCAACATCGGAAAATGAAGGAAGGATTCGTTCCAGACCACCGACGGAAACCCAGGGTGACTCAGAGGGACGAGGCGAGACAACCCTCCACCTCCTCTTTCATGCAGCCGGGAAAAGATAATCGAATCTCTTAGAACAATGGGTAAGGAACAAGGAAATGAATCTTCCCACGATGGTGCTAGATGTCAACAAAATGGACAAGGGCGCGGCCAGATACTGCCATTATCATCAAAGGTTAGGCCATCCAACAATAGAGTGCTTCGTCATTAGGAGTATTTTCGATCGCAAACGCGCAACGGGAGAAATCGAAATAGCAGGGCAAGCAATTGGAAATGACCCTCTCCCTCGTCATTGAACCAAAACTAGGCACGACATATGTAAAGCAAACACACTAGTGAAGAACCGTGGACCCTCTCTTGAAAACCCAACAACAAACAACGGTGTCCAGCAACTAAGGCAAGTTGTATTTCCCTTTTCTGTCCCCATGAATGATAATTTATAATAATAAATAGAAGCGTTGGCAGAAAGAGAAAAGAAAAATAAAAATAAAAATGCTACGGGATGCATAGACACCCGAATAGCTGACGAATTTACAAAAGGCCACGGGATGCATAGACACCCGGTCGGCTGACGAATTTACGATAGGCTATGGGATGCATAGACACCTCGGCCGATGAATTTACAAAAGTCTACGGGATGCATAGACACCCGAATAGCTAACGAGTTTATGAAAGGCCTCGAGATGCATAGACACTCGGCTGGCTGACAAATCTACAAAAGGCCATGAGATGCATAGACACCCGGTCGGCTAACAAATTTATGAAAGGCTGCGGGATGCATAGACACCCGATCAGCTAACGAATTTACGAAAAGCCTCGAGATGCATAGGCACTCGATTGGATGATTTACGAAGGGCTTAAGATACTAAGAACACGCGGACAACCGATTAGCTGGCAGAGGTATTAAACCAAACGCTGTCTCCCATATAAAATGAACAGAATAGGGAGTAGAACGCGTTCTAATTCCATCATTCCTTGGACGAAGGCATAAACGCGTTCCCCATACGCCCTGACTACCCAAACGCCGCTCTCCACTCAAATAAAAAGAAGGGGAGAGTAGGCGCGTTTCACGTAACATGCTCCATTCGGAAAAAAATAAAATAAAAAATCATGGGATGCATAGACTCTCGGATGACTGACAAATTTACAGAAGACTACACATAAATACCCGATCGATCAACGAACCCACGGGATGCCAAAGGCACCCATAGCAGGCTATGAGATACTTAGAACATGCGGGCAACTAATTGAGTTGCAGAGACACTGAATCAAACGTTGTCTCCCATATAAAACGAACAAAATAGGGAGTAGGCGCGTTCAAATACACGTCGCGCTCCTATCACACTCTACTTTAAATATACGCTCCATCCATACCCACCACTTATATGAAGAATGGGAATAGGCGCGTCCCATGCCGCTTCCTTCTTAAAGATAGGCGCGTTCGAATACATGCTGTGCTCTTTCACGTCCTAAAGAGAAGGGGGGATAGGCGCGTCCTCGATGTACGCTCTCTCCAAACCAACTAAATAAAAATACACCACCACTTCCATGATAAGAATAAGCGCGTCGAACCCTCTAAGGCAAAGCATAAAGCCGCTGCCTTCCTAAGGACTGACGCGTCCAAGTACACTCCGCCACACTCTAAGGCAGAGCGTACCGCGGTCCAAACATCAGTCTAGTCTACATTGCGACAGACGCTAAAGAATATAGGATACCTCACCCCGAAGATCAGGGGACTTTATATGTGCAACATGACAAAACAGAGTTAACAATAACAAACGTAAGATTAACTGAAGAAAGCGCAGAATGCAAATCCCAAGTTTAAAATAACATAATACCCAACCTACTTCAAGTATCCACAAACAACCAAGCAAATAAATTGTTCAAAGAAGAAGAAAGCACACACGATAAATAAAATGAAAGCAGAGGAAATGAAAACGTGAATGCGTTGGGCGGACTGATACAACGACCATTCCTACCTTTTCTCCTCGAGCTCCATATGAACTTTCTTCTCTGTAATCTCTTCCTGGTAAGCTGCAACATCCATTTCCCCCACGCTGGCAGTTAGCTGATTCAGCGCCACCTTCTTATCAGCAGTAACTTGGGAAAGACGGACTAGATCCTCCTCGAGCTTAGCAATCTGACCAGGGAGATGTATGCGTGGGTCACTACGATCCTTCACCTTTTTCAACAGTTCGTCCAACCATTTCACGCGAAATTCGAGGTTAGCTGCAGCGCGAATAGTAGTCTCCTATCCACGCAAAACACTTGTGTCAATGGGACCATCCCCTACCCGCGTAAGCTGGTCGGAAACCTCGAGGAGATTCTTATTCATATAACACAACGTCCTCATATCGAGAAGATCCTCTTTCACCATGTGACCACCGCTGTGCTCCACGATATCCCTGTAAGTGACGGTAAAAGCAGATGGTACCCAAAAGCCATGAACTAATTTATAAAGGGAAGGATCGACGACAGCCTCAACGACATCCACCACCTTCGGAAAGCGAAACTGTGCATCCTCAGGAATCGACAACGGGTCAGAAGTGTTGAGGCGTCTCTCCGGAGGCCCACCTAGAGAAGAACTACTCCCATCTAATCGAGCGCGTTTCACAGACCCCTCGGCAGGAATCACGCGTCTCTCACCTTCGATACTAGAGCCCTCATGCTTACCGGTTTCTTTACGCTTGTGACCCATACCCTAGAAAGCGATATACGCGTAAATGGAATAATGATGGTGACGAGTAAGCACTAACGAACGCGAAAAAAAAAACAATGAATGAGGAATACACTAAGGGCCGGGAAAAAAGAAACCAACCTCGGGGACGAGCGGAGAATCGTGACGTTTATGATGAGACGCGGAAGAGGTAGAAGAAGACTCGGAGTCACTCGTAGAACTTACAAAATGAAGAATAAGTGACATTGCGAAGAAGAACTCGAATATATATGAAAAAAAAGAAAAGAGTTGGAAGACAAAAGATGCCATTAAATAAAGATACACATGTCAATGAGTAGTCACCTTATGAATGATCTGGCTGGGGTGCCACGTGAGCTGTGGACCCAGCTGGAATCGACTGATTCGACCCGGAAGGACTCAACGAATATAACACGTCACTAGGGGACTCCAAAGCTTGGCCGTTGACACGAAGGGTCTCTGCCCGCAAAGGATTGACAGATGATATGTGAAGGCGCGGAGACACCCAACCAGCCCCTTTAGACAACTTGACGCCAAGATTTTTTATGTGATTTTCAAAGATGTTGTAGTAATGGTAAATAGGATTCGAACTTTAAGAATTGTGAAGATTCGAGTTTTTAAATTTAATAAAAATATATACAAAAATATTACAAAGGGTGCGAGAGTTACTGGGATTCAGGATTTCACCGAATTCAAAACATAAGGTTCAATTATTAATTCTTTGACAATTTTAGCTCAAGAAAAACATGGACTCTATTTTTGCTAAGGTAGATTCTCAAAACATTGATTGTAAATCCTAAGCATGATGTATCAAAACACCTAAGCTAAGGATACATCATCAAATTAAATGACAACCAATTAATTCAAATCATAATTTCAATTAAAATTAATGCAAAAGTCTTAAAAAGAATTAATAAAATTACCCCAAGTATGATATTCGTCTTCCTCCGTCATCCCAGTGTTGGGGTTTAGCTCCTCATGGTAAAAACATGCTCAAAAGATTGATTCATGGCTCAAAAAGTGTTTTTATTGAAGAGAAATAATAATACAGCGAATCTGCAACGCTTTTCTGGCGTTACAGAAATCACCGTTACAATGAAGTGTTGTTAATAAACGATAAATCGGTTATGCTGTTGAAGAACGACACTCGTCTGCGACTGTTCTGCGTGGGTCAATGTTCTTCGTGTTCTTCAGCAGCAGCAACAGGTTTTCTTCAACTTTGATTTCTCGGCTCTGTGGTGTTCTAAACTTCCCACAACTTTCGACACCCCTTATATATGACCCAAACAATCTATTTATATCAAAAAGACCGGTTAAATCTCTCCAAAATCTTCCAAAATCTCTTCCTTTCTCTTCACGGCAAAGTTGCGGCAATTTCTTGTTTTAGGATTTCTACGCGTATATGAGCTTTCCTTTTGATTCTAAACTCTTCCTTAGATAGATATCAAGCTTTGGGAAGAAAATCTTGCCTTTAGTCTCCCTGAAATTCCTAAAATAATTCATCAAAGACCCGAAACTTCCATCACCCCTGTTTTGCTCTAATTCGATCTCTAGCCAATTTGGGTTCAATCCAAAGACTTTACCAGGCCTGTATAGTCCTAAGGAGTAAACCCAATCAATTTCAGCTCTTTAATCTCCATAAAAATTGATCAAAACTCCAACCCTAAAATCTGTCCGTGAAAACCGTTTTTCCCGCTAATTTTGTTTCTAAAACGTGAAGAAGTGGAGTCCCCCTATCCAGTCCCGGCTTGTGTTTAGTAGCCGCTTGGAAATGGGTAACCCCTTATCCAAAGTGAGAGTCCGAATAGCAAATGTCCTTCCAGGTGTCTTTAACAACTTTTCGAGCCAATTTCGCCCAAAAGCCTATTTCTCCAAAAACACCTACAAAGGGATAAAATACCAAAATAAGTACAAAAATGGGTACTAACAATATACACAATAGAGATGAAAATAGACACATAAATGCGTCTATCAAATACCCCCAAACTTATTATTTGCTAGTCCCGAGCAAATCAAAACTACAAAATAAAATCCTAACTCACTGTCGCAGGCATCGTCGATTGCACTTAGCATGTGCAACAAGCCTTTAAACCCCTAGGTGGCCCTAGTGGCCGAGTTATAGTCTCGGGAGGGTTTACTAGAGATATACCAACAAAACCTTTACTCCAGACCCTAACTATCTACGCAGAACCTTGGAATGCACTAAAGAACCTCCTTGGTTGGCATACTTATTGATTACGGGAGGAAGTACCCTGATGCGAAATTTCAATTGTTGTATACGATTTTGCACTCAAGCATACTAAAATTCATATATAAGTGACATAGCTCTACTCAGATAGTCGCACTATGGACATCAATATCCGGAATCAAACAAATCACATAAATAGATTAAGAAGATGGATATAGAAATAGATGGTTGCGAATGGACTTCAATGCCAAGATGAACCTATGACCTAATGGATTGAGATACTGGTCTGGACTAATATCAACACAACTGGCATATACAAGGGAACCAGTGGTCGACAATCCTAAATCTACATCAACTCAGCTGGCATATACAAGGGAACCAGTGGTCGACTTTATAATAAACCTTTATTTTTTATTTTATTTTTTTTAACGACATGATTAGATCTTTTGGATCCAAACGCATGCTTCTTGTCAGCAGATTACATGGTAATTCCCGTGGATCCTACGTTCCACGCTTGTTTAGGCGACGGAGACAGGGAGAACACACACATATTGCTATCCAAGTGTTAATATTTATTCCGATTGGTCTAATTGATCTGTTTTTTTTTTTTTTTTTTTAGTAACTCAATCACTCTATTTCAACCCAGCAGACGTCAACATAAAAATTTGCAAAAACAAAAACAGAAGTAATAAGATGATTCCGAGATACGGTGAAACTATCATGTTATTTCTAACACCTGAGCTCCGTGCTTTTATGAATAGACTCTATATAGATGTTTCCATCCACTCAGATTGGTTCCTCAACTCCAAAAACCAAAATGCTTCCATCCACTTAGATTGGTTAGTGTCATCCTTAATAGCCATAAATTTCTAGGCTCTAGAGTTTATAATGCAACTAAAAAGTTTCTCCCATACCCCCAAACTTAAATCTAACATTGTCCTCAATGTTCTAAAGATAAAATTAAAAGCATGAACAAGGAGAAACTGTTACCATTTGAAGCAAAAGAGTTAAGGAAAGATATTACCGTGTTGCATGAGAATGGGTTACCTCCCAAGAAGTGCTAAGTTTAAAGTCTTCAGCCAGACTAAGAAAGGATTAGTCACCTTGAATCATATAGTAACAGTTGGAATAACTGTGGGTCTTCCAAACCAAATAGAGCTATCATAAGTAAAAGGAATCTGCAACATGCCAAGAAAATGAACAAACCGAGCAAACCCTTACCTAGTTTCCTGATTAGAATATCTATATCTAATTGTGGTTCAGGTTCAGGCTCTATGAAAGGGTCTAAATAAAATATTTTCATTGGATGCATTCCCTCATAAGTGAGATCCAAATTATTAGGTCCTAGAGTCTGTAGAAACTCAAATAAGAACTTAGAAGCACATAATAATAACCTAAATAATTGAGGATCCTCTAAGTCAATCAGGTTTGACTTACATAATTGACCACAGTGATAGTAGTGGTCATTTTTAAGCAAATGTGTCGATTTTATTAACCTAAAGTACTTAGGCTTAGTCTCAGAACCTAATAGATGACACATTTGAAATCTATATGTTCCCACATTTGGAAGAAAAACATTTGGTGGGAAAACAAAGTCGACCGGGGTATCATAGCCTGGGTAAACCACATCAACCAGAGGATGGGTTTCTAACAACTGAACTTCCTTTTGGACATCACTAAATTCAGGAAAACGTATACGAAGATAATCTGTTAAAACGGTTGAGGCACATATGTAAAGTCCCAAGTGAGGGACCTTTCGAAGAGTTAAAGCACATGGAGAATGATAATCACCCCCAAACTTAGAGTTTTCAGTGTCTCTAGTTAGACTAGTCACAATCTCCCTAATTTCTAGGTCATCAGATTCCTGAAAATAGGCAATTGATTCTTCTAAGTCAAGTTCATCCTCACTCATCTCTACGAGTTCATTTTCTTTGTCTAAGACTATTGTTTCTAAATCACTAGAAAATAAAACAGTATTTTCAGAATAAACTCGTTCCTCTAAACCATTATTGGTTTCGTAATCAAAAGAAAATACTACATCGTCTAAAACAGGGATATCTCTAGACAAATCCTCGTCCTTTTGAATAGGTGAATAATTATTAAAATTATTTGGATTTGAACTAGAAATAACATTATCATTATAAAGCTCAATTGGAGTAACAAATTCTTGATCACTATGCCTACATATTTCAGATTCTTCAACAACACTATCCTCATCATAATCGTCATTATAATAGCATGAAAATGGTTGAACCTCATCTAAACATGTAGTGTTACCAATTCTAACCTCGTCATCTTGATTATGCAAATAACTATCATTATTTTCAAAGGTATTATTGGAAACACTGTATTGGAAATTAAGATTATTTCGAGCAAGTCTTTCGTTCGTCTCAGCCATCAGCTTAAGGGATTCCTCTATAGAAAGTTTTCTCAATGGTGCAATTTGTCTATTCATTTCCGACATAAACCTATTTGTTTGCTCAGTTAACTGCTTAAGAGACTCTTCTAAAGATACGGAAGGATCATAAATAGGAACAGAAGGATCATAATAAGGACTAGTTTTCAACAGTTTGATTGTATTGTCCAAAGACGAGGTACTAGCACTATAATAATCCTTATTTTCTTGCTCGTATGACCGGTGTGTGTGTGGATAGTAATTGGGCTCACCATGGTATGAACCATAACCTTCAAAGGGTTGGTGTTCCCAACCACTATTTACACTATGGTCGTAGTGTGAATAATGTCCATTTTGAAACTCAGTCGGATATTCATTGTATTGGCTTCTATCATACCAGTTCGACATTCTTAATTGCAAGGAAATTCTACACAATCACAAACAAGGTTGACTCTGTGAACATCCTAACAAAAGAAGGGACAGAGCATGCAAGCTTCAAGATTAGTACGGAAACAATGGAATTAGCACCATTGTTGGTGGCAACAGAATTTCAAAAGAAAATGAAAACATACCTAGCCTAACCGTATTAACTTGCATATCATAACGTAAGGAAATGTGGCAGTAAAGTTATCATACCCCACAGAAAATATAGCCAAATAATCTCAATGATAAAAAGACAACAATTGCAGGTAAGTTATCCATCTCATTACACATTTATGCTATACTTACAATCCCAGCATTCCAAATCATAATAAACATAAATAATGGGAGTGAGAGTGCACAGCATCGTTTGCTAGTAATACAAGAATTCCTGAAGCTAACTAGATTTTTAGAAATTAAAACTTAACCACCATCCAAATTCACAGACCTCACTCAAACCCAAAGGATCCAGCGACGTGGCATGAAAGTATGACCTTACTTTACTTGCCAACCGTACCTAGACTTAAGTTTACTAAGAGCATGAGAAAAATGATTCCGCAACCGTCCAAGACCAAGCAGTACTGAAGGACTGCAGCTCCACTTGATATTTACTAAGGAATGTAATAAAGAAACAGGATATGGGAGAACATGCGACTCATTTAGCATAATTTAATTGAGCATAAAATATTTTGCTACACAGTGTTCTATTTTCCTTCTAATCTCTACAAATATGTTCAATCGCCATCGCAAAAAGGGAATCACTAGAGAAATTATGTCAAGAAATCTAGGATAGCCAATTTAAGGAAACAAATTAAAGTCACCAAGTCCCTGCGACAGCAGTACCACAGTATAGTAGTTTTAAGCCAAACGACCCTTGCGAGTATATATATAATCCAAAAGAGATGAAACACACTGCCAACTCTTGTAAGCAAGTGGAGGTTTTCTAAGTCAGCAATAACGTTCCGTTAAGATTTAAGTATCCCTATACTAAGCCGTATCAAACTAGTTGGGCTAACATTTTTATAATTCCCACTAAATTAGCCGA
Source organism: Papaver atlanticum (assembly GCA_023531105.1). NCBI lineage: Eukaryota > Viridiplantae > Streptophyta > Magnoliopsida > Ranunculales > Papaveraceae > Papaver > Papaver atlanticum. Next base: position 7,390,273 of record JAJJMB010009125.1, on the reverse strand, counting down.
CAATGGCATTAACAATAATTTGGAGGAAAATAGATTATCTACTGTACTTACCTTGATAAAATATCAAGCACAACTTGTATACGAGACTAGCCATAGCACTAACCATTACAAACAAATCAGCTCATTTCATGGTAGTCACCTTTTACCATTATTGCTAATAAGCAAGGGATAACAAGTGCCATAGAACATATAGACTGTACAAAACAGTTTACCAATTACCCAAACTACCAAGCAACATAGGCTGAAATTAAGACTAGTCTAACGAGTACTCTGCATGCCATTCAATTTAAGTATCCACAATAAGAATCAAGTTTATAATTAAGTTAGATTTTCAAGCCGATGAGTTTTCAATTGAATACCACTACAGACAGAACCAAGTTTCGAATAAGATTTAGCAAACCCATTCAAGCAATGGTAAGTTTGACATCAAAAACGGATTTGGAAAAATCCCAAAATTGCACAAACCCTAACTTTACTGTGTTTACAATATCTTTAATTCAAAGGAAAATTGACAAGAAAATGTCTAACAGAACATGCATACCCTGTGTGATATACAACCCGCCAGTTGATAGAAATCACTAGCTAGTTAAATTGAGTAAAAAGAATGGTTACCACAAAATAGTTCCAAAACCGAAAATAGGGAGAAGAGATCCCCTTTCTCCGACATCAACAACATCAGCATCGGAAAATTCACTTATCATTTTCTTCACAAGGTTCATTCATAAATCTCCGATTTCGTTCTTTAATTTTCTTAGAAGAGAAGAAGATTCGGGGAAAAGAGAATACCCGAAAGGAAGGAAGGGAGGAGAAGGAAAGGAAAACCTAGTTTTCTCTCAATTCTCCTCTTTCGAATTTTAACTTTCAAAAATTACCTAATACCCTTGAATGGTCCAGTGATTAACACGTGTGTGGTGATGTGGGGAGCTGCATGCATAATTATTTGGGCGCCCAGGTTTTGGTTAAGGGAAAGGAAAGAGGTTGAATTAGAGAAGGAGTGGCATTAGTAGTAATTAAGGAGGTTTAGGACATGTGGCATAATGTCACAAAAGGAAGGGGTTTTGTGAAAGTCTATAAAAGGAGGTACATAGTACAATGGAAAGGGGGGTTCTCTCTCATACCATTCCTAGAAAGTGTAGTCATTTGGTGTGGCTAGGACGGGTAGGACCAGAATCAGATTCACCCCTCAACATATGGTACATGAAGTATGTTATGTAATTGAAAGCTAGTATTCTGAGTATGTAAACTAGAATTGCCAGTTAAAGAGATAGGCAAAGACTTACCATTACCAATTTTGACAGCCGCCTTGCCTTTGTAGGTGGAAGTATTGTGAAGTAATGAAAAATCTCCAGTCATGTGAGCTGAAGAACCAGAATCTGACAACCATAAAGGTTTCATCATTAATAGCAGCTGAATTATGTTGACTGGTAAAAGCCTGAGGAGCACAAGGAGTTGTATTTCCAGTTTATAAAGTAGAAGGATCAGATACACTCACAAAGCCAGAGTTTGATGGAGGATAATATCTGAAGTGACACCTACTTGCATAATGACCTTTTTTTTCCTGCATTTTTGGCAATTAACTTGGGACAAATCAAATCTTCTAGTTTCACCAGTTGATGTAGAACCTTTTCTTGAATCATTATAGTTATGTGATCCAGAAGAACTGCTAGCATTCTGCCCATTTTTAACATCATTGCCTCTTCCATATGCAAAATTTGACCCAGACTTTTTCTTATTGCCATTATTGTGAATAACCACTTCTAGTACAGGAAGTTCTATTTCTTGCATAAAAGCCATAGGCACGTTGTGTATCAAATGATGTGGAACTATCTTTTTCTTGATCATATAACCATTGTTCATGTGTGAGTAGTCTTGCTTTTAACTCTCCAAAAGTGTATGGAGTTTTTCTATTCTGAGCTGAGATGACAAAGTTATCATACTCCTTTCCAAACAATTCAGAACATGCATTAACAAATCAGAATCATTAACCTTCTCCCTAATAGCAGCTAAAGAATCTGCATTTGTCTTAATTCCTTGCAAGTACATTAATATACTCAAATTCCCTTTTCTGATTCCAAACAATTTTGCTCTTAACATATTCTTGCGTGCTAGATATTGAGTTTGGAAACTAGATGCAAGAAATTCCCATATTTCTCTTGCTGTGGTCAAACCAAAAACATCACCAGAAATTGTAGATGTAAATGTAGCTTTTAAACAACTAACCACAAACCTATCCATCTTTCTCCAATGAACCCATTGAGGATTTTGAACAAGAACACCATTAACCATAATTCTTTCCTAGGGTTCTTGAATTTCACCATTAACATGACCAAATAAATCAGTTGTGATTAAAATCGACACAAACTGAGCATGCCAAAGCAGAAAATTTGTATTATCCAACTTCAGGGAAACAAAATTAGCAATATTGTTGAAAGGGAGAGTAAAGTTTATCGAATTACCATCCCTAATAGATTCAGCAGCGGAAGACATTGTTGTATCTTGATGAACGATGTTATCAGTCGTTGTATTGATGTGCTTATGTCGTCGAACGTGAAATTGCATATCCAGAACAATGATTTACACACCCAAATCAAGATTCGTGAAGATCTTGATAGAAAGATTGATTGAAAAATTTGTTGAAGATGAAGTTGAATGTATAAGAAATCTGCCGTAAAAAGGTATTATCACCCAAATTTTTAGGATTTGGATCTAAACCTATCTGATACCATGAGAAATATCTGAGAAACTTAAGAAGAAAAGAATTGTATTGATAATCATAAAACGTTACCGAGACAACCAATGTTGTTCAGACAGTTTTAATACTAATTGTTACAAGGAAGTCAAGTCAATTAACTTTGACTTGACGATTTTGACTTGACTGAATAATATTCCTAATAATTATTAGCTGTTGCAGTAGAGAATATAGAGAAAGTAAAGAGGCAAAGAGAAGTTTCTATTCATCAGTATATTAGGGTTACATGGATACAATATATATAAAGGGGAAACACTAGGTAACTAGATGGACCACACATCCATGGGCCGTATGCCCTGTAACACTCCCCCTTGTGCGGTTCAATAACAAAACTTTATACATAGTGCTTCACATATAGTGCTTCGAATGTAGTTCTTCAAATGTCGTCCTCTCCTTGATGACTTGTGCCGAAATCAATTGCCTCATTAAAACTTTGACAAGGAAAAACCCAGTGGGACAAAACCTTGCATTGGTACAACTCTTCACATGTAGTACTTCACATGTTGTTTCGTACTTTACATGTAGTTCATCACATGCAATACAATCTTCAAAGACCGACGAGTCTAAGTTAATTGCCTCGTTAAAACTTCTTCAGGAAAACCAAGAGGGACGAAACCTGAACTAAAGAAAAAGAGTACAATATTAAGTGAACTTAGAACTTAGTTGGATGCGTATACGTTGCCTCATTAAAACCTTGACAAGGAAAAACCCAGTGGGATAAAACCTTGACGAAGGGAAAAGAGTACAACGTGACAGATGCAAGTAAAGGTGATCCGTTGCAGATGATCACTTTGCTCCGTTGAAGTTGACTAGTTGCTTCACAACTCCTAAGGCATAAAATCCTCGTGGGAAAGACAATAGCCTTAGCTGGGAAATTACATTCCCGGTGTTTGTTGTTGTATCATTAAAAACCTTGTCGAGTAACAAAACCCTGTGGGAAAAAGCAACCTCGGTGAAGGAAAATAGTTCAACACACTATTAGATGCTCCCCCTGATGTCAGACAATTTTCATTAGTCTAATGCATTCAGAAGAAGTTTATCACACGTTACTTTGGTGACTTGAATGTTTATATGACCTTGTTGTTGATTCTGGAAGTTACGTTGCTTAACAGACTATCGCGTTTCATTTCTTTGATTCAGATATTTTTAGTAATATCAACGCGATCTTTATGTCTTCAACGTTCAACATAGTTGATGCTTTTAGTGTTGTCTCGCTAAAAACCTTGCCGAGTAACAAAACCCTTTGGGGAAAACTATTCTCGATCGAAGGGAAAAAGAGTACAACATAACTTCAAGTTCGAAGTGAAATATGTCGACATCATATCCTTGGATCCTCCCCCTGATGTTGGCATCTCCCCCTGATTACTTTCAGAGTTGTTCCATACAGTTCCTTTATTCATGTACTTTTCGAAACTGAATATCGGTAATGACTTAGAAAATAGTCTACCATATCTCCCCTGATTACTTTCGTTGGAGAAGAAATTATTGTTCCTTCATAATCAACAACAGGTTGATTGCACTTTCATTAGCATTCCTTTTTATGTCTTTGCAGGGATAAATTTTTTTATGTCAATGGTTTCTTTTAAGTACATGATTACATTCACTATACCATTCTAATGACGTTGCGTTGGCGCTGAGCTATATCTAGCTAACAAGTTCCCTGATGATTTAAAATTTAATCGAGTACATTATTATACTAAGTACAACAATGCGTCTATTGTACTTAGATGTGGGTATTTCATCTCCCAACACATCTTCATCATATTCCTTTAGACGAAATGGTCACTTACTTACATTTGAACCTCGACTAATCATGGGAGTGCTATCAGGATGCATGTCTTTGTTAAATTGCCTGACAACTTTAGACATATGCAAACTGGTGGAATAATTTATCACAAGCTCAGTATTCGGTCGAGCTTTCCCCAGATTTTTCATCTCAAATTCGGATTTCAAATAGCTTTTAAGGTCTCTTATTACATCAAGAGTACCCATCATGTCTGTACCATCGACATAGATAGCTACAATCCAAATTAGGAACTTTATGCTGAATACGCAAGGAAAAAATAACTTACTTGTCTATCCCCTCCAAATCAAATAGTCACTTAGACGAGTATACCACGTCCTCCTGATTGCTCCATTCTATAAGTGAACGTTCTATCTAACTGTAAACGCACTCTGTGGTTTAGAGTCATTTGATTTGGGCAACAAAAGGCTATCAAGTACTTTTGTAAATATCTGCTATCTCTTGATTCTTTCAGAGATACGTAACAACCACATACATATGCTGCATTTCAAGTCCTTTTGAAATTACCAAGCTAACTAAGTAACGGAACGCTATAACGTTCATTACAAGAGAACAATTCCAGGGCTTTGTGAGAAACCTCGCGCCACAAGGAGAGCCTTTATACATTAAGGCTGCTTTCTTCTCATTATGTTTTGTGACAAATTAATCTTGTATGTCCAATAGGCTTTACACTTGGTTGGTTAACACTACCACACCAAATACCTGTATATTTGTCAAAGAACCAAGTTCTACCTGGATTGTATAGGCCAAATATGCTCTTCGTTGACATTAAGCAACAAGGAGCTTGGTTCGATCTCATCTTGCTCTATTTTCCTTAAGCAAGTGTATATGAAATTAATCATCAATATGCTCGCATGATCTTTCCATTGACTCGTGCGCATTCTCATAATCCACTTGGGATGTCATTGTTCTCTGGAATCATTGAACTTTGGAGCATCCTTCAGTTTGATTCATGGACATATTCAGAGACAATCTTATGAGATGATTTCTGATGATATAAATAAGTTATGCCTTACTCACCTACTTCCTTTTTAGGTGAGGATCGATCGAACCAAGTGGTCTCTCCAACTTCCTTTATGGAGACATGGCCTCAACCAAACTTCCACTAAGTGTAGTTGTAACACCTTAGTCCATGGTGTATATCCCTTATTGAGCATTTGTAACCTTACAGGTAGGTTTGCAGCTGGTATGTGTGATCTCATCACTTTAGCGACATCAGTGTACATTCTGAAAATCGATTATTCTTCGTCACTTCACATTTACATTTGTGGAGTACAAGAATCAATATGAGACACGGTGGGAACACACCACGAAAATTCCTGTCGTTCCCTTAGAAAATACGTTTTCTTATCTCCCCCTAACGACGGGAAGACTATCTCATTAAAGTGATAACCCGCAAATCTAGCGGTAAGAGATATCCTGCCAAAAGTTTTAAAATGCGGATAATTGTTGGGAACTCATTTCCAACATAACTACTTAACAGTTTTGAAGACCCATCATAGTACGATATGGGGTCGTAATGGCACATATATAGCACAACCAAAAATGCGTAAGAATACAAATGTCAGGCTTATATCCAGTTACCAACTGGTACGCAGAAATGGTTGACTAATTGTGGGTTCCAAAACGAATAAGTGAATATGCGTGTAATATTGCATATCCCCCAAGCATTTATAGGAAGGTTGTTACGTATAACCTATCCTTAGACACCATCTGTAACCTTTGATGGTAGCCTCTGCGAGACCATAAGGGTAAGGGTGTTCTACACTGATCCTTTTATACATGCAATATCCATCAAGTACTTTTGATGTAAATATCTAGCATTGACAAGGTTGGTGAGTCCTTAAATTGTATAATATGTGCTAGGATTATTTCAAAAACGCATTATTTTTTATGATCAATAACTAATTCAACACTTCGAATCATCCACCAGAGCCATAAATCACTTGAATGGTCCGCATTCTGTATGGATATGTTCACAAATATCACCTTGTTTCTTTTGAAAGAATGGGTTGTTTACCATTTGCATCTTAGGATGGTCTCAATCCTTTTTACTAAAGAATGACTTTGTAAAATGAGTTACATGCTTTATCACTTTAAAAGCATAATGGGAGGGGAGGTGGTGTTTCTAGTACTTTAGAAAGAGTTGATTATGAGAGATGTCATCACTTTGCATTCTTTCAATCTTTGTAATTCCCATTTTCTTGTTCACTCAAATAAAAGGATGTCCATTTGAGTTCTTTCAAGACATAACATCATATCACAACCAAAGTGTCTTTATGGTTATGTCAAAACCTGAATGAGTCAATTCCCAACATTATATTATCGGTGACGATATGGATTCAATTATCCAAATATTAGTGATTTACAGTTTACTAGACTAACTGGCTCATTATTTTCTCTAAAATGTGATTCCTTTCACATTCATTGGAGGTAATTTGTAGATGCATTCCCATTCTCACAGTTAGTTTTCATACAATAACCGTTTGCATAGACTTCGTAGAAACTTGTCAAAGTGTGATTAGCTCTTGGTTCTTACAGAGCTCATATAACTTTTAATCTTTATACCAATTAGGCAACAAAGATTGAGCATTTCTTCGCTTGGCTATTACATGTAGTGATCCAATCATCACATGGTATTATATAAGGAAATAATTCAACAATCAGTTTAATATATTTCCTTAAGAGCTTCGTGTAACAAGTGGTGTGGTCTTATTACGTAATAAAAGAAAATTTATCTCATTTACTTTAGAGTGTTACAGTTGATGAAGATAATTCATAATGTACAAATGATCCTTATAACTCAAATGCTTAAGAGTATTTCAGTCTCATGGAAATGATATACTTTTCATACCATAAGTGCAGACAATGAATTTAATTCTTATTAACTGGGCAAATTTCTTATTGCCACTGAAGTTGACAAGCATGGGTATGACCTTGTTTTAACATATAGTGAGTGTGTTGTCCTTTAAACTCTCTATATATCTTGTAGTTGGTTGCTACTATATGATACATGCACTTCATTGTTTGTACCATTCTCAGTAAAATGTTTATACCAAGTTTCCAACTCATGTTTAAATGAGTCAGAATTACATCTCTGTCTCATGCAAGGTAGATACATTTATTTTGTATCGTTATTACTTGAGCCAGAATTACATCTCTGGTCCTAGTTTAGAAAAAGGCTTATATCTTCTACCATAATTTATGTGTATTCTTTCACATGTTCTAGTATACAAATGTTGGTATGATTTAACACGTCTAACCCTCTGTTCTTCGAGGTTCTTTCCATAATTATTCTTTCCACAGTTACCTTAAGTTGAGAAATTTCTTTATCCTAACACAGGTATACATTGTTACTCAAGAGAATCTCACATGCATCCCAACCACTTGCATTGGGTTGAATATCTTATGAAAGACCGTGAATCTCTTGTTAACATATTTCAGCATCTACTGTTACTTTAGTATAATGGATGAAGTTGAAAAGATAAAAATGGAAAGATTTTTCTGACTCATGTCACATTTTGTGAATTTCTTTCCACAAAAGTTGAGGTGCTAATTTGTAACCTATCTTTGTAGTCTAGCAAGTGGAATCCATCCCACTGAACATTCAAATTTTTGGGGGGAAAATTTCGTGAATGTTTCAAAAACTTCATTCAGAGCATTACATAATCTGAAAAGTTAATATGTCGCCTAAGAAACGTAAAAACTTCAGCTTCATGTTTGAACGGTGCATCGTTATAGGTAGAATATATTTATTTATTTTTTATGATGGAAGTATTATACTCGTGTACACAAACTTCCACATTAAATACCCTTTAATGGTGCTCAAGTACTTCTGAGTCTAAAAAGTCAAATTCGAGTCGGGTTGGTTTAATCAAAGTCTAGTCAACTATTTGGTAAAGGTCCGGTCCATTGGGTTGACAAGGTCATGGCTAACGAATATAAACATATAAAGTCCATTATATATGAAGTATTCAAGCCCATTGATAATAGTCTTGAAACTATTAGCATATGAGCCCAAAACATATTGTTAATCCTAAAATTGGAAATTTCATCATCCAACTGTAGTGATCAGAAAGCAACCGTACGCATCTCCGATGATTATGAAATTTTTACAGTAGCTTCATAATAATGTTTAGAAAAACATAATAAAATTTCAAATAAATCCAACGGCTATATAAACATATATCCATGATGCTGTATGACTATTCCAATTAGCGTTTCTGTGGACACAGTTGGAAATATCACGTACTTTTGAGTATTTCCCATGGTTGGATCTTTATTAAATTTGTACAGTATCTCAAAAATAATAATATATAACACATATTGAAAATAAAACATAATCCAATGGTTCTAATTCTTAAATATTAGGTTTTACGACGCTGTTATAAACTAGGGTTTTTCTAAACATACACAGTTTTAATAAAAGCAAGTTTTAGAGATTGCATCATATTCCGATTTTATTGAAATTTTTATATGATATGTAATACATAATTGGGTTAACCATATCAAAATTTTGTGAAAATCTAACGGTGAAATATCTATGTTTGACAATCATATATTAGTGGAACCTTTGAAAATACTATGAAAACGAGATTCTTCCGTGGAACGAGAATACCTGGTAACGCATCCATAATACAAATTAATCTTGATCAGAACCACGCTAATATCTTCTTAAAGGAATCCATGATTGATCTCGAGCGATAATTTTTTTTTTTTTTTGCACAAAGTGGTAGAGTCGTGCTTATAACGGGTTGCAGTGGAGAATATAGAGAAAGTAAAGAGGCAAAGAGAAGTTTCTATTCATCAGTATATTAGGGTTACATGGATACAATATATATAAAGGGGAAACACTAGGTAACTAGATGGACCGCACATCCATGGGTCGTATGCCCTGTAACATTAGCAACAGTGAATAAAAAAGAATCATCAGAGTAAGTGTGATACAAATCCAGTACTCTTATGAAGTAAGTGTGATACAAATCCTAATTCCGAAGTTAAAATGGTTAACGAAGAAAAAAATTACAAGTCCTGTATAAAGTTTATATAACCTGGCATATACTACTAACTCTGTATGTATTCCTCCTAATATACAAAGCCAACATACAACATATACTACTAATCTACAACAATTCTTTGACAATTTCTCCAATCAACTCACGAAGAATCCAGTTCTCCATTTCCCTCCCAACTAATTCTATATCTTCATCCATACTACCCAACCAAGGGTTTCTTCCAAGATCACGGGCAATCATGCCGTCTAGTGAGTAATAATAATAATAACCATCAGATTCAGGATATAAATACATGAAAACTGTCTTCCAAACAACATCCAATAATTTCTTCCCACGAGGAGGAGGCATTTTTGTGGAACCCATAAGTTTCCTCTTAAATTTTGACATGGTTAGTGAAGGTCCAAGTATGGTTGACAAAGCTTCATTAATTAAGTCAAACAATACCTTGTGATCCATCTTACTCATCCCAGTATGATCTTCAGTTGTGTCTGTCTCGTCAGCTCTTTTTTCATATGATTCTTCTACCTTCTCAAAGACCCAACTGCTGATCGGTTTTGCAAGGGGGTCCCATCTTGTGAAAGACCATTGGGAGGATCCATCGTATAACCCAGAAATAACGAGAACGTCTCTTATGTAAACTTCTGCATGGTCTTCTAAATGAACCATCTCAGGCTCTCGGGGTTCTTGGATCGATGTGCATTCAGAACCGTCAACACCTAGCTTATTCAACTGCCTTCTGAGTTCTGTAAAATGAACAATGTGTCACAAAGATACGTATAGCTTATGCCTTACTCATGATTCTTAAAAGGGATGGCTATACTATATAAATCTAATGACCACATTGATGAAAAAAAAAAAAAAAGTATGATCAGTAACAGAGGAGATATATCTGTTCCACCGTCTGTACGTATGATTACTGAACTGCTCACTGGACTTGAGAAAAGGGGTAAAGTAACAAAAACCAAGCACCATTTTTATGAATCCCATCCATGAAGTAAATAAATATACCCATCTGACAACTTGCTGAGTGTATCATGTGGTAGGTGGTTGTGTGATATGGTGGCCAGGTTGAGTGTGGCATGTGCGACAGTAATGAGGTAAGTGGTGGTGATGGTTGGTGTTGAGGAAGAAAACACCAATTGGAGGGACAATAGCAGGAGTAAATTGGCCAAGAGACAGTGTGCCTGGTTTAGAGAGTGTATGACTGGGTGCAATTGGAACACTAGCACTACCCACTCTGGTTATACTATATCCTGTGAAGTATTTTCTTTATTTCAAAATATATATAAAATGGGTAGGTGAGATTGTTCATGTAAAATCTCTGGTGGTCACTTCCTCTATGAATGCAGCAGTAAAAATTTGCATCTGAAAACACAAACATATTTCATTGTTCTTAGTTCTTACCACTAAGGTTGGAGCTGATATCTCTGAAAACGTCCGACACTGCATGGGGGTCTTCTATCGAAGGGACATCTAGGGTAGAAACAGGGCTGGAGTGGTCCCAGTTACTCCTATAGTAATCATCGCGAGGAGTGCTACAAAATGATGCTGGACTCGGTGGTACCTCAGTTGAATTATCCTAAAACCCAAAGAAAAACAACAAATGTATTAAAGGTGGATCACGTAACAATCTTGACAAAATTCACGGTGTTGAGATAGAAAATAATACTGGTAATAACTAAATAAAGAATGACTTATAAGTCTTACCAGAACATTTCCAAGGTTCATCAGAGAACTTGATCCACACATGCTATCATCCTTCACAGAATTAGAATCCACGCTCTCCATATCTTCCACAGATTGCATCTTTCGGCCAAACAGTCTGCCTTTAAAACTTAAACTATGTCTTAAACTTGAAACCTTCCCTCTGAAACTAAGCTTCTCTTTCCTGGTTTTACTCACTTCAGCGGAAAAATTTCCATTAATTTCGTGCTTCCTCCTAAGGTGAGCCCCTGTTAAAATATGTCTATCCTCCAAGAGAAGCTTTCCGAATGAAGATCCTGATGGGGCTGACATAGACCTGACCAGGTTCCTAGGAGAGTTTTCTCCCATGTGAAGTCCGTCGTCATAGTCATCCCCATATCTGAAAGATCTGCTTTGCATTTCAAGCTCATCTTTGACATGTTCCCAGTAGTTGCCCCGGTTAACTGTCTTCAAAATGTTACCTGTGGGTCTTGGTCTTCTCTCATCATAATCAACCAAGGGGGAAGCTCTTGAGCTTCCACCGACCACAGGCGACATGTCCCCAACTGGATCTGACTTTAGGACATTCCTCAGCCTCTCTGACAATAATTTTACAGTTTCTCTGCTGTTGAAATCTGGTGAATCTGGTTCACTAACCTGAATTTCACTTGCATACGATCTGAACGATTCTGATCGTAGCAAGTTCACTCCCATGTCTCTTGTAACACTTTCTCTCACTTGCTTCGCAATCTGACGAGCAATTTGTCTTGGGTTGGATGGCTTTTCACTGAAAGGTGTTTCAATCCCACCACCTCTAGCATTGTCCCTTTTTGTACTCTTCCCTTGCATTTCAAATCTCAGTCTCTCTTTTACCTCCTCAAGAAAATCTTTAATACTGCCTTCCTCTTCCACAATTTCAGATGAACCAGTCCAAGAATCTTCACTCGCTGCAACCCTATCATGGCCTGGTTTCAAGATAACTATTCTCGTAGGTATGTTGGACTTTTCTTGTTTGTCAGCATCATTCGTTAAGGTGACTTGCTCAAATTCAGTACTTCCGCTTCTCGAAGTGAACCATTCATTTTGGTATGCCTCAAACAGATCCTTCCTACCAGACTGTGAAACAGTGTCCTCCTTTGGGCTTGTTTTCATAAAACATTCATTTTGGTTATCTTGAAATATGTCCTTCCTACCAGATCGTGAAAAACTTTCCTGTTGTGACAGTGATTTAAGATCTGGCTTCAACTTCTGAGCTTTGATTTCTTTAGGTTTCTGATCATTTGCTTTAATTCGATTAATATCTGCATAGAGAGCCATCTTTTCCTTGTTGAGGTGTTCTTGGGCAAGCCATCGTCTAGGAATGTTACCAAGATCAACAATCTTTGTATTTTCCCATACCCTTGCCGCTTGCCATGCTTCAAAATCTTTTTTGAATTTCTGTAGTTCCTCCTCTTGAGGATGTTCTCTAGGTTGGGGCTTTTTTGACTTTCTGTCTCTTCTGGACTTTCGAGAATCCCGCTCTGGACTTGGATAATGTACACTGTGCTCTGCCTTGGATGACTTTAAGCCGAGAGGACTACGGCGAATTGAACCATTAGGCTCCTTTCTTGGTAAATTTGGCGCTATAATCTCAGCTTTCTTCTCCTGTATACTGGTTGCTGATTTTGTTTCAGTTGGTATCGTATTCATACCCATCAACCGAGCCACAACGTTTGGAACATTGCGTTTGGTGTCTAGCTCTTTGGATATCTCCTCCTGGATCATCTCCCTCACTGGGTCTTCATCAATTTTAGATGAGGTGTGTTTAGAGGAGTTTGTTATGGCATGGAATGCATACTGGAGGTTCAAAGCAAATAAGATAAGAATAAGATTTATGTAGGCTAGTATTTTAAAAGAAGATGCAAAAATTTGAGATATGAAGGTTTCCTCAGACAATAAAACATGTAGGCAACACCAGCATTCATAGAAGGAAGGTGCCATGAAATCATGAGATAAAAGATTCATGCAGATGATAAACATAAAGATATGATAAATAGACTAACTTACGGGTTTGTTCTCGCCAAAACAACTGTAGCATTGTGATGCTTCTTCAATTGACAACTCCAAGCTATTTCGAGGAGCTTCCAACCCTACAATTCAACAAAACCAAACAATGATTAACCAACTCTAGCACAAGCTTATTCTCGCATTTGTTTCTGGTAACAAAAACGGAATCAATAATCTCAACCTACAAATTTGGATGGCAGTAGAATGTTTCCCATTTCTAGCTATGATTTAGGCTTCAAATGTTTCAGTCAGAGAGATGGTTCTTCAATCAAGTAGGAGAAATGTATGACAATGGAAAAATGTTAAGGTCGTTCATAAAAAACAGACAATAAACACCGGGCAAGGTTTCGAGTCCTAATATCGAATCATATACTGAACGCTTACCATCTGTATTTACTTGTTGTCTCTGTAACTTCCGTGCAGTGCTGGAATGATGAAAGTCGAAGAGGTGCAATAAGCCCCCTCTCATTTAGTCAGATCTTTTCTTCCAAATCATTTAACTCATCTAACTTGTGCTGCTATCCTGTAATCCCAATGTAACCCCAAAAACTATTGCTTATTTTCTAACTTAATATCAAGATCACTGCTTGGTACCTGTTAATCACATGATAGAGAGTTCAAGTCAGCAAACATTTTGACTACTTATCTCGGAGACAATTCATCAAACACATTTCAGATCAAATATATAACTATTTTTTTTGTAAACGTTAGAAAAATGAGAGCCGAAATTTGATAAGAAAAAACAAAAAAATGATGGAGAAATGTGATAAATTTGACTTTATTGATCATGAATCTTTACCAGATAACATAGCAAAAAATGAACAAGGAAATTGAAAATTTGTTGAACCACCAAAATCTGCACTTCAAATTCAGTGACAAGATCACACAATTTAACAGCAAAATTTTCAAAAAAATACTTCAATTCCAAGTTTTCATTATCCAATTATCATTTATTTCTTAAATTTAAAGCATTGAGAAGCAGGTTAACTGAATAAATGATTATTCAAGCAAACAAAAACATCACTCAACAAAATTCTCCATCAATCAAAACAACCAAAACTCATCATTCTCCACCAATTCACTAAAGATCAGTTTCTCAATTTCCAAAATGAATCCAACACAAATGATCAAATGAACAGAAACCCACTAATCTTAAATGATTGAGAAATCCTTACTAACCCTTAAAAGAGTATATGATCAAATCTTTTTCTTCTTCTTCTTCTTCTTCTTCTTGTTCAAAATTTTCTCCAATTCATCATAATTGGGAAAAAAAACATTGACCCATCATGAACGAAGAAGAAGTCAATAAGATGAAGAATTTGCGTAAGAGAAATGTTAGTAGTATACGATAATGTTAATAATAATACTGAAAATGAGTTTATAGGAGGAGGAGAGATTTTTAATAATAAGCTGTAAAGGTTTGTAATTAGTTGGTGTTTGTGTTGTTGTTGGAAAAGTCTAGTAGAGAGAGAAGAAAACATATGCAAAATAAAAAAGTTTTCATCTTTTGTGTTGTTACTACTAATAGTAGTAAGAATTGTTGAAGAAGATGATGAAGAACCCATGGCCATTACTAGAAAAAGGATTTTTTTTATTTTTTTTTCACCATTTTTTTACTGAGAAAATCAGAAGATGTTTGGTTTTTAACAGAAGAATGAAGATGGGATGAGAATAATTACGTGTTAGACGGGGAATCACAATTCCTGGGTCCTACACCACAACTCTTTCAATCAAGCTCTAATTATTAGTCAATGTAATATCAGTTGTTGTTCGCTGGCTTCATTTTTATGACCTTGAAAGAAGGTAGGTGACCGAAACTTCATGTTAGAGATTTGGAGTTGTGGGAGAGCGGGGGTGAACAAAGTGATCCATCTGCTGCCAATTCTGAGAGAAAACCCAGATATGATGGGCAGGCTGTTTCAACTTTCAAGAGGTTACCAAATTTTATGGCATTACCAAAAAAAAAAAAAAAAAAAAAAAAATTCAACACTAAATCTATGTGGTACTGATCTTGAAAATGTAGAGAGCAAATGAATTACAAAATCCATATAAAACAAAATAATTTTAATTATTTGATCCACTTAATCAGTAATTTGCCGGTAGAATTTGATAATTGTGGTGGTAATCTTGAAAATGCAAAGAGCCAAAAACAAAACATCAAATAGATAACTTTCACTGAAGTCACGTTAAAGAAGGTGAAAAAACTCGTTCGAAAAGTGGGATCCTAACGAATGCAGAATATGAATCCTAGGAGTCCCCACTTTTTTGTACCCTGTGTTTGGTTCTCGCCCAAGTAAGAATCCAAATTAAGCAAAATTTTTCTTTGTTATTAGGCGCAAATAGATTCCCGGTAATCAAATTTTATTTGTTTAATTTGTTATTAAGAGTATTATTTTTTCTTTCTTTTGGTTAGAGTGTTAATGTGTCAACAAAATCAATGATTAATTAGAACATGGATTATCAAACTTATTGATTAATAGGTTTAAAATTTAAACAGCGTAATGCAATTATTAAGTAGCAGAAGAATGATCTCCTTAATTTGTGGCTTGGATGATCCACTGCACGACCTATGTAAGTAAGACAACTTAGTAGCTAGCTATAAATTGAATAGTAGGGCTGTTAGATTTTGGAATCAATAATTAAACTCAACACATAAGGACAAGTTCTTGTAATCTCATTACCCATAACAGGCTATATATTTAGTTCATTGATCAAATGAAAAATAATCAAGGATGGAATTACGATTTTTGGTCTAATTAGTTAGTTGGTTATCTGGAGTTCATAAAAAGCAAACAAAAAAAACAGCTCAAAGCCCGTTGCTTTATGCAAAGCAGAGTACTAGTATATTCTCACATGAGATTAGGTGCATACATTATGCATTTTTGTGAGAATCCGTACCAAAAAGTTTGGAATTATTGGACACTTTGTATCCTGTATATACACTGATGCACAAAAAGATAAATAGGGAGGGTTAGTTAAGTACTAATGTACGATGATCTGTTTATTCCTGGTATTCTATTTTAATATATATCATGTGCCAAACTGCCAACCTCCAGTTCCTACTTTCGGGAGCTCCGCCAAGCGCACCACACAACGCAGATTGCAGAGGAAGTTCGATGCCCACTCAGTATTTAGAGTTTTCCATGGTCGGTAGATTGTTACTGTTGAGACTTGAGAGGCATCAGCATAAGCAAGGAATCAGACTGGTTTCTAGAAAGCTTCAATAATACAATAAGTTGCGGAAGTTTCATGGAATGCATCTACTATCAGTAAGTTCGGTACCATGATATCAACTCACATTCTCTGACATCTTTGGTATGCACTATGCGCGCATAATTTTCAAACTAAAGACATAAGTTGATAAGTAGCTATCAATAGTCGAAAGTGTCTTTAAAATCCCCAACATTATAATTTATAGGAAATGGTTTTAGTGAGAACATTATTGAGACATAGAAGAGGTGTACGTTTAAAGTTGAAGATTAGTAGGGTTGGATAGAATAGAACAGACCTAATGGGTGAGGCCGGCGAGAGGGATGAAGATCAGAGGAAAAGACATAACAAGAGAAGGAAAAAAGAGTAAATACTGTAGATATGAAAGGTGGGCAGGGATATTGCACCTCTCAAGTCCCAAAGATCTCTTTTTCTTTGTACTACCTCCGTTTTCAAGATTAGACTGGTTTCATGTACAAATTACACGTGAAATCAGCCTATTATTTTGTAACGAAAGGAGTATTGTTTTTATGTGTTTCTTCTCAGCTTGTAATTAAAACTTAGAATGTTTAGCAAATTTTAAATTCTAAGATGCAGGTATCATCATTCAACGACTTAGAGAAGCATATGTCCCGAAGACGCCAAGACAGATCTCAGTTACTGAAGAAACTTTGGAATCCAGGGTTGTATGCCAGATAGGTTGTTAACAGTATAAATAGTTAAATACTATCTTGTAACCTTTGTTTTATTCAGCTAAGATATCTTTGATTCTTTACAAGTTGTCACATGATTATCATGCACATTGTCAGATAATCTTTCGCTAAGTGCAAACTATAATAAATTGGTGTAAAGAATTGATGTAAAGAGGAAGTTGGCATGTGCACAGAAAGTTGATGGAGGAAATATTGCTTCATCTTTTTCTTTGTTTCTTGTTGGAGACAAGAGAACTTGATAATGAAGGTTTAAACTTGGGTCCTATAAATAAAGAGAGATTGTCCACACGCTATATGTCTTTTACAACTCACATTTGTTCACATCTCCAACCATAATAAGTTAATCACTATTACAACGACTTGTAAGTAATTTATTTTCATTAAAATTAAAACAATTTTCGCCCATTGAGAGAGTCGGGAATATGCTACTTAAGTGTTGGACTTGTTGGAATTTTGCAACAATGAACATCACGTTAGATGTATCAAAATAATATATAAGAACTGAATTGAACAACTCTACCGAAACAGCTTGACGAAGACAGAATCACAGGTTCAACAAGTTGTCCTTAACACATTAGTTCGCGGGTATACTCGAGATGAGCAATGCTAAACCCCTCACAGCGAAGATGTGTCCAGGATAAGACTGCCCGATATAACTTGAGTAAGCACAACACAAGTTACCCACTCTTGAACTTAGCAACAGGAATTGAACTAAAACCGCCGCGGAAAAATAAACAAGAAGATGATAAAAAGAAGAGTCGCTTCTGGTGGTTGTGTAAAATAATTTCGAGTTGTATTTGTAGGAAACGATTTCTTGCAAATCAAGTTAGGTTTAGGTTTCCGTATAAAACAGTATTTGTTTCTTGTAAAACAATCAAAAACCGGAAAAGAAATCTCCCTTAAATAAAACACTTAAAGAAAATAATTTTGGAAATTGTTTCCTAAAGAAAAACTCGCCAAAAAATAAATATGAGTAGAAAAGGGACTTGGTGCATGTATACGCGCATATCGCATGTGTTGGAACATGTATTTTTTGCCCCACCCGCTCCATCCTCATTTGTCAATATATCCATAAGAGTATGGTTATATAGTGGAGCTCCTCTTTAGTTTTCCACAATGTGGGACTAAAGTTTTCATTTCATTCACCCAAAAAATGAGTAAGTATCCTTAGACCCTTAGGTCATTAGATCAAATCACACCAAGACCAAAAAACCATTTACTAATAAACTCATTTTCTCCAACAATCCCCCACATGAATGAAATCTCGGTAAAAAACGAAAAATCAGAGTACGGAGAATGCCATTTAGGCAAAGGTGTCCATGAGGTCTTGAACCCTTGCTTAGTGAGAAGTTACCGGAACTACTTGCTAGACAGTGAATGCGATATCTTGAACTGCTAGCGTTTGGTGCAATTCGCGATAACATCCACGTATGATATCCTTCTAGTGTTGCTAAGTTCGTGACGTTTTGTCCGCCCTGGACGTATCCTGTTTCTCAAAATGCTCTAGAGAATCGGCTCCATTCTCATAGGAAGCGGCTCACTTCCTCATTCAGATAGGTGAGTTCCATCAAGAGTGTTAACTGCTACACCCCACTTCAATCTTAAATTGAAACTATAAAACTCATTAAGACTTAATTAAAAGTCATCCTCCACATGCAATCACACTATCACGTCTACACCATAGGGAAGGGACAGAGAATTGAATTCTCTGATGGTGTTTACCTTTACTCACCACAAATTAGTTGTCTCATTCGAAACCTTGATCTTGGGATCTCCAGTCAGCAAGGTTGAGTATCCTTCATGGCAAGTTTAATTCATGAGCCTAAGCCCCATCCCCCTCGATGCATTGCTAACTATCTCCTTGGACAAACCTTTTGTCAAAGGGTCCGCGATATTCTCCTTGGACATTAGCCAATCTATGGAAATAACGCCTCTTGAGATTAGTTGCTTCAGGGAATTGTGTTTTTTACGTATATGTATAGACTTCCCATTATATATGTTATTTTTAGCTCTAGATATAGCAGCTTGGCTATCACAATGTATAAATATAGCTGGCATAGGCCTATGCCAGAGAGGAATGTCTTCTAAAAAGAATCTTAGCCATTTGGCCTCCTCCCTTGCTTTATCTAACGCAATAAACTCTGATTCTATAGTGGATCGAGCTATACATGTCTGTTTGGAACTGTTCCAAGAAACAGACGCACCTGCTAGAGTGAAAACATATCCACTCGTAGACTTGGACTCCTCTGAGTCTGCTATCCAGTTTGCATTACAAAATCCATCAAGGATGGCAGGGTACCCTTCGTAACTCAAACAGAAGGTCATTGTGTACTTTAAGTACCGCAACACTCTCATAAATGCATCCCAATGCATCTTCCCTGGATTACAAGTATACCTGCTTAACCTACTCACAACATAAGCAATGTCTGGTCTCGTACAATTCATCAAATACATCAGACTTCCTATGACTCTTGAGTATTCAAGTTGGTTAACTCCTTCACCCTTATTCTTCTTAAGATTACAAGAAGAATCATAAGGAGTCATAGCAGGTTTACACTCAAACTGATTATATTTCTTAAGTATGGACTCAACATAATGAGACTGACTCAGACTATAGCCATTAGAACCTCTTCTAATCTTCATCCCTAATATGACATCAACGGGGCCTAAGTATTTCATGTCAAAGTTCTCACTTAGCATTTTCTTAGTGCAATTAATTACATCCATGTTTGTACCTAATATAGGCATATCATCAACATACAAGCATACAATCACACAGGCATCCTTAACAAGTATAGTGTAGACACACTTGTCAGATTCATTAATTCTAAAACCACTAGAAATCATTACATGATCAAAATTTTCATGCCACTGTTTAGGTGCTTATTTCAATCCATACAAAGACTTAATCAGTTTACATACTTTCTTTTCACAACCTTTCACCACAAAGCCCTCGGGTTGTTCCATATAAATTTCTTCATCTAACTCACCATTTAGAAACGTTTTCTTTACATCCATTTGATGTATCTCTAGGTTATGGACAGAAGCTATAGCAATTAACATTCTAATAGAAGTAATTATAGTTACTGGTGAATAGGTGTCAAAGAAATCTATACCTTCTTTCTTTTTGTATCCCTTAACTACCAATCTAGCCTTGTATTTTTTAACTGTCATTCCATCTATGTTACGCTTCCTTCTGAATATCCATTTATATCCTAAAGGCTTAAAGCCTTGAGGTAAATCTACAAGTTCAAAAGTATTGTTTTCTTGGATGGAATCCATCTCACTAATAGATGCTTCTTTCCACCATGGAACTTCAGAAGAAGTCATGGGTTCTCTATAAGTCTGTGGCTCAGACTCGGCTAGGTATGTAATGCAACCAGGATAGGTTTTCTCAGTTCTAACCCTTTTACCTCATCTAGGTTCTACTTATGGTTCATATTCCTCTAAAGGTAATGACTGACTAGTTGAAGGCACGTCTAGGGGATCATCAATACATCTCTTACGAGAGTCACGTTTTAAAGGAAAAACATTCTCAAAAAACTCAGCATCCCTAGACTCCATAATAGTATTCAAACCTATGTCAGAAATTTCAGAACTCACAACAACAAACCTATAAGCACTAGTATGCTCAGGATACCCTATAAAAACACAATCAACTTTTTTGGGTCCTATCTTAGTTTTCTTAGGATGAGGGATGGCCACCTTTGCCAAACACCCCCACACTTTGAAGTAAGCATAAGATGGTTGTATACCTTTCCATAACTCATATAGAGTTTTATATGATCCTTTAAAGGGTACTCTGTTCATGATGTAATTTGCTGAGAGGATAGCCTCCCCCCACAAATTCGAAGGTAATCCTGAACTAATAAACATGGCATTCATCATATCCTTAAGGATACGGTTCTTACGTTCAGCTACACCATTGGATTGAGGTGAATAAGGGGCTGTAGGCTCATGTATTATGCCATGTTCTTCACAGAAATCTCCTACGGGAACTTCATACTCACCACCACAGTCAGACCTAACTGTTTTAATAGTAGCATTTAATTGGTTTTCAACTTCTAGTTTATATATCTTAAAGGCTTCTAAGACATCATCCTTCCCTCTAAGCAAATAAACATGACAGTACCTCGTACAATCATCTATAAAAGTGACAAACCACTTCTTACCACCTCTAGTTTGAAATGACTTCATGTCAACTAGGTCTGAATGGATTAACTCTAAGGGTTTAGTGTTTTTCTGGACATTCTTACTTAATGATTTCTTAGCATGCTTAGATTCTACACAAATTTCACACTTGTGATTCTTTTCCATAGTGAATTTGGGTATGCAGCCTACGCTAGCCAATTTATGCATTGATTTATAGTTTACATGACCAAGTCTACCATGCCAAACATTCAACGACACACTCATATAAACAGAAGAATCGTTCAATTTCACTGAAGAACAGGTTACATTAAGCTTATACAGAGCCTGAGTCTTATAACCCTGACCCACATAATCATTACCCTTAGTAACTATAACTTTTCCAGACTCAATTGTAACTTTAAAACCCTTATCATCTAAAACAGAACAAGAAATAAGATTTTTGCAGATGTCTGGAACATGAAGAACTTCATTCAATGTGAGGGTTTTGCCAGATGTGAGCTTCAGAACAACCTTTCCTTTTCTTGCAACATCTGCTGCAGATGAGTTACCCATATAAAGTTTCTCTCCTTCCCCTACCCTCTGGTAGGAGGTGAACAGGTCTCTGTTCCCACAAACATGCTTGGTAGCTCTAGAGTCTACCCACCAGTCCATCACATTGGTCACCAAATTAACTTCAGACACTACAGCAGAAAACTCGTCCTTGTTCTTTTCAACCAAGTTAGCTTTATCCTTCTTGTCCTTACGATGTCTACTGTGAACTGCCATATGGCCAGTAACTCCACACGCATAACAGGCACCCTTAATTTTAGTAATGCTAGACTTTGGTTTTCGAAACGTACCTTTCTTGGGAGGACCACGCTTAGAGTTACGATTGTTACTCTCACCTTTTCCATTTTTAAAGGATTTGTGTTCAGACACATGAGCTTTGTTATTCATGTCCCTTACAGAAGACACGTTCTTATCCTTGAAGCAAAGCGATTCTTCCACTTGAATCTTCTTTCCCAATTCAACCATGTTGATATCGCCAGTTTCATGTCTCTTCTTTCTCTTGTACTCCGCCCAAGAAGATGGTAACTTCTCAATTACCGCAGATACTTGAAACGTCTCGTCAATGACCATACCTTCAGCAAGAATCTCATTAATGATTTGCTGAAGTTCGAGGAATTGATAAACGACAGACTTATCATTCGTCATCTTGAAATCCATAAACTTTGCTACCAGAAATTTCTTGCTTCCTGCAGTCTCAGCTTGGTATTTTGCTTCTAATGAAGTCCACAAATCATAAGCAGTCAAGTTTTCTTTAGCATTGTAAAATATCATACATCGCATCTTCCAAACCGTTCATGATATGATTTTTTAGCCATATAATTACCCATCATGTAATACGCTTTATCATCATCAGTAGCATCTTTAGCATTCACCAATTCATCAAAAGGACCCTGCAGTACTGCGTCCAAATCATGATGGCTCAGAAAAAACAGCATCTTGGATTGCCATCTCTTGAAATCCTTTCCGTTAAACTTCTGTGGTCTTTCAACGTCGATCTTTGTTGACATCGTTGCAAGGAATACTAATGTGTTAAGATTGTTAGAATCTTGCAACAATGAACAACACGTTAGATGTATCAATATAATATATAAGAACTGAATTGAACTAATCTATCGAAACAGCTTGATGAGGACAGAATCACAGGTTCAACAAGTTGTCCTTAACACATTAGTTCGCGGGTATACTCGATATGAGCAATGCTAAACCCCTCACAGCGAAGATGTGTCCAGGAAAAGGCTGCCCGATATAACTTGAGTTAGCACAACACAAGTTGCCCACTCTTGAACTTAGCAACAGGAATTGAAGTAAAGCCTCCGCGGAAAAATAAACAAGAAGATGATAAAAAGAAGAGTCGCTTCTGGTGGTTGTGTAAAATAATTTCGAGTTGTATTTGTAGGAAACGATTTCTTGCAAATCAAGTTAGGTTTAGGTTTCCGTATAAAACAGTATTTGTTTCTTGTAAAACAATCAAAAACCGGAAAAGAATTCTCCCTTAAATAAAACACTTAAAGAAAATAATTTTGGAAATTGTTTCCTAAAGAAAAACTCGCCAAAAAATAAATCTGAGTAGATAAGGGACTTGGTGCATGTATACGCGCATATCGCATGTGTTGGAACATGTATTTTTTTCCCCACCCACTCCATCCTCGTTTGTCAATATATCCATAAGAGTATGGTTATATAGTGGAGCTCCTATTTAGTTTTCCACAATGTGGGACTAAAGGTTCCGTTTCATTCACCCAAAAAATAAGTAAGTATCCTTAGACCCTTAGGTCATTAGATCAAATCACACCAAGACTAACGCTCATTTTCTCCAACAGGACTAACGCTCAACAGTGCCTGATATTTAGCTGAGTATGAAATTGAACTGTTTTTATCTTACTACTCAAGGTCGTGATATCTCTCTCCTACCTGAATTTTGTTCAGTACGACCGAGTTTTATGGTAAATATTGTTGCACCAAAGCCTGCGAAAGCGTTAGGTTTACACTGCTACAAAGGTACCTTAGTGTCGCCAAGAACACAATCACACACACACACAAGAAGAATAAGTATTTAACGAGACTGAATCCTCGGGAAGGAATAAGCAATTTTATATATCACCGTATAGGTTGGAATATACAAAGCCTAAGCAGAGAAAAAGAGAACCTTTTTTCCCCCTTTTTTCTGGTGTGTTCTCTCTAGTTCTCTCTATGGCTATTTATCCATATCAATAGGACTGGACACATTCCTTAAGAATGATTACTTTTCCTACAAGTATAGTGAAAAGACGAAGGTACCCAAATACACCATAATCTTTTAAATATCAACCTATAAGTCTGATACCAATTGTGATTGTCTATGGACAAAGTCGAGACAATACGACAACTATGGTATTCACTTTATGTGATCGTCTATGGATATGAAATCGAGACAATACGACAACAAAGTGATCACTTAATAATAGGTACGGTGTTATACGGAAACTCTATAAGATCAATATCAAGTGACTAGGATTAATGTACGTGTGTAATTTACTTAATTATAATAACAATTATAATGCGGAAATAAAGTAAATGACACAACAAGATTTTTTTAACGAGGAAACCGCAAATGCAGAGAAACCCCGGGACCTAGTCAAGTTTTGAATACTCTCAGAATTAAGAAGCTATACAAAATCTAACACCAACTTCGTAAAGTTGAGACCAAGTAGATTACCCCTAGCTACTCAGTTTCCTCAGTTCCGTGCGGCTTCGAATTCTAGAGTCACGCACGTGAATCACCAACAGTAAAGGATAAATCTGTTTGGTAACCACTCTATTCAATCTTGGTAATAAGATATTTATGAGTCGTTGACAAAGGCTCTTCTGTTTAATCTAATAAACTCCTTTGTCTGGTTAGATCAATCTAGACTTTGACTACCGAAATAATCAATATCTAGATTTGCAATCAATCAATATAGATCTCTAAGAAAAACTATGAGTTGATGCCGATCTCACGCAACTAGCCAATCAAGTCTATCAAAGATAAACACGATTTTAGTTGGATCCCATCCGATCAAGGTTTGAGCACACAATTCACAAGATACGAAAAGTAGTAAGAAAAACTTCGTCGTCTTCAAATCTTCGTTTGTCTTCAATAATAACCTGCACAACACCACTTGAATCCTCTTGTGATCAATCACATACAGAGCAGAGTCTGTTAACAATGGATTATCACAAGATGTCTTTAGATTCGAAAATGATTCTAAACATCCCGTCAATACATTGATCTAGTTTGAGTGAGCATTATATCAGAAAAGAAGGTTCTCAAGAATAAAAAAACTAGGTGCAATCAAAGTTTCAACAATCGTTAGTCAATCAAATCAATAATAGAAAACTACAATAACAATTCAATTATCTAGTTTCCTACCAACGGTACTCGTAGAACTTCTTGATCCCACAGAAGTCTTTAAACGAGCGGTCGTAAGAGATTTCTCCTAATTAGGGTATTTTCCGCTCCAAATAGACGGGTCCACCAGAAACAACAAGAATGAAGTTTATATGGCTCTTATGATAGTTTGCAAGAAATGCAAACTCAAGTATTTATATACCAAGCTTGTTTGTACAACAAGGAATTTCCAAAATCGAAAATATTCTTAAGATATTCACATTAAAGTACCTAATTTCGGTTTTCCTATTTCCAATAAATTACCAAACCATATTTCCGAAAACTCTCGTAGAAAACTTTTATTATTAGTCTAGCACATTAACTAATAATATTTTCCATAGGATATGTTTAATTGTTGGTAATTAAAACATATATTATGAAAATCATAAATAAATGCTTTTCAATTTTTCGGACCTGGGATCACCTTGAACATCAAGGAATATCTTTAAACAATTAATAATAAGAGTTATGTACATGTTCAAATAATGTTGACATCTAGAAGTTTCACAGCAAACCTTAATTCCAAGCTTCACACAAAACACAAAGAGATATGTGAATATTGGAAAATCAGTTTTGCTCCTTGGGATCAGTTGTACCAAACTCACAATGTAAGTTGTGATCGGTTATACCATGCTTCCCAAACCAGGTTGTGATCGGTTACACCTTGCTTCCCAGAGGTATCTTGTGATCGGTTACACTTTATTTCCTGAGTTAGCTTGTGATCGATTACACCTTGGTTCCCAGAGAAACTTGTGACCGATCACAACTAACTTCCAAAATTAGCTAGTGAGCGGTTACACCATGATTCCGAAAGGTATCTTGTGACCGATTACAACTAACTTCCCAATGCAGCTTGTGACCGGTTACTTCAGGCTTCACAAAGTAACTTGTGACCGATTAAAACATGCTACACAATATAGGCTATGACCTGTTATACCTCAAATCTCAAAAAGTTAAGATAGGTTCTACCTTGTCGTCTTATATTTGTCATTCAAAATATATTCAATAAAGAACCCGACTAATCATGATTTCCTTTCGATTACGAAACAAGTTCATATATGTACTTCCTTTAAACAAATGTTATAAAACATTGTTTCCTAGGGTGAAATCATACCTATATCTTACATAAAATCAAGAAACTATATACAAAGATTATCTTGATGTCATATTTACGAAGTTCCAAAAGATAAGAGTTTATACTTAGTAATTCAATAAGTTCCTTAACACTTTGATCATAAATGATATGACCAAGTCTAACCACTAGAATATTATTTATATACAGCTTCGCATGTTATGTTTTCAATATAATCCGACTTGAAAGATACGTTAGGAATGGAAACAAGATCAAGTCAATATTACTAACCTAAAGTGGAAGGATGATGTTCCCGTTGTACTCGTAACTTCTTCACATTCTTCAAGTCTTCGAAGTAATACTTGTACGTTTCAACATTCCTGGACTTTCTAATCTAACCTAAATGAAGTTAACTCTAGTATTTAATCAGGCGAATCTAGATGAGTTTTGATACTAAAATATGACAACCAAACTTGACATACCAACGCTTGGTGGTTCAACCAAGCTATTCTCTAACACTTAGGGTACTACCTTGGAAACCGTATTCGAAGGAGATACTTCAGAAAAAGAAGCTAGGCTTCAAAACCTAAATTCTGACTGGGAAAATCTTCATGTGTATGATGAAGATTTGTTTGATGAGTTTAATCAAAAAGTATCTGGAATTGTTAATGCATGTTATGCGTTAGGGAAGACTATTCCCCAAAATGACATTGTGATGAAAATTCTCCGATCTTTACCAGCAAGATACGAGTCTAAGAAACATGCCATCATGGAAGGAAATAATCTTGAAACACTTTCCAGAAATACCCTAGTTGGAAAGTTAAAGATCTTTTGATCATGAACTGCAATCCAAAGCCGGAAAGGATATTGCATTCAAGGCACTGAAAAACACTAGAACTCTTAAAAGTGAAAGTGTTGACAATTTTGTGAACAATCTTGTTGATCCTGAATTTTCAAATGAAGATCTTGATAAATCAGTTTCATTGATCACAAGACAGTTTATAGAACTTCTTAGGAAGAGAAATGAACGGTTCACTATAAAAAAAAAACAACCCCGTCATACATCAGCTAAGCCACATAATCGTATTTCTGTGAAAAACAGAGATTCTAATGATACTGGCGATGAGGATATGCCTTAGTGCTTCAAGTGTAAAAGGTTCGGTCACTTTGCCAATGAGTGCCCAAATCGGAAGAGAAATACACTGGCAACAAGAGTTTGGCTGCAACACTTGATAAAACATCTGATCATTATGATTTAGAAGAGGATGGTAGATCAAGTGTAGCACTCTTGGGTAAAATTATCAATTTTGATGAATGTAGCAATACTCATATAAATCTTGATAATTTGGTTGATGATTCTTCATCAAAATCATTGGAGGATGTGATAGATTTTTCATATATTAATGAAAACTCTGTTAATGTTTCAGGTACTCCCTATTTAGCTGCTAATATCGTTCCTGAATCGATCTCCAAACCGACATGTACTTAATGTACCATTGAGGGCACAAACTCACACAATGTTTCAAGTACAAACACAAACTAAGGTATGCCAACAAACTGCAACGGAGGGCTAATCGTTTAGCAAATGTGCTCAAAATTGTTTAAAAGTCCAATCCTTAGGTACGTAAAGTTATAACTCTTCTTCTCCTAAAAGATTGAATGTTTCAAAGGAAAATGTAAAATCTCAAATGAAGAGAAGAGTCAGGTCTAAAAATACCACAAAGAAGGGTATTACAAATTTCATGCAAGAACCTAGTGGTGAGCACTCTACTGCTCATCTCAACACAATCTAATTGTGGTGAAAAGTGCATCTTGTCTCATGTGCCCTTAAAAGAGACAAGAATTGTGCATATTAGGGCTTTAGATCAAATTTGAATATTATTACTTGGGTTTCCATATTTTAATGTTCGTTGATAGACTGAGACTACTTACGTTGTCTTGCCATCTCTAAAGAGAATACAATATTTTGTTATTGAGCCTTGCTCCATCAAAATAGTTCAGGATAATTTGATCTGGTCATAGATCGGTTATGTAATTGATTCTATGTAAATCCATTCTCATGAAGTGCTGATACTACCACTGTATACAGTCTGTGGATATTGACATTTTGATATAGTCAAAAATGGCATAAATCAACTAAGGTTTTGATCAATCAACCAACTTTTTCATCTTAATCTATGTCTCAAGTAATGGTATTGAAAAGTTTGATCTATGAAGAAACTTAAGGAAAGATAAAAGTGACACTTCATTCTTCTAAGGTTTTATGTATCTTTCTAGTACGGGAACTATTACTATCCCGAAACCCCGCATGGTAAATATCTTCTTCATTAAGACTGATATCTCTTTCACAAAAAGTTTTCTTGTTGAGCAATATATTTGTTTTCACAAATCCACTTTATTCTTACGAATCATGGAGACTCCAAGCACAACATCTTCTCGTGAAATCTATGCTCCAATGGTTGTTGATGTTCATCCAACTAGAAAGGAATAAGAGATGTCATATCCTTTTGACTCATCTCTTAAAAGGAAAAGAAAGAATATGAAGAAACTGAGAGCCGACTGCTCAAATCAGAAAAGGTTTGCAACACTTCTTGAAGAACTTAAGAAAACCGAAAAGGAAGTGCAGGGACTGAAAGCGATTCTACAAAAATCTCTTGAACTACAAGAAGCACTTGTCAAACAACAGCCTTACATTTTTGGAGGAGTTAACTCTTTTATTCATGAACCGTATGTTCCTATGCCTGTCGTTAATAAGGAGTTAGGATATGATAAAGAATTTTCAAGGATTTTAAGTACTAGGAAACTTGTTGTGAGAATTTATTCTTGCGTTCGAGAAGGATATAACTAGGGTTTGGTATATAAAATATTGTGAGTACACAAGCTATTTCTAACGATTTTCATCTTGCATGTTTTTAGATTCATTTATTTAAATTCTAGAGTTTTTGGAAGATGAACTTGCAGTATTTAATCATTACTGGTTTAATGTATTGCAAAGTCTTATGAGATATATGTGTCCTTTACTTTTTGTGAATTGAACTGATATCTCATATATGTTTATGAACTAAAAACAGAACAAGTTTTGTGAGAATTTTTCGCAGTATTGATCTACTCGTGGTCACACTCTTGTATAATTACTGCATTATCCACTCTGTAAGATTCTCTTATGTTGAGTCATATCGATTGAATTGTCTCCTTGTTCATAACTGGCATTGGGATTAATTTATGTCGATGTTTAGGATACAAATCCATGTGATTTGTTAATGTCTGACAAAATCCTTATTTTTCATTAAAGTAAGGTCACTCATGTTGTTCTCTTGGGAATGACATCCAATGGGGGAAACTTCTTAATTGAACTTGTGCTTAATTGCTATATCTTTGTGGGGAGAGTGGACGTGGAATATAAAGGGGATCCTTGTATCTTAAATCTCCTAGATGAGACGCTAAGTATTTTAATTATACTCTGTAATATTATATAAATAAAAGTTGTTATGTATTCCTTTTAAAGTCTTGAAGTATCTTTTGTTTGAATTCATTACGATCCCATAATTTTCGTACCTTTGCCAATTTTTATTGACAAATAGGAGGAGAATTAATTAGTAATTTCATACTACATACACATGGTTTATGGATCATTATGTAAGGGAGGGTGAATAAATATCTATAGGTTTCATCTATTATGCAAAAGATGTAAGTATTGACTAAGAGGGAGAAACATATCACCGTAGTATTACTTCGAAGTTGTGATACAATTAAACTTAATTTGGAGAAGATAATAATATTATGTTTCTGTATAACGACGATTGAGGATATATGTTTTCAAAGTTGTTATCTCTACGGATCTTCAACAACAACGATGTTGAGTTGAGCACGTTCAGAATCATTGCAACTTGAAGTAACGAAGAATTCAAGGAGTTGAAGAACCAAGGAAATCAATGTGGGATTAATTCGGTGGTGTAAAGTTTGACTTTTGGTCAAACTTTGTCTTTTGCAAGCTTGTTCATAAAGTTTAGGAACTTAGGGGCCAAGTTAGGAAAACTTGTTTCCAAAGTAAAGTTTTCTTAAGGTCCAAGCTTGTTTCTCTATATAAAGTATTAGAATTAGAGGTGTAGATATAATCCAACCTAGAAGAGTGACAAATCCTTGTGCTTAGGATTTTGGTCTCTTTGGTAGAGAGGATCGTGTGCTACCGTGAAGGTTAATATCGGTGTGAGAGAAAAACTTGTAGAGAGAGAATTTTGGTTAGAGCTGGCAAACAAGCCAAAACCCACGGGTTAGGCCGGCCCGGCCCTTGAAAACCCGCGTCCGGCTTGGATGGTTGTCTAAACAAGCCTGGCGTGGGTTGGAGAAATGTTGGCTTGTAGGAAAACGGGTAAACCCGGCCCGGACCATGAATCCGCGGGTTCAACCCGTTAACCCGTCAAAAATATTTGAGTAATAAGTTTTATTTAATATCCACCGTCAGATCATCTAGGATTAATCCTATTCGTACGTTTAAGATATAAAAAGAACAAAAACCCTAGCAGACAGAATCTCATTTCTTTTCCTCTTTCTTTTCTTTCTTCTCCCTACTGCGGCTGCGCCTCCTCACCGGTCACCACCTCCATCTTTCTTCTGTTCTTCTTTTCTCTCTTCTTCTCTTCTCACAAAATACAAATCAGTCATACATATTTATAGACAGACGCTTCACCACCGGTGCACCACCACCACCTATGACCAATTTTCTCATCTGGTAAACTCCTTTTCTCTTGAATTTTCTCATTATCTTAAATGAAATAACGATTCAATTTTTAGCATTTTATAGAAGAAGAAAAAACCCTAAATGGTTGCTTTCTTCTTAATAGTGATTCAATTGGGTTGGGTATCTCAGTAGGAAGATTACAAGGCCTAACTTAATTGGAAAGAAGGAAGATTACGGCGGCAACTGACGAAACATCTGGTTAGTTTTCCCTCTTTTGTCTCTGTCAACAGACCTGCTAATTTTTGGTTTGTTAGGGTTTACTATAATCATACATTCTGTTTATTGATTTGGCATGATGTTTTGGTGTATGGGTTTTGTTAATATGTGCTGAAAATGAGAATTCTTGATTGAAATTTTGATTTTTGTTTTTTAGGAGAATGGTTGATGTGGGTTTGTTTTGAATGTTTTTGAGATTTTGATTACTTACTTTTGCTTAAATAAATGTTTTGGGTTTCAATTTAATTTGGGTTTTAAAATTTCAAATTCATTTATGTTTGTATGAATGTTTGTGTGAATTTGTAAAAGAATTAGATCTAAGTAAAATTTCTCTTGATTTTTGTCATATTTGAATTGTGTTGCAGCTGTTGATCTGTTATGGTGTTTGAATTTGAAGAACTGAAAAAAGGAGAATGTTGCGGATATGGTGTGAGTTGATATGAAGCTTGGGGGTGCTACTAATGGGTTGTGCAGGCATGAGGTGTTGTAGGTTATGGAATTGAAGTGTTGGTGATTATCATGGGCATGGGTCTGAGTTTGAGCAGAGAACACAACTGGAAAGAGTTCTTGCTGCGATTGAAGTCATGAATCCCATGATGGATTGAGCTGAAAATGAAATGATTAGATGTATGTTAGGTGTTACAGGGAAGGAGTTGAAAGGCCTGAAAATGGTTTAATGAATTTGAGATGGGTATTGAGGTTTAATTTTTGTAATTTGTGTTTGATCATTTTAATTTTTCATAAATTAAGATAATTAATTTTTAATTTTAGTTTTAATTAAACAAGCCGGGTTAACCCGTGAACCCGCAAGCTTTACCCATTACGGGCGCGGGTTGAAGAAATGACCACCCGTGAAGAATATCAACCCGCAGGTTTTGTCCCGTATTAATCCGTACCCGTGTAACCCGTAACAAGCCAGCCCCGGCCCGCTCATTTGCTAGCTCCAATTATGGTGTTCTAGTTATTATGGTTTAGGGCTTTGCCCTAAACCAAGTTTCTAGTGTTTCCATGTTTCTCCTCTGTTACTAGCAGCTGTGAAGAATGTGTAGAAGAGAAGACATGAGGCTAGTTCGAGGAATGGTTAGAGAATTGGTTTATATGGTTTCTTAGATGATGTCCGCGGGTATGTCTTGTTAACTCTTTGGGTCTTGTCTTGGGTTGTGGAAAGAGCATGTAGTGGTCTTTGATTTAATGGAAGTTTTTCTGGTGGTGTTGGCTGTGGATGTAGCCTGTAAAGGTGGACCACGTATATCTTATGTTGTGGTTGTGTGCTTCTTTATCTCCTGTCTCTCTCTTATTATTTCTCCCATGCTTGGTTCAAATCACCAATTCCACTTTGTGATCCTGTATTCTGCTGCGCTCGGGGTGCCAATTTTCCCAATAATTGGCATCAGAGCTGTTAGAGCATAGCTCGGTTGAACTCACCAAGCGTTGGTATGTCAAGTTTGGTTGTCATATTTTAGTGACTCAAAACTCATCTAAAGTCGCTTGATTGTATACTAGAGTCAACTTCGTTTAGGTTAGACTAGAAAGTCTAGAAATGTTGATACATACAATTATTACTCCAAAGACCTGAAGAAAGTGAAGAAGAGGTGAACTAAAACGACAACACCATCCTTCCTCTTGAGGTTAGTAATATTGACTTGAGCTGCTTTCATTCCTAACGTATCTTTCAAGTCGTGCTATATTTAAAACATAACTGCGAAGCTGTATATACTGTACATATTGTATGATACTCTAGTGATGTGACATGGTCATATTTTTATGATCATAGTATTAGGGAATTAGACTACGAAGTATATCGCTTATCTTTTGAACTTCTTAGATATGACATCAACATAATCTTGTATATATTGTTATATTATGTGAATGGGTTATGGTGAAGATTTCATCCTAGGAAACAATGTTTTACATTTGTTTAAAGGAAGTACATTGATCAACTTGTTTTATGAATCGAAAGGGAAATCGTTAGGCTTATTAGTACGTCTATTCATTGCAAATCTTTGGATTACCAATATATGTGAGATGGTAGAACCGATCGTAACTTTGTTATGTATCTTGGTATAACTAATCACAATGCCTGACTTATGATTTGGTATGACTAGTTTTTATTAATTAGTGTAACCGATCCTAAGTAATCACCATGAGATGGTATGATCGATATTTGTAATTGGTGAGACCGATCCTAGTAATTGGTGTGACCGATCACAGAGTATGTGTAATCGATCCTTGTAATTGGTGTAACCGGTCCTGGTAATTGGTGTCACCGATCCTGGTAATTAGTATAATCGATCCTGGTAACCGGTGTGACCGATCACAAGAAATACCAGGAGTATATGGTAACCGGTCCTGGTAATTGATGTAACTGATCCTGGTAACTGATGTAACCGGTCCTAGTAACTTGTGTGACCAATCACAAGTGTTTTCATATTAATGTAATCGATCTTAGTGATTGGTATAACCGATAACCCATGTATGTGATTTGATAATTGATCAATCACATAGTGGTCTTGGAATAAAGGTGAACCAATTCTAAACTTGTTTAGAAGTATGGTATAACCGATTCCAAGAATGTAAATCCATGTAAATATGAATAAGGATTTACAGTGAAAAGATGTCAACATACTTGGAACACATTCAGTAACTCTTCTCATTTATTGTTCAAAGATATTCCTTAGTACTCAAGGAGATCCTATGCCGAAATAAATTGAAAATCTTTTAATTAAGGTTTTTGGTTTTATATGCTTTAATTACCATCAATTAAATGCATATCTCTAGAGAATAACAAAATTAGTAATGTGCATTTAATAATTGGAGATTTTCTATTGAGAGATTTCGGAAATTTTGGACAAGCATTTATTGGAATTAGGAAAACCGAATTTCGTTATTCATTGCGTATCTTGAGAATATTTTCGGTTTGGGAAATTCCTTGGTGTCCAAACATCCTTGGTCTATAAATACCTAAGTTTGCATTTCGAGCAAACTATCCTAAGAGCCAGGAAAACTTCATCTTTTTGTTGTTTCGGGTGGAGCCGTTTATCTGGAGAGGAAAGTACCCTAGTTAGGTGAAATCTCTTACGACCGCTCGTTTAAAGACTTCTGTGGGATCAAGAAGCTCTACGAGTACCGTTGGTGGGAAACTAGATAATTGTAGTGTTATTAGTTTTCGATTGATTTGATTGATTAAAGGTTGTTGAAACTTTGATTGCACCTGGTTTGTTTATTCTTGAGAATCTTCTCTTCTGATATAAGATTCACTCAAACTAGATCGAAGTATCGACGGGATCTTTAGAACTATTTGTATATATAAAAACATCTTGTGATAATCCATTGTTAACAGACTCCGTTCTGTGTATAATTGATCACAAGAGATTCAAGTGTTTTTGTGCAGGTGTTTATTGAAGATTAAAGAAGATTTGAAGACAAAGAAGATTTCTTATTTGGTTCTCATATCTTTGGGTGTGCACAAATCATGATCGGCTGGGATCCAACTAGAATCAAATTTATTTGATTGATTAGTTACGTGAGATCGGCATCACTTTATAGTTTCTTGTTGGAATCTATATCGATTGATTACGAATCTAAACTTGACTACTTTGTAGTTATTGGATATATTGATCTAACCAGGCAAAGGAGTTTATTAGATTAAACGGAAGAGCCTTTGAGTATAACTTGAGATATCTTTATCTTGAAAGAATCGAAAGAGTTGTTATCAAAAATATTTGTTGTTCTTTTACTGTTTGGAATACGATCCAAAGGAATTGTTCCAGTGCGTGCACTCATTGAAGTCAGAAGCACAGGGATATTGAAAACTGAGTGAAATAGGGGTAGTTGCTTGGTCTTAACTATACGAAGTTGGTTTAGATTTTGTATAACGGCTTAATTCTGAGAGTATCCAATTATGGGCTAGGTCCCAGGGTTTTTCTGCATTTGCAGTTTCCTCGTTAACAAAATCTTGCTGTGTCTTTTACTTTTTTATTTCCGCAATTATAATTATTTTATTATAATTAAAAGTAAACTACACAAACGTTAACTCCGTGTATACTTGATAGTGATCCTATAGAGTTTGGTTAAGTCCGAACCTATTATTAAGTATCACACTTTGGTTGTTATTAAGTATCCTATAGACAATCACATAAAGTGTGAATACCGATTTGTTGCATTGTCTCGACTTTGTCCATAGACGATCACTTTCGGTAAGAGGACTTATAGGTGGATAACAAAAGATTGTGGTGTATTTGGGTACCCTCGTCTTTTCAATTGGTATCAGAGAAGGCAAGCACGAAAAGATCTAACAATCTGTGTTTGGTGCGATCCTACCTATAAGACTGGAATCTAAAAATGGTTTTTATAAAACCTGAGAGTGATTCAGTTAACGTAAAGCAAGGTATCAATAGTTTTGAATTAACACTTGATGATGGCATCTATGAATCAATATCTTGAAACTTTCATGAGATTATCTCGAAAGAAACTACTAGACAAGTTAATCTTGTTAATGATGTAGAAATTGATTACAACTGGAAAATTTGTCTACAAGAAAGGCTGGATGAAATTTATGATGATGATGACTCAGATTTTGAACGAGAAGTAGAAGAGGATATCTCAGAATACTATAAACTACTAGATCCTTTGAAAAATAAAAAACTGAGAACTTCGCAATTTCTTAATGTTATGACTCCTCTTTGTCGTGAGAACAAGAAACTGAAGAAGGTTTTCGAAGGATATTATATTGGTTATCGCCTCAATGACTCTCTTATTAAAGATCGTACAGAAGAGCTAAACTCAAAGAGTCTCGAATGCGAGAATCTTCGGAGAGATCTCTTTTTGTCGAAAAAGAAACTTGCTGAATCTGAAGCAAGGATTAACTCTCAACAAAAGAGTTTTGAAGAGAAAGAAGGTATATATCTCTCACGAGAAAAATACCTTGAGGCTGATCTAGCTGGTGCTCATGATAAAATCAAGATGTTAGAAGAAGAAAATTTGTACTTGAGAAGGTCCAATGATAGCACAAACAATTTATCCTCATTGTTAGAAGCGGGAAGATTTCATGGTGATACACGAGGATTGGGATATTATAAGGAATCAAGTGCTTCCAACGATAACAATGAGATAAAATTTGTTAAAGCTACAAATTCTTCTCAACCAGAGGCTTCCACTGATGTCAAAAATGATACTATTTCTTGTAAAGAAGTAAAGCCAGTCAAGCCTAAGAATCATGTTCAAGCAGACTCTTCAAATACGGCCATCAAAGAGAGCACTTCTGCTAATGTCAAGAAACCAACATTGCTGAACAAAGATAAGAAGAAGAAGAAAACTCGTCGAGCTCCGATGCAAGCGGATCCACAAAAAGGTAACATTAAAACTCATACTTCGTATGTTACTGACCATTGTTATTATTGTAGCAATAAAGGACACTTGCAATGGGATGCAAAGTTCGTAAGATGCAAGATGCACTTTCTTTTGTATCAAACGAAGTGGCTAAGTTTGTTCCCCGAAAGAACTCAGATAGTTATTGTCCTAAGTTTAGGAAAAAGAATTATTATAATGAAAGTTCAAATTTTGCCTATCGCTCGGCAAGGTCATCT
This sequence comes from Papaver atlanticum, assembly GCA_023531105.1. Lineage (NCBI taxonomy): Eukaryota > Viridiplantae > Streptophyta > Magnoliopsida > Ranunculales > Papaveraceae > Papaver > Papaver atlanticum. The sequence continues at coordinate 7,353,335 of JAJJMB010009125.1, read as the reverse complement.
CATAAAAGACCCAATTATAGAAGAATAGATGCCTTTGTAAATGCAAATACAAGATCTGATGTTCCAAATTGGAGAAAGGATGTTTCGCAAACTATCCAAAAGGGCAATGGTCCTAATGGTATGAAGGAGAAAGTCGCTCCTGCGAAATCCATCCATAAATGGGTCCCGAAGTCCTCCATAGCCAACACTACACCAAATTTCTCGATTCGCAACAGAACCAGGTCGTTACAAAAACGGGTTGTAACGGCTTTCGCCTGTTTCAAAAGGGCGTATTACAAGTTTTGTAACGGCAATGTAGCCGTTACAAATTTCGGGTTGTAACAGCATTTGTAATAGACACAAGCCGTTACGAATTGACACGTAGTAACATATGAGAGCCGTTACGAAATATTTTGTAACACCATGGTCGTAACAGGCAGGAGCTGTTACTACGTGTCATATTTGTAGCAAGCCAAAGCTGTTACTACATGGCAGGTTGAAACAGCTTGCAACCGTTACGATTTTTTTTGTAACAACAAATTTTTTACTGCCAGTCAACATTGACCTAGTCAAAATTAGTCAATAGCGACCAATTTTGACTAGGTCAACTTTGACCGGCAGTTCATTTTCAACCGGAAAGTACGCTGGAATTCAAACAAAACAATACTTGCATAAATCTTTCATTCAATCTAACCAGATTCTATGATACATTCAACATCAATAAAACTTGTTTTATTCTATCATTCACCCAACCAAATTCTATGACATGTTCAACAAGTCATTGACTTAGAACTTAAGAGAATTCCTAAACACTGAATTACATTCATTCGAGCAGTTCAATACTTGAGAGAATTCCTAAGTTTGAGAGAATACAATATCAGTTTAGAAACTTAAATAGATAGCATATAAGAAAACTAACAGACGCAGAACTCACATAACAGTCGTTGACGTCTCTTGCATCCTATTTGTCTCTCAAATTGCAACACTTGTGAGTTATGCACCTGAACAAGGTCCCAACCACCATCATCCGATCTGCAAGGAAAATGAATTAGAACTATTCAAATAAACCCCTGAAAAACATGGGGACTGGAAGCAACTTTCACTCCATCCGTAGGCAAAAGTAAAGATGCCAATGCCATTCCTAGAGAGCAAAAGTAAAGATTCCAATGTCATTCCTAGAGATGCAAGCCAGTGTAAATCCCACTAAAGAAAGTAAATGAAGTATAAGCAGTGACTTACGCAATAGATTTCTTCTGTTTGTATTCAGACCTCCACTTTAATTTCTTGTTTTTCTGTCTGAAAAGTCAAAAATTGACAAGTTGTTTACGTAGATAGCTGAAGAAGTATAATCCAAATTAACTTAAGAGAGCTAAGTAATGGTCTGAGACAATTAGATCACAGGTGCGAATATGCATAAATAAAAAATAAAACTCAGGAAAGATAGATGTGGGTAGAGCTCAAGAGTCATCCATATGAAATGTGCTAGTGACTAACAAGGGTCCTTAAGTAGAGTTGGAAATTAAAATGTATCTTCTTATTGGACAGTAGGAAACATTCATGTACCTGCAAATGTCTACATTCTCACTTTTTCGGTCAGCTCGTAATGAAAAAGTGAAACTTCACAATTTAAAACTGTTGTGGATAGCCATTGTGCAAATACTATATTCTGGAATGTTCTAACGAAATATTCTGGACACGTTATACATACAGATACAGGAAACCAAAGAAACTCACTGTAAGAAACCCAAAGCGAAGTGCCATGTAGTCGGCTCTGTTGATGGAACTCCAGAATTGCCGGCTGAAGCAAAGCTGCAGAAAGTAGTAAATTAAAGGCCAGATTAGTTCACTAGTAGGTACTAAAACAGAAAGAGAATTGATGCTGATATGATAATCTTTTGGATATTGCGAATGCAGATTCACCATCCAAACCAGAATTTTGTTTTTGCTCCATGGGTGCAACGTATGATGCAACACGAAAGTAGTAAGGCGGTGCAAACTCTTCTTACTAGTCCCACTTAAACCTAAAATAGGAATTCAGAAATAAAAATGCCAAGTACTGGAGTAGAAAGCAACGAGAATAGCAGGTTTTGAAACGCCACTGCCGAAGGAAAAATTACCTCCGTATACATGTGCAAGCTGCTCTTTGTCATGAGAAACGTTGTTGGATCACCACTGCCGAATTACAAATATGTTATCTGGAAATAGGTAGCAATGAATATCTCAAGAAAACATGTACTCGCAGAACTTCCTATTTTGTGACTTTTGAATCCATACAGAAGCAGCAGGTAGTAGCAGAAAGCTCCACTACAATCACAGGTTCATGTTTAGAGACCTGAACCAGATTTGCATTGAGTAGCTAGTACTGTTACATATTTATCCAGAGTCACTTTCAATGTTACCAATCTCCCTGAAATTTCATGCCAGAAAATGGTTCTAATTCACATAATCTACTACATTGTGATCTCATATTGAGAGTTCCTTCTGCTTTGTCTTGCTAGGCTATATCAACATCACAAAGCTAAGCTATATCAATATCACCAAGCTAAGTTAGATGTGTAGCGTAAAATACTACCATCGTTACGGCATTAAAGAACAAAGGTACACTCAACTTAAACTGTTAGTAGCGAAAATTATTCAAATCTCTACAAATAACCGTGCAAGTGCATTATCTAAGTTCTTAAACGATTAGAATGTCCACTTTAGAAATACGGATTACAGTAGAAGCTTCTACAGGACAAAATTACATATTAGCAAATATTCATTTAAGGAATTTTTTGTCAAACTGATTGCAACAAATTATCGAATACTAAGTGTCACTTTGCATTGCTTTGTTAATAATTACCACTCAATGCATTTCCCTTGAACTACACATCTGGTCGCGATGCTCGACATTTTTGTTCTTTGCATCCTGTATGCAAATAATTCGAGAAATAAAGGACAGACCTAGCAATTAATAGCAGTAGGCAACTAAAATATTCAAATGAATCTAAAATTATGATAACTGATAAGATAGGTATGCAAAAATTGAACTAGTTCTGTTGATCGAACCTCCATAGATCTGTCTACAAAATTCACACCGTACCATTCCCTAAATTGTATGTGCGGGCGAGGTGACGGTTGAGGGAAGCCGAATTGAACTGATTAAGGACAAAAATCTTGTTTATGCAATTGTTGGGACAACATAAAGCCTCTAGTTTCCTCCAATTGGAACCTATTGATCGAACACGGAAAAACATTAGCATACTGTTAGAGCATTGCTCGGTCGAACTCGCAAGCAATGCTATCTCAAACTTGTTTGTCAAGTTTAGTTGCCAAAACTATAAGTCTTGATTTCTAGTCTACTTATAGCTAAAGTCTCGGATTAGGATAGTAAGTGTAGTTGAGCCTTAGACTCCACGGTGTTTATCGAATGAAGACGAAGAACTACTCAAGGGAACTTGTGGAACTTCATCAACAAAAAGGTATGTGGAGACTTGAACTTATCTATCACTCAAAAGTCTATCTATTCTATCTCCTATTTGAGACAAAAGTCGTATTGCTATATAGACTTCAATTATACACATTTGTTATTTCGAGCCGAGTCTATCTCGCTTATCTATTTCTCGAAATATGTGTTGGTAAGCTTTCGCTTTAGCCAAGTGAAAAAACGGGGGTACAACAACCACACCCAATATATATCTTAGCAATCTGTATGGACTAACTCCAATATACTTTTAAGAGAATCAACTAGACAGTCAGACTCAAACTTAATAAAAGTATATCAAAGAGTTATATCTCAATTTCTCGATTCAATCCACACTCAAACAAATAGGAATTTGCGAGCCTGATTGAATACAAGAGAAATAACTTGAACGGTACAAAAGATCAATGTTCAAGGATCAATCAATTTCAATCAACAACCAAAGGTTGGATTTACCAATTGATCGATTCAACGCACAACCTGTGATATTTCAATTATATAACAAAATATAATGCGGAAAAGAAATAACACAGACACCGGAAGTTTTGTTAACGAGGAAACCGCAAATGCAGAAAAACCTCGGGACCTAATCCAGATTTGAACACCACACTGTATTTAAGCCGCTACAGACACTAGCCTACTACAAACTAACTTCGGTCTGGACTGTAGTTGAACCCTAATCAATCTCACACTGATTCAAGGTACAGTTGTGTTCCTTACGTCTCTGATCCCAGCGGGATACTACACACTTGATTCCGTTAGCTGATCTTATTCACAACTAAGAGTTGCTACGACCCAAAGTCGAAGACTTGATAAACAAATCTGTCTCACATAAAAAAGTCTATTGAATAGATAAATCTTTCTCCCACAGATAAACCTACGAGTTTTGTTCCGTCTTTTGATAAATCAAGGTAAACAGGAACCAATCGATAACCCGGATTTATATTCCCGAAGAACATCCTAGAATTTTTAATCACCTCATAATAATCTTAATCGATTAACGAAACAAGATATTGTGGAATCACAAACGATGAGACGAAGGTGTTTGTGACTACTTTTCTATCTTTCCTATCGGAGATATCAATCTCAAGCCAATCTTATGGTTGTACTCAAACACGATAGAAACATCAAGATCAGATCACGCAACTACAGAGAAAATAGTTGGGTATGGCTTCACAATCCCAATAAAGTCGTTAACCTACAGGGTTTCGTGAAAAACCTAAGGTTAAAGGAGAATCGACTCTAGTCGCAACTAGTATCACACAGGAGGTGTTGGGATTAGGTTTCCCAGTTGCTAGAGTTCTCCTTTATATAGTCTCCAAATCAGGGTTTGCAATCTAAGTTACCTGGTAACAAAGCATTCAATATTCACCGTTAGATGAAAACCTGATTAGATTCAAGCCAGTATCTTTCAACCGTTAGATCGAACTTAACTTGTTATACACAAATGAAATGCACCTTTATTTAGGTTTGGGTAACCGTACCTAAACGTGTACACTTAGTTGGTTCAACAATAGTTAACCAATGGTTAGCCATATGAGCACTTTCATATCAACCTTATTCATCTTCACCATAACTAGTTCAAGTGACTCAAATGAACTAGTTAAGAGAGTTGTTCAATTGCTTGGATCTTATAGAAGTATACAAGACACAATCGAAGCAAAATCGATTTTGATTCACTCGAATCAATTCATGAAAATTATAGCCACGGTTTGCAAAGATTGCATTCCTTATTATATAAATGTTTTAGTTCATGAACATCGATTTTAGAAAGTAACCTACTTAAGTATGCAAACGGGTACGCATACCTAAGTGGTCGGACCAAGTTTGGTTACGCCAGTACGCATATGGGTGCGCATACTAAATCACACTTCCAAACTCCAGCAGAAATTCACGGACATGAACTTTCCGCCAGTATGCGTACGGGTACGCATACTTGCCCGAGTTTCCAACAACCGCCGGTACACGTACGGGTACGCATACTTTAGGTTCCTGGTTTTGGACTTTTACACCAATGTGAGAACACACTATGTTTATATCCAAACATGGTTACTTGTTCTAAACTCCCATTTCAATCATTAAAACTTTCTTAGAGGATGTTATAATAGTTGTTATTCACAAACTATTTTCATCAAAGCGATTTTCAAGTTATTGAAATAATCAACATGACTTTCATCACTAGTAAAGATGAACTTGGCCAAAGCGAAAGTTTACCAACACATATTTCGAGGCATAGATAAGTGAGTTAAACTCGGCTCGAAATAGCACATGTGTATAAATGAAGTCTATATAGCAATATGATTTTTGTCTCAAAATATGAGATAAAATAAATAGACTTTTGAGTGATAGATAAGTTCAAGTCTCCACATACCTCTTTGTTGATGAAGTTCCACAAGTTCCCTTGAGTAGTTATTCGTCTTCATTCGAAGAATGCCGTGGAATCTAAGGCTCAACTACACTTACTATCCTAATCCGAGACTTAGATATAAGTAGATTAGAAATCAAGACTTATAGTTTTGGCAACTAAACTTGACAAACAAGCTTGAGATAGCAACGCTTGCGAGTTCGACCGAGCAATGCTCTAACAATCTCCCCCTTTGTCAATTTTAGTGACAAAACTATCAATACATATGGAATACAAAGTAAATAAACTTTGTAGCTTCACATCCAAATGCTTGATCTCTTTGGTTCTTCAACATTACTCGAAATCTTCGTCACTTCCAAGTACTCCAACAATTCCAAAGGTATTCAATTCAGCATCATCGTTGTTGAAGATCTGTAACCATAACAATGAGAAAACAATAGCTCTCAATCATTGTTATACAGTTTCATAGTATTATTACACAACATCAAAGTTCAATTGTATCACAACTTCGACAACAATACTATGGTGATATGTATCACTCCCCCTTAGTCAATACTTCATCTATCATGAAAACTACTCCCCCTTACATAATGATCCGTAAACCATATTATTTGTAGTGTGAACTACACATTAATTCTCCCCCATTTTGTCAATAAAATTGGCAAAGGTACGAAAATTAGTGGGATCCTAATGAAATTTCCATAGAGATACTTCATGACCAAAAGAAAAGCACATATCAACTTTTTCAGATGCAATCATATAGCCGAAACTAAATGCATTCATCAAGGAGTTTATAAAGATACAAGATAACCCCTATAATATTCCACAGCCGCACTCCCCAAAAAGATTTGGAAATTAAGCACAAGTTCAATTAAGAACTCTCCCCCATAAAATGTCATTCCCGAAAGAACAACAAGAGCGACCTTACTTTCACAAGAAAAGAAGGATTTCTTTGGACATTGACAAACCACATGAAACATGAATTTGTATCCAAAAATCTCAATTAAATTAACCACAAGCAAACCCATGATTAATTTAATCGGAAATGCTCACATAAGAGAACTTACGGAGCCGCACAGTACTTACATAAAGATATGGATCAGGGAAGATCAATACTGCGGAATACACAAAGATTCATTCTATTTTTCATCACCATTTTCACAATGACATATAATAGACTTAATCTTTGTAAACAAAAGTTCATCCTTTCTTCCATCAATATTTGCATAATGACATAAAAGGCTTAACTTTTGCTTGTCAAAAGCTCATTCAATCTTTTATCAATACTTGCATACTGACATATGAAAGACTTAACTTTTGACCACGTATGGGACAATCACAGTTCACGGACGCAAACACACATATCCCATAACAAGTTGCAATATATAAAACCATAAAGATTAATACTGAAAAATCATCTTCCAAATCAACTTTAGAATTTAAATAAATAAATCTAAAAACATTGCAAGATGAAAATCGTTGGAAATAGCTATGTGTACTCACAATAATGGCTATTCCAAACCCTAGTTATCCTTCTTAAAACACAAGAATGAATTTTCATAAGAAGTTTCCTAGACATTAAGACCTTTGAAAAAATTCTATATCGTCCCCGAACTCCTTGTCGTCAACAGCCATTGAGACATAAGGTTCATGAAGATATGAGTTGATATCAAAAAAACCTTCTTGACTGATGCCAAACCAGGGCCTTCTGAATCTCAAGAGTCCTAAACACAAAAGCCTTTATTTGCTGAATCTCCTTCCTTGTTTCCTTCAACTCATCAAGAACATCAGAGAACTTCTGAGAATTCGAAGGAACAGCTCTTGGCTTCCTCACATTCCTTCTTTTTCTTTTCAAAGTTGGAGGTAACGGAGATTCATATTTTTCCTTCATGATTGATGGCTTAACAATCATATTAACATCTTTTCTATCAGTCGACATAAAGCTTAGATATCCATAAAAGCGGAATTGTGAGAGGAAATCACAAGATAATCTCAACAAGCAGTCTTATGATAAAAAAAAGTTTCTTTAGAGAAGGAAAAAGGAATGTAGGGTTACGGAACCTTTATATACTCAAAGGATTCACGTACGAACAACTCATACCCTAAAAAGGTAGAATTGTCTATTTTAACCATCTTTTATTGAATAAACAATGAAGTTCTTTCCAATATCAATTAGATATGAAAAAGCGACATGAATTCCAGTCTCTACAATTCTCATAGAGCAAAAAGACGAATAAAAAAAAAATCGAAAAAATTTAAAAGAATTTTCTTTTCCTAAAGCCTGAGGTATGCAAAATCTTGTCTCTTTTGATCAGGCATATTAGACAAGATGCACTAACCAACACAATTTAAGTTGTGCTGGGGTGAACAATAATCTGTCCACCATATCCTTTTCGAAAGGAATTCATAGAGCCCTGTTTCACATAGTGTTTAGACCATACATTTCTTTATAATGATCTAGACCTTTCTTTTGAAACTAACTTCTTTGAAGAGGGGATACGTTTACATACCTCAGCCGATTCTTGAACACTTTTGAGCTTGTTAGCAAATCAATTTTCTCTTCGTTGAAGTTTGTTGACATATCTTATCTTATGTTTGTACTTGAAACATTTTGATAACTCATGGCCTCTGAGAGAACAATAAGGACATGTTAACCTGGAGGAAGGTTTTTACATCTAATCCGTGCAGGCTGCTAGACATATGGTGGAACCTGCAAAATCAGGAAAAAAAAGTTTCCAGTAGAAATAGGTAGATCAATTTTTTCTTCCAGATTGCTTGGGATTTCTTCTGAAAGAATATCAAGATTGATGTATGTATTGCTACAATTACCAAAATCAATATTTTCACAAAGAAGTGCCACACTTGACTTTTCGTCTTCATTAGAATCATATGTTGTCAGACATTTCATCAAGAGTTGTAGCAAGACCTTTGTTCCCAGTGTATTTTTTACGATTTGGACACTCATTTTCAAAATGGTCAAAACCTTTACACTTAAAGCACTGAGGCATATCCTCGTCATCAGTTTCATCATTATCCCTGTTTTTAGGAGGAACACGATTATGGGGTTTAACTGATGAACTGGATTTATTTCTGGAGAACCGTTTACTTCTCTTCAAAAGAAGATCCCTAAACTGTCTTGTGATCAAGGAGACTGATTTGTCAAGATCTTCATCTGATAAATCAGCCTCAGAAAGATCATCTTCAGAGATGCAAACACTTTTACTTTTATCAAGTAATTTAGTGTTCTTTTGTGCTTTGAAGGCAACATCCTTTCCGAATTTATATGTATGCTCATGATCAAAGATCTTTAACTTCCCAACCAGAGTATTTCTGGAAAGAGTTGCAAAATTATTTCCTTAAACGATGGCATGCTTCTTAGAATCGTATCTAGCTGGAAGTGATCTGAAAATTTTCATCACAATGTTCTTTTCAGGAATAGTCTTACCCAATACAAAAGATGCATTAAAAAAATTCAGACACTTTGTGATTAAACTAATCAAATGACTCTTCATCTTCCATACGAAGGTTTTCCCAATCGGAACATAGGTTTTGAAGCCTATCTTCCTTTTCAGAGGAATTCCCTTCAAATATAGTTTCTAAGATATCCCATGCTTCTTTAGACTTTGTGCAAGTAGTCACATGATGCTGAAGATCTGGGGTAATAGCATGTATGATAGCATTTAAGCCGTCGGAATTTTTCTTCGCAACAAGGATTTCTTATGGACTATATCTACCAATATCCTTAGGTATAGATACATCGCCTTCTGTATTAACCGGAGGATCATAACCATTAACAACACGTACCCATATTTGAAAATCACGAGCTTGAAGAAAAGCACGCATAGCGATTTTCCACCATGAGTAGTTTGATCCATCGAAGACTGGTGGTACATTTATAGAAATAGAATTTATGTCCATAGAGTCAGATCGCTATAAACACAGACTTATGAGGTCTTGAACGTGTTTGCCTACTCTGATACCAATTGAAAAAGCGGGGGTACAATAACCAAACCCAATATTTCTCTTAGCAATCTGTATGGAGTAACTCCAATATACTTTTAAGAGAATCAACTAGACAGTCAGACTCAATCTTAATAAAAGCATATCAAAGAGTTATATCTCAATTTCTCGATTCAATCCACACTCAAACAAATAGGAATTTGCGAGCCTGATTGAATACAAGAGAAATAACTTGAACGGTACCAAAGACCAATGTTCAAGGATCAATCAATTTCAATCAACAACCATAGGTTGGATTTACCAATTGATAGATTAAACGCACAACCTGTGATATTTCAATATATAACAAAATATAATACGGAAAAGAAATAACACAGACACCAGAAGTTTTGTTAACGAGGAAACCGCAAATGCATAAAAACCCCGGGATCTAGTCCAGATTTGAACACCATACTATATTAAGCCGCTACAGACACTAGCTTACTACAAACTAACTTCGGTCTGGACTGTAGTTGAACCCTAATCAATCTCACACTGATTCAAGGTACAGTTGCATTCCTTACGTCTCTGATCCCAGCAGAATACTACTCACTTGATTCCCTTAGCTGATCTCACCCACAACTAAGAGTTGCTACGACCCAAAGTCGAAGACTTGATAAACTGTTAGAGCACTGCTAGGTCGAACTCTTATGCGTTGGTATCACAAGCATGCTTGTCAATGTTAGTGATCAAAACTATAAGTCTTGATTTCTAGTCTACTTGTAGATGTCTCAGACTAGGACATAAATTGTTTAGTTTATCCTTAGACTTCACGGGTTCATCATTTGAAGACGAATAACTACTAAGGAGAGCTTGTGGAACTTCATCAACAAAAGGTATGTGGAGACTGAAACTCATCTATCACGTGGAAAGTCTATTTCTACTCTATCTCCTATATTGAGACATAAGTCGTATTATGATATAGTTTTTTATTATACACATTTGAGATTTCGAGCTGAGTTTAACACTCTTACATATTTCTCGGAATATGTGTTGGCAAGATTTCGCTTCGACCAAGTTCATCTTATATTCTTGACGCAAGTCAAAAGATAATCATGTGAAAATTTCCGAGTAACATCTTACATGGTTTGTGTGATACAATCATTTGGTGTAGACTTGGAATGTTTCGTTATGATTATTTCAATAACTTGAAAATTGCTTTGATGCTAATAGTGTGTGAAAATGGCTATTGTCATCCTCTAAGAAAGTTTAAATGATTGAAATAAGAGTTTAGAACACTTAATCATTATTGGATATGACATGTTGTGTACTCTTGCACATATGTAATGCATGTCCGGGAACCGTAGTATGCGTACCCGTACGCGTACCTGTTGGCTTGAGAAATCCGGGAACCTAAGTATGCACACTCGTTCGCGTACTGGCGTAAGGTTCATGTCTGAATATTTCTGCTGGGATTGGAAGTACGCGTACCCATTTGCGTACCGGCAAAACCCAATCTTGGTCCGGGTATTTAAAGTATGCGTACCCGTTTGCATACTTGAAGGTTAAATTTCTAAAATCTGTTGTGTACATGAACTAAAACATTCATATAATAAGGACTGCAATCTTTGCAAACCGTGGCTATATTGTTCATGAATTGATTCGAGTGAATCAAACCGATTTTGCTTCAATTGTGTTCTTGTATACATCTATGAGAATATAACAATTGAACAACTCTTTAACTAGTTTTATTTGAGTCATTTGAACTAGTTGTTGTTAAGATTAACAAGGTTGATATGAGAGTGATCATATGGCTAACCTCGGTTAACTATTGTTGAGTTAACATGGTGCACACGTTTAGGTACGGTTACATAAACCTAAATGAGGGTACATTTGATTTGTGAATAACAAGCTAAGTTTGATCTAACAGTTGAAAGATATTAGCTTGGTTTAATCAGGTTTTTCATCAAACGGTGAATATTGAATGCTTTGTTACCAAGGTAACTTAGATTGAAAACCCTGATTTGAAAACTATATAAAGGAGAACTCTAGCAACTGGGAAACCTAATCCCCACACTTCTGTGTGTTACTAGTTGCATAAACTAGAGTCGATTCTCCTTTAACCTTAGGTTTCTCACGAGACCCTGTAGGTTAACGACTTGAAGTCTTCATCGGGATTGTGAAGCCAGACCCCAACTATTTTATCTATAGTTGCGTGATCTGATCTTGTTGTTTCTATCGTGTTGAGAACAATTGTAAGAATTGGCTCGAGATTTATATCTCCGATAGGCAAGATAGAAAAGTAATCACAAACACCTTCGTCTCATCGTTTGTGATTCCATAATATCTTGTTTCGTTAATCGATTAAGATTATTGTGAGGTGATTGAAAATACTAGGCTGTTCTTCGGGAATATAAAACCGATTTATCAATTGGTTCCTGTTCACCTTGATTTATCAAAAGACGGAACAAAAACTCATAGGTATTTCTGTGGGAGACAGATTTATTTATTCCAATAGACTTTTCTATGTGAGACAGATTTGTTTATCAAGTCTTCGACTTTGGTTCGTAGCAACTTTTGGTTGTGGGTGAGATCAGCTGAGGGAATCAAGTGCGTAGTATCTTGCTGGGATCAGAGATGTAAGGAACTCAACTGTACCTTGAATCAGTGTGAGATTGATTAGGGTTCAACTACAGTCCAGTCCGAAGTTCATTGTTAGTAGGCTAGTGTCTATAGCGGTTTAATACAGTATGGTGTTCAAAGCTAGACTAGGTCTTGGGGTTTTTCTGCATTTGCGATTTTCCTCGTTAACAAAATTCTGGTGTCTGTGTTATTTCTTTTCCGCATTATATTTTGTTATATAATTTAAATATCACAGGTTGTGCGTTGTATCGATCAATTAGGAAATCCATCCTTTGGTTTTTGATTGAAATTGATTGATCCTTAAACATTGGTCTTTGGTACCGTTCAAGTTACTTCTTTTATATTCAATCGGGATCGCAAATTCCTATTTGCTGATTGCATATTGAATTAAAAGTTAGAAATATAAACTCTTGTATATACTTTTCTCTAGATTGAGTCTGACTGTCTAATTGATTCTCTATAAAGTATATTCGAGTAAGTCCTCTCAGATTGCTAAACGAATTGTTGGGTGTTATTATTGTGCCCCCGTATTTTCAGTTTGTATCAGAGCTGACAAACACATTAAAGACCTTATAAGTCTGTTTTTGTAACGATCTGATATGGACAAAAGTGTTATCTCTAATAACGTACCAGTTCAGAAATTACCAGATGATTTTCGAACCTTGGATTCACCTGAGAGAACTGTCACATCTAGGTCAGTATCCAAACATTCTCTTAATGTAGAACCTGTTGAATTCTGGGAAACACGCCTAGAAGAACAGTTAGATGAACTATCTGATGAAGGTGATTCAGATATTGATAGAGATGTTGATGAGGAAGTCTCAGAGTATGTGAAGGTTTTTAACTCGTTGTAAAAGAAGAAGATGACAACTTCTCATGTCACACCTCTTCTGACTCCTCTATGTCGAGAAAACAATAAATTGAGAAGATGTTACGCAGGTGTTTATGTTTCGAATCGCTCTAACAAATCGATCCTCAAGGATTCTGAGGAAAACCTACGTATGAAGTCAATTGAATGTGATAATGTTTATCAAAAATATTTCTTGTTGGAAGAGAAACTTGCAGAACAGCAAGCAAGTTTTGATGACAGAGAAAGCGTTTATCTCGCTCGAGAAAAATGCCTTGAGGCTGATATAGCTGATGCTCTTGATAAAATCAAGATGTTAGAAGATGACTTGAAAAAGTTCAACACTAGTTCAAGCAAATTAACCACTATGCTAGGAGCAAGTAAAAATCATCGTGATACACGAGGATGGGCTATAAGGGAATAGATGCTCCAAGTATTAGCAAAGAGGTAAAATTTGTCAAGGCTAGTGATTCTTCTCAACAAAAGGTTTCCACTGATGGAAAAAGTGAAATACCTCCACCGGCAGTAAAAGTTCGAAAGAGCAGTGTATATCAACCTCCAAAGTCAGCACATACAGATCGAGGTAAGAACATTCCTTATGTTTACCACTATTGCGGAAATAAAGGTCACCTGGAAAGGAGATGGCGTTTCTGTATAAGGAATGAGAAACTTCATGATGTTCTTGTTTGGGCATCACAAGAAGTTGTGAAACCAATATCATATGTTAAGACTAATCCCATTAACGTTACAGGTTGTAACTGTCCAACCTTTAGGCAAAGGAATCAGTGTTGTGATAAACCTAGATTTGCTTATAAACATCATACGAAGCCTTTTTCGCAATCGTAATGGTTATCAAAAGGATTACTTCGTAAAGACGAAGACAAGATCTGATTCTCCAAGTTGGAGAAAGACTAACTTGTAAAAGAATAGTCAATCCGATTCTCTTCCGAGAATTCTAAAAGAGAGTAATGGGAAGATGGTTCTGATTGTTCCTAAACGCACTCAGAAGTGGATACCAAAGAAAGTCAATGATGTTTTGAGTGTGAAAAGGAATGATCTCCCAGAAAATTCCATGACTATGGAGAAGGCAGTATCCATGATGTTGGAACTTAAAAAGTTCTTTGGAAAGATGGATTTGGATGTGAAAGGTTCTAAAAGTGATCTCTTTCATGATAATCCAAAAGTCACTTGTGGTGAGCAAGACATTGCTCACCTCAACACAACTTGAGTGTGTTGTTAGTGCATCCTCACCAAGGAATGCCCTGCTATGTATACGGTGAGGGAAGCACAAGAACTGGGGCGCACAGATTATGTTCGGTAAGGATGTAGAATTCGATTGGATTCTTCTAAAAAGGTATGTCTATAAACTTGAGAAAAATTTGTGTTTTTATTTGCTTACAGTACTTATAATGATCCATGTACCTTGCTTATAGTTCATTTCTACCTAACTTGATCTGTGTTTAAGGTTTTTAAATGTTAAGGTTTGAAAATAGTAGTTCGGGATGTTTGGACTTCATGGTACACATACCAGGTATGCATACCATCATTTAAAATCAAAATCCAGGGGTTTTACTACGCATACCCGTTTGCATACTGCTCTAGGTAACGAAAATTCGTTTGCAAACCCGTATGCATACTGGCCTGTAGATGTCGATTTTCGGTAAACTTATTTTGGCCGTAACTTCTTCGTCCGAACTCGGAATGACCTCATTCATTTTGCATTCTCTTCCTCTTTGAATTCTATTGAAAATGAAGATCAGAATTCCTGAATTTGGAATAGTTAATATTGGTCTTTGTCCCAACTCTTGTTTTTTAGTGTTTTGCTCCGTTTCGTCGCTCTTGTTCCACTTCTATTACATGGGCACTTGGATTCTTGGAGTAATTCTCTTCTAAGCTCATTTGTAGCTTTCACAAGAATATTGTTGGTGAAACACAAAGAAGGAAGTTCAAGAATGGGCTTTAGTACATATTGTTATGGGATTCTTGAATGTTCACAATCATCTTATGTGAAGTATGGTGCATGGTCGTTAATGACTTTGTATGTTCTTCTTTGTTAAGAAAATCTTTTTATACGCCTTTGGTAGCTATTCTTGGTGTAAATCCGTGCGAAAAAGATTGATTCTACCTTCTAAGAGCAAAGATTAAATTTTGCAGTATTAATCTTTATGGTTTTATATATTGCAAATTGTTATGGGATATGTTGTTTACGTCCGTGAACCTTGACTGTCCCATACTTGGTCAAAAGTTAAGTCTTTCATATGTCATTATGTAAGTATTGATAAAAGACTGAATTAACTTTTGACAAACAAAAGTTAAGCCTATTATGTCATTATGCAAATATTGATGGAAGATATGATGAACTTTTGTTTACAAAGATTAAGTCTATTATATGTCATTGTGAAAATAGTGATGAAAAATAGAATGAATTTTTGTTTATTCCGCAGTATTGATCTTCCCTGATCCATATCTTTATGTAAATACTGTGCGGCTCCGTAAGTTCTCTTATGTGAGCATTTCCTATTAAATTAATCATTGGTTTTCTTGTGGTTAATTTAATTGAGATTTTTGGATACAAACTCATATTCTTATGTGATTTGTTAATGTCCAAAGAAATCCTTCTTTTCTTGTGAAAGTAAGGTCGCTCTTGTTGTTCTTTCGGGAATGACATTTTGTGGGGGAGAGTTCTTAATTGAACTTGTGCTTAACTTGAAAGTCATATTGACATTTTGGCCAAGTTCATCTTTACTCGTGACGAAAGTCATGTTGAATATTTGAATAATTTGAAAATCGCTTTGATGAAAAATAGTTTGTGAATAACAACTATATAACATCCTCTAAAAAAGTTTCAATGATTGAAATGAGAGTTTAGAACAAGTAACCATGTTTGGATATAAACATAGTGTGTTCTCACATTTGTGTAAAAGTCCAGAACCGGGAACCCAAAGTATGCGTACCCGTACGCATACTGGTGGTTGTTGGAAATCCGGGTAAGTATGCGTACCCGTACGCATACTGGCGGAAGTTTCACGTCCGTGAATTTCTGCTGGAGTTTGGAAGTGAAAAACAAACTCAATCCAGATACTTAAGTATGCGTACCCGTTTGCATACTTAAGGAGGTTACTTTCTAAAGTCGGTTTGTTCATGAACTAAAGCATTTATATAATAAGGAATGCAATCTTTGCAAACCGTGGCTATGATGTTCATGAATTGATTCAAGTGAATCAAAACTGATTCTGTTTCGATTGTGTCGTGTATACTTCTATGAGATCTAAGCAATTGAACAACTCTCTAACTAATTCATTTGAACTAGTTATGGTAAAGATGAATAAGGTTGATATTAAAGTGCTCATATGGCTAACCTTTGGTTAACTATTGTTGAACCGACTAAGTGTACACGTTTAGGTACGGTTACTCAAACATAAATGAAGTTACATTTCATTTGTGTATAACAAGCTAAGTTCGATCTAACGGTTGAAAGATATTAGCTTGAATCTAATCAGGTTTTCATCTAACGGTGAATATTGAATGCTTTATTACCAAGGTAACTTAGATTGCAAACCCTGATTTGAAGACTATATAAAGGAGAACTCTAGAAATTGGGAAACCTAATCCCCACACTTCTTATGTGATACTAGTTGTATAAGCTAGAGTCGATTCTCCTTTAACCTTAGGTTTTTCACGAAACCCTGTAGGTTAACGACTTAAAGACTTCATTGGGATTATGAAGCCAGACCCAACTATTTTCTCTGTAGTTGCTTGATCTGATCTTGCTGTTTTTATCGTGTTTGAGTACAATCATAAGATTGGCTTGAGATTTATATCTCCAATAGGCAAGATAGAAAAGTATTCACAAATACCTTCGTCTCATCGTTTATGATTCCACAATATCTTGTTTCGTTAATCGATTAAGATTATTGTGAGGTGATTGATAATTCTAGGATGTTCTTCGGGAATATAAGTCCGGGTTATCAATTGGTTCCTGTTCACCTTGATTTATCAAAAGGCGAAACAAAAAATCGTAGGTATATCTGTGGGAGACAGATTTATCTATTCCAATAGACGTTTCTGTGTGAGACAGATTTGTTTATCAAGTCTTCGAATTTGGGTCATAGCAACTCTTAGTTGTGGGTGAGATCAGCTAAGGGAATCAAGTGCGTAGTATCCTGCTGGGATCAGGAACGTAAGGAGCGCAACTGTACCTTTAATCAGTGTGAGATTTATTAGGGTTCAAATACAGTCCGGACCGAAGTTAGTAGGCTAGTGTCTGTAGCGGCTAATTACAGTGTGGTGTTCAAATATGGACTAGGTCCCGGGTTTTTTTGCATTTGCGGTTTCTTCGTTAACAAAACTTCTGGTGTCTGTGTTATTTCTTTTCCGCATTATATTTTGTTATATAATTGAAATATCACATGTTGTGCGTTGAATCGATCAATTGGTAAATCCAACCTTTGGTTGTTGATTGAAATTGGTTGATCCTTGAACATTGGTCTTTAGTATCGTTCAAGTTATCTCTCTATTATTCAATCAGGCTCGCAAATTATTATTTGTTTGATTGCGGATTGAATTGAGAGATTGAGATATAACTCCTTGATATACTTTTCTTAAGATTTAGTCTAACTGTCTAGTTGATTCTCTTGTAAGTATATTGGAGTTAGTCCATACAGATTGTTAAGCGAAATATTGGGTGAGGTTGTTGTACCCGCTTTTTCACATACAATTTAAACAGAAATGTGTCTAGATGAACAAGAAACAAGAAACATGCATTTAATGGTTGCATTTTAATTAAAAAAAAAAAAGTGGAAGGAACAGGCTATACCAAATTTATATAGTAACCTGTATTGAAGGCAATGCCTTCTTCTACATACACCATTCTCAGCAGAAACACTGTTTTCTTATCCTTCATATCCTCCATCCATCTCACAGCAGCAACTCCACAAATTCCATACTTTCCCTGTCAGTTCAGCTGCAACCCAATCATCCACAACTTTTGAATCTTCTCAACCAATTCTACGACACTATATCCTCAATACCCATTAAACCAACACCATATTCCCTTCCTGTTCTTCCACCAACTTCATAGCATAACAGCACCATCACCATTCCTACTTCATACCCATTCCACCTATTCTTCTATCAATCATAACCCATATGAATCATTCATTCACAAACACCATATTCATCTCAGAAACACCATCACAACAACCACATCAGGTCCAAGTCCTCATCATATTTTCCATCGAGAGATCAACAAAAAAACTACATCTCTTCACCTTGAAATCAATCTCTGATCAAATGTAACAAAACTACCTTCTTCTCTATGATCAAAGTTCAAAACATCGATTCACTTCTCAAACCACCAAACCATGTCTTTGATTTCTTCTTATCTATCACTAAATTGAACCTTAAATCAATTTCCAAACCCTAACTTCCTCTCTCTGATTCACCCTAGCCTTTATAACCCTAGTTAATACAACTCCACCATCTCGTCCTACTGTTATTTAATCCACCAATTCCTCCTTCGATTTTGCACAAACTCGATACTAACTCCAGAAACCCTAATTTTATTTCTTACTGATTCGCCGTTCTTCAATCAATAAGAACCCTAACCAAAATCAAATTCACAACCTCAGTAACACCTTCCTGATCAATTTACTTCTCCAGAATTTTTCTTAATTGATATGAACGATTTCTCAGTTCATGCTTTTGAGAAGAAAAAAAAAACGAAGAACAGCGAAAAAGAAGTTGAGAAGAAAAAAAACGAAGAACAACGAAAAAGAAGTTGAGAAGAAAAAAAATACGAAGAACAGTGAAAAAGAAGAAGAAGAGAAATGAGTTTCTCTTGGACCCTGTTTCTTCTGAGAGATTGAGAGAGACTGAGAGAGGAAGAGGAACGATGAGGCAGATAGAAAGAGATAAGATGTAGTAATGTGAAGTGGGAATAAAATCTAGGGTTTTATGATTGAGATGCATCTCGAGAATGGAACGAAAGGTAGAGATATTAGTTTAGGCATACACGGTGTAGATGAAATGCTAGAAAGCGCGCATGTGAATGGCACACACACATACTCCAGGGGTTACGACCCATGTGTGACCAAGCATGTGACTGGCACGCCTATAAAGAATTTCATAACGGCTGATATCTGTTACGGATTTTTGAAACATTCGTAACGACTATGGCCTGTTACAACTATTTCGTAACGGCTATTTGTAACAGAAATTTCGTAACGGCTTACTGGCCGTTACGAATTTTAGTTACTATTTTGGGAATTTGGTGTAGTGCAAGAAGGGACCAAAAGTTAGTCATAAGAATGACACTCAATTGATAAATGTTGGTAACAATGTTTTTGAGAGTTTTCTTGAAAGACTAAGGAAACACATCTTGATTTCTAAAGTCTCTTGTACGAATGAATATTGTGATAATGACACTCTTCATCACAAATCAAAGAAGAAGAAAAAAGAGGTGGAACAAGATTAATAACAAAACCAAGCAACAGGTCAAGAGTGATGATCCTGTCTTAATAACTTGTGACAAAAAAGACAAGGCTCAACTCAACACAACCTAGTTGTGTTGGAATGTGCATGCTCACCTTTGTGCTTTATCTTATGAAGGGTGAGGAAGCACATGACCTGTCGGTTATTATATGACTAATTAACATCTTTAGGGAGATTTCTTTTCTTCTATACTCATACCTTCTCTATCCATATTTGAGATTTTGATAGAAACAGTAATTTTGAGTTTATAATGTTGATATCTACTGATCATATATGTGTAGCTCTTGTTTTTTCGGTTAAAACGAGCCAAAAATCACTGAATTCGGACATTGTATGCAAAAGTTATGTCTAAAACAGTTTAGTGTTGTGATCCCATCACAAGTAATCACTGTAACCAGTCCTGGTGATTGGTATGAACCATCACAAGTACTGTAACCGGTCCTGGTGACCCATCACAAGCAATCACCGTAACTGGTCCTGGTGATTGGTGTGATTGGTCCATACGAAAAGAGTGTAAAACTGTTTTGCCCATAACTTCTTCGTCCAAACTCGGAATGAGCTCATTCTTTTTGAGTTGTTTTGTAATTCAATTTCCTACAAGATTGAGGTAATTGCAACACTTGATTCTCTATTGAATATTTATGGTGTATTGCATTTGAGATTATGGGATGCCTGCGGTTTTCATTAACCTTAATATTCGATCTCATATGATGTAACCCTTATGGTTTGTATGGCTTTTTGATTTAGCGGGATTAGGTTCTAGCCCATGTTGGTAGGATTTATCAAAGGATCATAAGGTGTTCAGATTAAAACTCATATGTGAAAAGTCACAAATGTTGAATCAATTTATGTTTACATGAGTTGTGTTAAGCATAAACATATGTGTTTTGGGTTTTCAACTTTTGCTATTGGTACGCATTAGTTAAAACCGTTTCAACCTTTCTCTGGTAAAGGTTGCATTTGTTGTTGTTCTTTTGTACTTGCGAGAGGATGACAACATACTGGGGAAGAGTTCTTACTTGAACTTGCGCTTAATGATATGTCTTTCAGGGGAGAAGAGGTTGCGAAATCTAAGGTAACGAATTTGTTAGTTAATCGTTTTCCTATTTAAGAAAAGCCTGTTTATATTGCATATATTTTGCTTTTGCTTAACAGTATTTCGGTACAATTGATATGTTCCATTATTGTGTATGGATGTATGTGTGTGTATGATTCAATTGTTTCCGGTTAAGAAAAACTGTGCCAATTTAGTTGGCTTATTGTTTGTTATCTTCTTTATTGTTGGGTATCAAGTGTTTTTGCTTAACGAAATTCGGTGCAATTGCGGTGCTATAATTTCTATGTTTGTTTCAATTGCTTCCGGTTAAGAAAATAATTGTGCAAGTCAATTTATTTTGGTTTGTATGCATTGTTTATGGCTTAATAAAATACGGGATCATTTGTTTAGTCCAAATCGATTCTGGATAAGAGAAACTAAGTTAATTCGGATGTTAGTTAGACTTATCAAATTAGAGGATTCGGTTATTCAAGTCTAACCGAATGCCTTGACAAGAAAAACTAGTTAACTAACCTAGTGTTTGTCTTGTCTAAAGGGTAAGGTCTAAGTTATTGTCTGAATAATTAGAGCATGGGGAGAAAAATAAAGTTATTTCTGATCTTTATTTTGGTTTTATCGAAATAAGCGATTGTATGTTTGCAATTGGTTTAACAAGGGAATTAAGTTTCTTAGTCGATTTGTTAAACTATTAGGGAAAATTGCTTCGGGAAATTGTTTCCTTGATAACATATTAAAACTAAATTACTTGTAGTTTCAGTTTTAATATTGGTTATCTAAAGTGGTATGCGAAACCTGTTAGAGCACTGCTTGGTCGAACTCGCAAGCGTGGCTATCTCAAGCTTGTTTGTCAAGTTTAGTTGTCAAAACTATAAGTCTTTATTTCTAGTCTACTTATAGCTATGTCTCGGATTAAGATAGAATGTGTAGTTGAGCTTTAGACTTCACGGCATTTATCGATTGAAGACGAAGAACTACTAAGGGGATCTTGTGGAACTTCATCAACAAAAGGTATATGGAGACTTGAACTCATCTATCACTCAGAAGTCTATTTCTGTTCTATCTCTTATTGAGACAAAAGTCGTATAGCTATATAGACTTTACTTTATACACATTTGATATTTCAAGCTGAGTTTAAATCGCTTACATATTTCTCGAAATATGTGTTGGTAAGCTTTCGCTTTAACCAAGTTCATCTTTTATTCTTGACGAAAGTCAAAAGATGATCATGTGAAAATCGCCTGGTAACATCTTATATGATTTGTGTGAGACAGTCATTTGATGTAGACTCGGAATATTTGGTATTAATCATTTGATCATTTTAAAATTGCTTTGAATCTAATAGTTTGTGTGAGACAGCTATTCTCGTCTTCTAAGAATGTTTCAATGATTGAAATGTGAGTTTAGAACAATAAACCTTTGATTGGATATAGCACAGTATGCGTACTTTTATGCTAACTGTTGCAAATATATTCCAAGTCCGAGAATTGAGTATGCATACCCGTATGCGTACTAATTCAACAGTTGAAGTCCGGGAACTATAGTATGCATACCCGTATGCGTACTGGTTTCAACTGAGTTCGGTCATGAATGACAGTATGCGTACCCGTTAACATACTGGCGAACAAGACCAGGTCCGGGAACTTAGGTATGCGTACCCATTTGCATACTTGAGTGGGTTAAGTTCTAAAATCGGTTATGTATGTTTACATACTCATGACCAAATACATTTATATAATAAGGAATGCAATCTTTGCAAACCGTGGCTATAATGTTCATGAATCGATTCGAGTGAATCAAAACCGATTTTGCTTCAATTGTGTCTTGTATACTTCTATGAGAATATGAACAATTGAACAACTCTATAACTTGTTTCATTTGAGTCATTTGAACTAGTTGTGATTAAGATGAGTAAGGTTGTTATGAAAGTGTTCATATGGCTAACTTCGGTTAACTGTTATTGAGCCAACTCAATATACATGTTTAGGTACGGTTACCCATATCCAAATAAAAGTATATTTCATTTGTGTGTAACAAGCTAAGTTCAATCTGACGGTGGAAAGATATTAGCTTGAATCTAATCAGGTTTTCATCTAACAGTGAATAATGAATGCTTTGTTACCAAGGTAACATTAATTGCAAACCCTGATTTGAAGACTATATAAGGGAGAACTCTGGCAACTGGGAAACCTAATCCCCACACCTCCTATGTGATACTAGTTGCGACTAGAGTCGATTCTCCTTTAACTTAGGTTTTTCTAAAACCATTATAGGTTAACGACTTAAAGAATTCATTGGGATTCTGAAGCCAGACCCAACTATTGTCTCTGTAGTTACGTGTTCTGATCTAACTTTGTTCTATCGTATTGAGTACTATCTTCTCTAACATTTGCTCGAGATTTAATCTTCGATAGGTAAGATATAAAAAGTAATCACAAAGATATTCGTCTCATTCTTTGTGATTCCACAATATCTTGTTCCGCTACCATATGGTTAAGTTATTGTGAGGTGATTGATATTACTAGGCTGTTCTTCGGGAATATAAGACCGGTGTATCAATTGGTTCCTGTTCACCTTGATTTATCAAAAGATGGAACAAAAAAAACTCATAGGTATTTCTGTGGGAGACAGATTTATCTATTCAATAGAATTTTCTATGTGAGACAGATACATTTATCAAGTCTTCGAATTTGGGTCATAGCAACTCTTAGTTGTGGGTGAGATCAGCTAAGGGAATCAAGTGCGTAGAGTCATGCTGGGATTCAGAGGCGTAAGGAATGCGACTGTACCTTAATCAGTGTGAGATTGGTTAGGGCTAAACTACATTCCAGTCCGAAGTTAACTTGTAGTGGGCTAGAGTCTGTAGCGGCTTAATATAGTGTGGTGTTCAAATATGGAATAGGTCCCGGGGGTTTTCTGCATTTGCGGTTCCTCGTTAACAAAACTTATGGTGTCTGTGTTATTTCTTTTCCACATTATATTTTCTATATAATTGAAATATCACAGGTTGTGCGTAGTTCAATCAATTAGATAATCCAACCTTTGGTTGTTGATATAAATTGATTGACACTTGAACATTGGTCTTTGGTACCGTTCAAGCTGTTTCTCTTAATAATCATTCTCGCGGATTTCTATCTGTTTGATTTGCTGATTACATTGAGAAACAGAGATATAACTCTTGGATGTATTTTCCTTGATTGAGTCTGACTGTCTAGTTGATTCTCTTGGAAGTATATTGGAGTTAGTCCATACAGATTGCCAAAATGAAATATTGGGTGTGGTTGTTAGACCCCCACTTTTTTAAATCCTCCGTGCTTGACTCTTATAGGTTGTTTACAAGTCTTTTAGATTTGTAAGATCCTTTCGGTTTGTCCTTTATTTGCTCGAACCTTTGTCATTTTGTGACAAAAAGGAGGAGAATATATGGAGTAAACAAGTGATTTTCAATCACTAATGAAAACACAATTGTGCTTAAACGTTATATCTAACGAAAGAGTAAAGCATTGACTAAGGGGGAGAAACATATAATGTTGTTGTAATCACTAAGGAATACTACACAGCGTATCTTATGTGATTTTTTATAGTATTCTGTCTACAAAAGAGGAATAAAAAAGATGTTCGGATTGAATATCTACCTATCTTGCCTTTAGGGGGAGTATAAGCTTTGTTATTCAAATGTCAACAACGATATTTATTGATTGAATATATGCAGGTTATTGTGCTGTTGAAACTTGGAATCAAGCGTATGTAAAATGAATTCTTGTATTTTTTTTATCCATATGAAATAAGAGTTTTGTCACCAAAATTGACAAATGGGGAGATTGTTAGAGCATAGCCCGGTTGACCTCACCAAGCGTTGGTATGTCAAGTTTGGTTGTCATATTTTAGTGACTCAAACCTCATCTAAAGTCGTTTGATTGTATACTAGAGTGAACTTCGTTTAGGTTAGACCAGAAAGTCTAGGAATGTTGAGACATACAAGTATTACTCCGAAGACCTGAATAAAGTGAAGAAGAAGCGAACTACAATGACAACATCATCCTTTATCTTGAGGTTAGTAATATTGACTTGAACTGCTTTCATTCCTAACGTATCATTCAAGTCATGCTATACTGAAAACATAACTGCGAAGCTGTATATACTGTACATATTGTATGATAATCTAGTGATGTGACATGGTCATATTTGTATGATCATAGTATTAGGGAATTAGACTACGAAGTATAACACTTATCTTTTGAACTTCATAGATATGACATCGACATAATCTTGTATATATTGTTATAATTATGTGAATGGGTTATGGTGAAGATTTCATCTTAGGAAACAATGTTTTACATTTGTTTAAAGGAAGTACATTCATGAACTTATTTCATGAATCGAAAGGGAAATCGTTAGGCTTATTGGTACGGCTATACATTGCAAATCTTTGGATTACCAATATATGTGAGATGGTAGAACCGATCATAACTTTGTTATGTATCTTGGTATAAATAATCAAAATGCCTGACTTATGATTTGGTATGACTAGTTTTTATTAATTAGTGTAACCGATCTTAAGTAATCACCATGAGATGGTATGCTCGATATTTGTAATTGGTGTGACCGATCACAGCGTATGTGTAATCGATCCTTGTAATTGGTGTAACCGGTCCTGGTAACTGGTATGACTGATCACAAGCAATACCATGAGTATATGGTAACCGGTCCTGGTAATTAATGTAACCGATCCTGGTAACTGATGTAACCAGTCCTGGTCACTTGTGTGACCAATCACAAGTGTTTCCATATTAAGGTATAACCGATCATAGTGATTGGTAGAACCGATTGAACCCATGTATGTGATTTGATATTTGATCAATCACATAATGATCTTGGAATAAAGGTGAACCAATTCTAAACTTGTTTGGAAGTATGGTATAACCGATTCCAAGAATGTAAATCCATGTAAATATGAATAAGGATTTACAGTGAAAAGATGTCAACCTACTTTGAACACGTTCAGTAACTCTTATCATTTATTGTTCAAAGATATTCCTTAGTACTCAAGGAGTTCATGTGCCGAAGTAAATTGAGAATCTTTTAATTAAGGTTTTTGGTTTTATATGCTTTAATTACCAGCAATTAAATGCATATCTCTAGAGAATAAAATATTAGTAATGTGCATTTACTAATTGGAGATTTTCTATTGAGAGATTTCGGAAATTTTTGACAAGCATTTATTGGAATTAGGAAAACCGAATTTTGCTATTCATTGCATATCTTGAGAATATTTCCGGTTTTGGAAATTCCTTGGTGTTCAAACATCCTTGGTCTATAAATACCTAAGTTTGGATTTCTATCAAACTCTCCTAAGAGCCAGGCAAACTTCATTTTTTTTTTTTTTCTGGTGGAGCCGTCTATTCATAGAGGAAAGTACCCTAATTAGGCGAAATCTCTTACGACCGCTCGTTTAAAGACTTCTGTGGGATCAAGAAGCTCTACGAGTACCATTGGTCGGAAACTAGATAATTGTAGTGTTATTAGTTTTCGATTGATTTGATTAACTAACGGTTGTTGAAACTTTGATTGCACCTAGTTTGTTTATTCTTGAGAATCTTCTCTTCTGATATAAGATTCACTCAAACTAGATTGAAGTATCGACGGGATCTTTAGAACTGTTTGTAGATCTAAAGACATCTTGTGATAATCCATTGTTAACAGACTCCGTTTTGTGTGTGATTGATCACAAGAGATTAAAGTGGTGTTGTGCAAGTGTTTATTGAAGGTTAAATAAGATTTAAATACAAAAAAGATTTCTTATTTGGTTATCATATCTTTGGGTGTGCACAAACCTTGATCGGCTAGGATCCAACTAGAATCGGATTTATTCAATTGATTAGTTGCGTGAGATTGGAATCACTTTATAGTTTGTTGTTGGAATCTATATCGATTGATTGCGAATCTAAACATGACTACTTTGTAGTTATTGGATAGATTGATCTAACCAGGCAAAGGAGTTTATTAGATTAAACGGAAGAGCCTTTGCGTATGACTTGAGATATATTTATCTTGAAAGAATCGAAAGAGTTGTTACCAAACAGATTTGTTGTTTCTTTACTGTTTGGAATACGATCCAAAGGAATTGTTCAAGTGCGTGCACTCATTGAAGTCGGAAGCGCATGGATACTGATGAAACTGAGTGAACTAGGGGTAGTTGCTTAGTCTCAACTATACGAAGTTGGTTTAGATTTTGTATAACGGCTTAATTCTGAGAGTATTCAATTCTAGACTAGGTCCCGGGGTTTTTCTGCATTTGCAGTTTCCTCGTTAACAAAATCTTGTTGTGTCTTTTACTTTTCTATTTTCGAAATTATATTTGTTTTATTATAATTATAATTAAAAGTAAAATACACAAACGTTAACTTCGTATATACTTGATAGTGATCCTATAGAGTTTGGTTAAGTCCGAACCTATTATCAAGTATCACACTTTGGTTGTCGTATTGTCTCGATCTCGTATCCATAGACAATCACACAAAGTGTGAATTCCGATTTTTTGCATTGTCTCGACTTTGTCCATAGACGATCACTTTCGATAAGAGGACTTATAGGTGGATAAACAAAAGATTGTAGTGTATTTGGGCACCCTCGTCTTTTCAAGATCCTTTGGACGGGATGGTGTGATTGAATCTGGTATTGAATGATAGGTTATTGTTCGGGTGGAGAACTATGTTTTGAAGATAAATAATGTTTCAATCGGTGTTTACACAAAGATGGATTTGTGATGTGATTTACAAATCCGAGGTGCAACTTAGTAGAAGTGTATGTTATTCGTTTTGTTTTCATGATGTAGTATACGATGCAGAATAAGGCCGAATGAGGTGGAATACATATATACTACTTGAAGAGTGTTAGTAATCATACACTATAAAGAATGGGTTACAAAGTTTGAAAAAAAGGATTGGGCTGTAAAGTCTCATGTAGAAGCAAGTTTAGCAATGCTTCGAAGTTATGTACGAGATGTTATAGATTTACGTTTTTAAGTCTATGTTAAAGTATTCTTGATGGCTTGCACATAATATCGAGAATATGCCCGATCTCGAAAGCATGTACCACGGTAACATGAGGATTTTACACGGTATATATTTTAAGCGAGTATGTTGGGTGTAATGGTGGTAAAGAGTATGTTAGATTGGTGATGGCTTTGAGAATCGCTTAAAGGATTAATCCTGTTAATCACAGTGGAGATGTTTGATGGTTTGTTTCAGATACACGGTAATCATGACATGTGCTGGAGTATGATATTGAATTTAATCTTCCTTTCTAGGTTAGAGTTCAATATGTTGTTAGCTTATTGGTTAGGTGGAGCTAGCGGTGATTTTTCTGGATGGTTCTCTTGGTGATCAATGCTGGAGTCTTTACAAGGATTCGTTGAAGATGATTGAAGATTTTCATGGTGTTTGTGAAACATGATCAATTTCACAAGTGCTCTTCTGGTAGGTTTGAACACTTTTATCAACATCATGATGTTTTGGTCGAAGAGATGGTTCTACGAAGATGAAAGTTCGGATTTGAGCTTCAAATTGTGATTTTATGGGTATATAGAGATGGTGAATAACTCTGGTGGAAGAAGAATGTAATTTTCTATGATCATCTCATGCTTGAAAGCATGATCCGAGGTGGAGAATTGTGGGATTAATTCGGTGGTGTAAATTTTGACTTTTGGTCAAACTTTGTCTTTTGCAAGCTTGTTCCTAATATTTAGGAACTTAGGGGCCAAGTTAGGAAAACTTGTTTCCAAAGTAAAGTTTTCTTAAGATCTAAGTATGTTTCTCTATATAAAGGATTAGAATTAGAGGTGTAGAGAACTCTCGTAGAAAACTTTTATTTCGGTTTTCCTATTTCCAATAAATTACCAAACCATATTTCTGAAAACTCTCGTAGAAAACTTTTATTATTAGTCTAGCACATTAACTAATAATATTTTCCATAGGATATGTTTAATTGTTGGTAATTAAAACATATATTATGAAAATCATAAATAAATGCTTTTCAATTTTTCGGACCTGGGATCACCTTGAACATCAAGGAATATCTTTAAACAATTAATAATAAGAGTTATGTACATGTTCAAATAATGTTGACATCTAGAAGTTTCACAGCAAACCTTAATTCCAAGCTTCACACAAAACACAAAGAGATATGTGAATATTGGAAAATCAGTTTTGCTCCTTGGGATCAGTTGTACCAAACTCACAATGTAAGTTGTGATCGGTTATACCATGCTTCCCAAACCAGGTTGTGATCGGTTACACCTTGCTTCCCAGAGGTATCTTGTGATCGGTTACACTTTATTTCCTGAGTTAGCTTGTGATCGATTACACCTTGGTTCCCAGAGAAACTTGTGACCGATCACAACTAACTTCCAAAATTAGCTAGTGAGCGGTTACACCATGATTCCGAAAGGTATCTTGTGACCGATTACAACTAACTTCCCAATGCAGCTTGTGACCGGTTACTTCAGGCTTCACAAAGTAACTTGTGACCGATTAAAATATGCTACACAATATAGGCTATGACCTGTTATACCTCAAATCTCAAAAAGTTAATATAGGTTCTACCTTGTCGTCTTATATTTGTCATTCAAAATATATTCAATAAAGAACCCGACTAATCATGATTTCCTTTCGATTACGAAACAAGTTCATATATGTACTTCCTTTAAACAAATGTTATAAAACATTGTTTCCTAGGGTGAAATCATACCTATATCTTACATAAAATCAAGAAACTATATACAAAGATTATCTTGATGTCATATTTACGAAGTTCCAAAAGATAAGAGTTTATACTTAGTAATTCAATAAGTTCCTTAACACTTTGATCATAAATGATATGACCAAGTCTAACCACTAGAATATTATTTATATACAGCTTCGCATGTTATGTTTTCAATATAATCCGACTTGAAAGATACGTTAGGAATGGAAACAAGATCAAGTCAATATTACTAACCTAAAGTGGAAGGATGATGTTCCCGTTGTACTCGTAACTTCTTCACATTCTTCAAGTCTTCGAAGTAATACTTGTACGTTTCAACATTCCTGGACTTTCTAATCTAACCTAAATGAAGTTAACTCTAGTATTTAATCAGGCGAATCTAGATGAGTTTTGATACTAAAATATGACAACCAAACTTGACATACCAACGCTTGGTGGTTCAACCAAGCTATTCTCTAACACTTAGGGTACTACCTTGGAAACCGTATTCGAAGGAGATACTTCAGAAAAAGAAGCTAGGCTTCAAAACCTAAATTCTGACTGGGAAACTCTTCATGTGTATGATGAAGATTTGTTTGATGAGTTTAATCAAAAAGTATCTGGAATTGTTAATGCATGTTATGCGTTAGGGAAGACTATTCCCCAAAATGACATTGTGATGAAAATTCTCCGATCTTTACCAGCAAGATACGAGTCTAACAAACATGCCATCATGGAAGGAAATAATCTTGAAACACTTTCCAGAAATACCCTAGTTGGAAAGTTAAAGATCTTTTGATCATGAACTGCAATCCAAAGCCGGAAAGGATATTGCATTCAAGGCACTGAAAAACACTAGAACTCTTAAAAGTGAAAGTGTTGACAATTTTGTGAACAATCTTGTTGATCCTGAATTTTCAAATGAAGATCTTGATAAATCAGTTTCATTGATCACAAGACAGTTTATAGAACTTCTTAGGAAGAGAAATGAACGGTTCACTATAAAAAAAAAACAACCCCGTCATACATCAGCTAAGCCACATAATCGTATTTCTGTGAAAAACAGAGATTCTAATGATACTGGCGATGAGGATATGCCTTAGTGCTTCAAGTGTAAAAGGTTCGGTCACTTTGCCAATGAGTGCCCAAATCGGAAGAGAAATACACTGGCAACAAGAGTTTGGCTGCAACACTTGATAAAACATCTGATCATTATGATTTAGAAGAGGATGGTAGATCAAGTGTAGCACTCTTGGGTAAAATTATCAATTTTGATGAATGTAGCAATACTCATATAAATCTTGATAATTTGGTTGATGATTCTTCATCAAAATCATTGGAGGATGTGATAGATTTTTCATATATTAATGAAAACTCTGTTAATGTTTCAGGTACTCCCTATTTAGCTGCTAATATCGTTCCTGAATCGATCTCCAAACCGACATGTACTTAATGTACCATTGAGGGCACAAACTCACACAATGTTTCAAGTACAAACACAAACTAAGGTATGCCAACAAACTGCAACGGAGGGCTAATCGTTTAGCAAATGTGCTCAAAATTGTTTAAAAGTCCAATCCTTAGGTACGTAAAGTTATAACTCTTCTTCTCCTAAAAGATTGAATGTTTCAAAGGAAAATGTAAAATCTCAAATGAAGAGAAGAGTCAGGTCTAAAAATACCACAAAGAATGGTATTACAAATTTCATGCAAGAACCTAGTGGTGAGCACTCTACTGCTCATCTCAACACAATCTAATTGTGGTGAAAAGTGCATCTTGTCTCATGTGCCCTTAAAAGAGACAAGAATTGTGCATATTAGGGCTTTAGATCAAATTTGAATATTATTACTTGGGTTTCCATATTTTAATGTTCGTTGATAGACTGAGACTACTTACGTTGTCTTGCCATCTCTAAAGAGAATACAATATTTTGTTATTGAGCCTTGCTCCATCAAAATAGTTCAGGATAATTTGATCTGGTCATAAATCGGTTATGTAATTGATTCTATGTAAATCCATTCTCATGAAGTGCTGATACTACCACTGTATACAGTCTGTGGATATTGACATTTTGATATAGTCAAAAATGGCATAAATCAACTAAGGTTTTGATCAATCAACCAACTTTTTCATCTTAATCTATGTCTCAAGTAATGGTATTGAAAAGTTTGATCTATGAAGAAACTTAAGGAAAGATAAAAGTGACACTTCATTCTTCTAAGGTTTTATGTATCTTTCTAGTACGGGAACTATTACTATCCCGAAACCCTGCATGGTAAATATCTTCTTCATTAAGACTGATATCTCTTTCACAAAAAGTTTTCTTGTTGAGCAATATATTTGTTTTCACAAATCCACTTTATTCTTACGAATCATGGAGACTCCAAGCACAACATCTTCTCGTGAAATCTATGCTCCAATGGTTGTTGATGTTCATCCAACTAGAAAGGAACAAGAGATGTCATATCCTTTTGACTCATCTCTTAAAAGGAAAATAAAGAATATGAAGAAACTGAGAGCCGACCGCTCAAATCAGAAAAGGTTTGCAACACTTCTTGAAGAACTTAAGAAAACCGAAAAGGAAGTGCAGGGACTGAAAGCGATTCTACAAAAATCTCTTGAACTACAAGAAGCACTTGTCAAACAACAGCCTTACATTTTTGGAGGAGTTAACTCTTTTATTCATGAACCGTATGTTCCTATGCCTGTCGTTAATAAGGAGTTAGGATATGATAAAGAATTTTCAAGGATTTTAAGTACTAGGAAACTTGTTGTGAGAATTTATTCTTGCGTTCGAGAAGGATATAACTAGGGTTTGGTATATAAAATATTGTGAGTACACAAGCTATTTCTAACGATTTTCATCTTGCATGTTTTTAGATTCATTTATTTAAATTCTAGAGTTTTTGGAAGATGAACTTGCAGTATTTAATCATTACTGGTTTAATGTATTGCAAAGTCTTATGAGATATATGTGTCCTTTACTTTTTGTGAATTGAACTGATATCTCATATATGTTTATGAACTAAAAACAGAACAAGTTTTGTGAGAATTTTTCGTAGTATTGATCTACTCGTGGTCACACTCTTGTATAATTACTGCATTATCCACTCTGTAAGATTCTCTTATGTTGAGTCATATCGATTGAATTATCTCCTCGTTCATAACTGGCATTGGGATTTATTTATGTCGATGTTTAGGATACAAATCCATGTGATTTGTTAATGTCTGACAAAATCCTTATTTTTCATTAAAGTAAGGTCACTCATGTTGTTCTCTTGGGAATGACATCCAATGGGGGAAACTTCTTAATTGAACTTATGCTTAATTGCTATATCTTTGTGGGGAGAGTGGACGTGGAATATAAAGGGGATGCTTGTATCTTAAATCTCCTAGATGAGACGCTAAGTATTTTAATTATACTCTGTAATATTATATAAATAAAAGTTGTTATGTATTCCTTTTAAAGTCTTGAAGTATCTTTTGTTTGAATTCATTACGATCCCATAATTTTCGTACCTTTGCCAATTTTTATTGACAAATAGGAGGAGAATTAATTAGTAATTTCATACTACATACACATGGTTTATGGATCATTATGTAAGGGAGGGTGAATCAATATCTATAGGTTTCATCTATTATGCAAAAGATGTAAGTATTGACTAAGGGGGAGAAACATATCACCGTAGTATTACTTCGAAGTTGTGATACAATTAAACTTAATTTGGAGAAGATAATAATATTATGTTTCTGTATAACGACGATTGAGGATATATGTTTTCAAAGTTGTTATCTCTACGGATCTTCAACAACAACGATGTTGAGTTGAGCACGTTCAGAATCATTGCAACTTGAAGTAACGAAGAATTCTAGGAGTTGAAGAACCAAGGAAATCAATGTGGGATTAATTCGGTGGTGTAAAGTTTGACTTTTGGTCAAACTTTGTCTTTTGCAAGCTTGTTCATAAAGTTTAGGAACTTAGGGGCCAAGTTAGGAAAACTTGTTTCCAAAGTAAAGTTTTCTTAAGGTCCAAGCTTGTTTCTCTATATAAAGTATTAGAATTAGAGGTGTAGATATAATCCAACCTAGAAGAGTGACAAATCCTTGTGCTTAGGATTTTGGTCTCTTTGGTAGGGAGGATCGTGTGCTGCCGTGAAGGTCAATATCGGTGTGAGAAAAAAACTTGTAGAGAGAGAATTTTGGTGTTCTAGTTATTAAGGTTTAGGGATTTGCCGTAAACCAAGTTTCTAGTGTTTCCATGTTTCTCCTCTGTTAGTAGCAGCTGTGAAGAAGGTGTAGAAGAGAAGACATGAGGCTGGTTCGAGGAATGGTTAGAGAATTGGTTTCTATGGTTTCTTCGATGGTGTTCTCGGGTATGTCTTGTTAACTCTTTGGGTCTTGTCATGGGTTGCGGAAAGTGTATGTAATGGTCTTTGACTTAATGGAAGCTTTTCTGGTGGTGTTGGTCGTGGATGTAGCCTGTAAAGGTGAACCACGTATATCTTGTGTTGTGGTTGTATGCTTCTTTATCTTCTGTCTCTCTCTCTTGTTATTTCTCCTATGTTTGGTTCAAATCACCAATTGCCCTTTGTGATCCTGTATTCCGCTATGCTCGAGGTGCTAATTTTCCCAACAATCAAGCATGATGGATTCTGGAGTTTTGAAGTTTTTTTTTTAATCCATATGTGTTGATAGTTTTTTCACTAAAATTGACGAAGGTGGAGATTGTTAGAGCATTTCTCGGTCGAACTCACAAGTGTTGCCATCTCAAGCTTGTTGTTAAATTTAGTTGATCAAAACTATATCTTGATTTCTAGTCTACATTTAGTCAAGTCTCGGATTAGGATAAAAGTGTGTAATTGAGTATCGGATATCAGTGTGTTCGACCGTTTTAAGGCGAAGATCAACTGAAGCTCTGGAGAACTTCATAAACAAAAGGTAAGTGAAGACTGAACCACCTATTTCTCAAGTTTTCACATTTCTATCTATAAGACATTATCGCATGACTAAATTAGACGTTACATGCATAATAAAAATTGGGAGTCAAGTTTATCTTGAGTATCGTTCTCGAAATATGACTGACTAAGCTTGAGAACATTTGTGTTAGAGCATTGCTCGGTCGAACTCACAAGTGTTGCTATCCCAAGCTTGTTGTCAAATTTAGTTGTCAAAAGTATATCTTGATTCCTAGTCTACAATTAGTTAAGTCTCGGACTAAGATAGAAATGTAGTTGAGAAACATTGGATCACGGCAGTAATCATTGCGTTTTACCGTTTGAAGGAGAAGATCAACCGAAGCTTTTGGAGAACTTCATCAACAAAAGGTAAGTGAAGACTGAACCACCTATATCTCAAGTTATATTCACTTTCTATCAATTTGAGACGATGTCGCATAACTAATTAGACTAGTATGCATAGACAAGAATTTGAAGTTAAGTTTATCTTGATAATTTCTCGAAATATAATGGCTTACTAAACTTAATGAACATTTGTTCATACTTGATGAATATCGATTTAGGACAATTTATTTTTCGGAATCAAAATCGTGATTCAAGTTTATCATTCGGAAATAGCTTGGAACAGTGATAAGTGTCATTAATGTTATTCAGGAATGTTTCGAATTGATTTAGAAAAATATAGAACTACTATTGATTCGGATACAAGACTCAGTTTTACTAGGAAAACTGTTATAAGTCTAGACCCGTATTACATGTATTCGTACAAGTAGGGGAGTAGCTATATAAATATCGACTAACAGATTAGTGGTAAACATATTCTAATGTATGTCATATTGAAAATTTGTGTGACTCGTGAATGATAGGTGTGCATACTTGTATGCAAACCATTCTTGAACTGTGGTTACAAACCATGGGTGAGTATCCAAATCGGTACGAAATCTTAAACAGTTCTGTGTTCTAGAACTCGGTGGTGTTTCCAAACCGGTACGCAAACTGATTCATTATGTGAACTCCGGAATCGGGAACAGTCTTTGAGTTTCCAAACCGGTACGTAAACTTTAAAAGTTCTGTGATCTCCGGAGCTTAGGTTTGGTGGAAAGTTTGCAAACTGGTACGCAAACCTAAAAAGTTTTGTGAACTCCGGAACTCGGTTTTGGTGTAAAGTTTCCAAACCAGTTTGCGAACTGTGACTGAACCGACTCACGAACTACTACGTATTTGTATTCGTACATCTACTAATCATGTGGATTATACTTTAAAGTGTGTTTAAATTATTTCCTCGAGATAATTAACATTTGATTAATTCTCCATAAACACTAGACTTAAATGATCACATGTTTGTGACTCGCAGTTAATGTCTTATGTGTTCACGAAAATGAAGATTAAGCTTTTAAGTTAAAACCGACTAGTTTCAACTAACCATGTTGAACATAGCCTTTGTACACGGTTCGGTTACGGTCTCACCTAACCAGAGTGCATATCTTGTTTATGTAAATCATATTCAAAGGTTTCATCTAACTGTGGATATTGTTTACTTGGTTCCAAAGCTATCTTAGCTTAAACCTAAAGCAACCTATACTTTGAATGTCTATAAAAGGAGAACTCCAAGCAACTGGGATCTTTGAATCTCGACACTACTTTTTAGTGTGTCCTAGTTGTATCTAGAGTCGTCCTCTCCAGAAACCCTTTTAGGGTTTTGCGACTATAAAGTCTTCATTGGGATTCGTGAATCCAGGTCCAGTTATCTTTCCTTGATAACTCGAGTATCGTGATCTTGATGGTTTGCAGAGCTTGCTCCAAAGATCAAGATAGATAGTGATCATCAAAGTTCTTTTTGTCTCAGACTTTGTTGATTCCACAAGTTTTATACTTGTAAGTATCGTGATCTTAAGGGAATCTAGGCTGCACTTCGGGTTGCATAAGTCTGGATTTTGAGGATAGCTAGACTTATGTCAAATTGCTATCGATTTCCATCACCTTGATCATACACTTGATTTTGATCATACTTTTCGATCGTAATCAGGAAATTAATTTTATAGGCTTAATCTGTGGGAGGCATATTTGGTTTAAAGTCTGCAATTGAGTTGAAGCAACTCTTAGTTGGTGTGACGTCATCTAAGGGAATCAATTGCGCGGAATCCTGTTGGGATTCAAGAGGCGTATGGAGCGCGACTGTATCTTAATTGGTGGGATACCTTTTCGGGCTTAACTACATTCCAGTCCGTAGTTAATTGGTAGTAAGCTAGTGTCTCTACACCATTTTAAGGGATTAGCAACCCAGATTAGCAACGGCACTAGTGCCGTTGCGAATTTGCTGTTGCTAATCCCCGTTACTATTTTTTCGCAACGGAAAACATCTGTTGCAAATTTTGCAACCGCACATACGACATTGCGAATAGCAACCGTGCTGGGTTCAAGCGTGCGAAGTGGGTGTGTGGTCGGGAACACTGGGACTACTTTTTACGCCCAAGTCAACATCCAGTCAAGTCTTCATTTTTATTTCTCCACCCTTCACCCATATTTACCTATATTTTTCATTATCGAGTTTATCTTCTCATTTTTTTTCTCCGCCATAGAACACCAACTTCATCTCTTTCATCTCCTCTCCACAGAAGCTCTGAAGAAGTTCATCTCTCTTTCATCTCCTCTCCACAGAAGGTCTGAAGAACCACTGAAATCAACCAGGTTTTAAATCTCTTTCATAATATTTTCATTTCAGTTTAAAGGGTTTAAAGATTTTACGATTTTAGAGATTTTCATTTCAGTTTACAGGGTTTGATTTCTAGGGTTTCAGCTGTGAATCCTATACGATTTTATCTTTTTGTTTCGTTTAATCCCATTTGTTTCTTCTTACTCTTGTTAGGTAGGTTTTAATATTATTTTTTTCTGATTCATCTTGTTTGTTTGAAGTGAAGAAGAAAACCTAAACCCAGATCACGGTCTCCTCTTCAAACATCATCATCAATGGATGAAGATAATCAGGGTGATATTGGGTAATTCTCTATTTTTTATTCTTTTTATCAATTTTCACCAAAATTTTCAATTAGGGTTTCCAATTTTCTGTAATTTTGAGATTTTCAAATTGATTTCTTGGACTCGCAAATACAAGGATGAACCAGTTGAGGACGTTATGGTAAGTGGATCAATCAATTATTTTATTTTTTGGTATAATTTGTTTGATTTTATTAATTGTGATTGCAATTGTATTTGTGATATTTGTAGGAAGGTGGTGAAGTGGATGTTGAAAATCTTTACTGAGATGAATTCAAATCTTAATCACCAGCTTTACCATCACTTCTTGGGTATAGACCAATATGAAGATGTTTTATGTTGGAAAGATCCATAAAATTCCAATTTTTTGTTTGGGGCACAAGTTATGGATGATGGGAAAGTAATATTCACCAACACTGTACCTGAGATTATGTCTAGTTTTTGTAGTCTTTCGCTATAGCTTTTCTGTTGATGCAAAAATTAATTCGACACTAATGGCTTTATCTGAATACTAAATGTTGTATGTTTGCTTTGACACCTTAGACAAGTAATACATATTACTAATTTGCAAAGAAGTAAATGCATAGTATTCCCATAAGCTAGTTTCTTAAGCATACGAGATAACAAGGTGTATTGACGTTCAATGCTAAAGAGTTCCATTGTGCCTTCTTTATTTTTGTTGTACAAAATGCTTTATCCATTTCAATATGGTCCTGGACCCTAAAAGATATCTGACACCACTTGCCTTTTGTAAAACAAAATCTGAGTTTCTTAACTAATCTCTCAGAGAGGAGAAGTAGCGCTTCGTGACTGATAAATTCTCCTCATTAAGAGTTGTTTCTAGTTACAATATTTTTAACTTGTTGAATCATTTTCACTTTGATATGTAGCATGTTCTTTTGTACATTAACGAGAGCTGCGACCCAGTTAACAAGCTTTATTTTTGTGACCTGTCAACACTTCCCAATGGGCTCGAAGGGTTTAAGAACAGAACTGACATGCTTCCTTTTGTTAAGCTTGTTGAATTGGCATAGTCTATGGGGTTTATGGAAGGCGCAAAGACAGTGAGGTTTTCATTGGATTTACTAGATTTCTCACCCCTGGTATTATATATCAATGCAACTTCGTAGTGGAGACATCTGAAATGAAGATATTCCGTGAAATCGTGTTTTCTGGATTTGATCATACTGAGTTCCAGGTTAATCAGGTAACTATGATATATTTCTCACAGCTTAGCTCTAGCATATTATGTTCTTTTTTATGTATTATTATGCACTAAGGGTATGGTGGCTGGCAAGGCCAATCTGATACATATTTTCTTGACTTACGTAGTAGGACTACAGAGGTTCTTTTTTTCTTAAGACAATTAAGGAGTTCATGAAACTAATATTGGAAGTGATATAATCTGGGGAATCTGAAAAAACAATGTACCTGATTACCTGTATATCACACCTATGCATACAGGCTTCTGTTGCTTAAACCATTCCATCTATTAATTATCTTCATCTATTTCTTCTGCCTGGCTTTCATTTTCAGGTTTTTGTACCTAGCAAAGATAGAACTAAAATACCTCTCTTTACTATGTCAAAGAAGAATATTATATTGGATGGCTCACATCCTTGTTTATTGTATCAGCAGAACTATTCTTACCAGGCATTTAGGAGCTGTCTTCTGCATAGCCAACATTCACGGTGGTGGAGAGTACGGTGAAGAATGGCATAAAGTAGGGTCACTAGAAGAAAAAAACAGAATTGCTTCGATGACTTTATATCTGCCGGAGAGTATCTTGTGTCCGCTGGTTACACCCAGTCCAAAAAGCTGTGTATTAAAGGTGGCAGGAATGGTGGACTTCTAGTTGTTGCTACCATAAATCAGGTCAGGCTGTGTTTCTTTTATTTTTCCCTCTTACAGTTAACATATGGAGTGCATAATTTTTTTTGCTAAATCACAACCCTTTTTTTGGGTGACAGCGACCTGATCTTATCGATTGTCATCGAGAACACACTCACGTGATCTAGAAGATGTATTCAGTTGATATGGAAGGTAATTACACAACATTGCACATGTTTAGAATTGTGTTTGTCACTTCTCTGGATTGCATTTGCGGGTGATTTCATCAAAGGCCAATTGATGGCCATTGTTTTAAAATTGAATCGCAGTACTACTAGCTTCGTCTTATCTTTATCAAGAAGCTAAATCATAAGGGGTTGTACATGGGTATACAGCCTTGTATTTTTCAATTCTATGTGTCTCGTCTGCAAGACCCGTGCCTTATGTCCGTATTTAGGGTATTTTCCTCCAAAATTGAGTCCTTAGAGGTGTACACACTTAAGTTCCGCATATGTATGTGTGATTGTGTATGTATGTGAAATAGCTTATTTAACTTGTGTTTCCCATATTTAGATTATTTAATAGCTTATTTAACTTGTGACATCTGTTGTATGTTGTTGCTTATTTGTTTCTAATTCAAGGCAGACAAGTTTAATTTTCATCAGTGGATAAGTAGCCAATTAGTATGGGTGGGCTTATTCCCCCTTGAAGTGTAATGGTGACATGTGGAACGTCACGTAGCATCTTTTAATTATGTATTCTATGTCCATCTTGTATTTTCTTAGGAATTTAGTGATCCAAGGGATGCTGATGATGTAAGATGCTGATACCTAAATCTTCTTCCAGGCCATGCATGGACTTCAGATTATGGCTGCTCAGATAAGGAGGAAGAGTTCCAATGGTTTATCAAGTAAGACTAATCTTGATTGTTGAAATATGCTGGAATTATTATAACATTGATAGGACCAGGGAGTATTAAATTAGATATGATTCTATACTGAAATAGATTTCTTGGCAGTAAGTTATTTTTACCAAACTGTGACAGATCTCTTACGGTTAAGTTACGTATAGCAAGACTGATGTTTTCGTTTCTTTGGCCTTGCACTGATATTTGTATACAAAATTACATATATCTTTAACACGTGAATTTTTACTTTCAAACCATGCAATATATCCTTTGCACAAGCTTGGAGAATAGGCCACAGACCAACCCAATTATTGGTCGACCACACCATTTTAAGGGATTCACATGGTTTCAAATATAAAAGCTTATTAGTGCATCTGCACTATGTCGTTTATTCTGATTTATAAACCCCTTCAACTGCTGTTACATCTCTTAATTTTTGTAGAATGGTTGTTGTTGGTTCCAGTGTTTGCTCATTTAAATTTTTTTCATCTCAGGTCTGGAGACTGCAAGCTTCCTTTGGTGAGCAAAAAGAAATCACAAGTGGGTCTATGAAAGTTTTCTTGTCACAGATGTTAAGGTCAGTGGACTTAAAGGAATGAATTTAATTTCTCAATAGAATTTGGTGCTACCACTACCACTACTTATATAGTAGTCAACTCATGAGACACTAAAATCATTTGCTTCTTCAATTACCAAAATTTAAGTGTTTTCGTCGTCGTCGTTTGACAAATGATAGCTTACTAATTCATGTTTTCTGCAATTATATACCTCATTGCAGGACTACTCTTTACTAATTCCTCTCTACTTCTATACAACCATTTTTTCTTCTTTTTATGGGATTTAAACAACTCTTATATACTTTTTGTAACAGGTATCAAATAATGAATCAATTGAACCAGCACAATAAGTAGCACTTCAGGAGAGCCTAACGGTTTGCTCACTCATTGTGTTAAGACTTTGTGTTATGTAATAGAATATGAGAACAATTATTAATATTGGTTTTGAAATTTGAAGTAAAGTGTTTTGATTTTTTCGCTTATCATTGTAAGTTTTAGACTATTGAAGTAATGATAATTTTTGATATATGTATCACTTTTGTGTTCAGTTGATAGAGATGTTGAGTTAACATATAACATTGAGAAACATAATTTTATGAGCCGTGGCTTAGTAATGAAGCTGTGGATTAGAATCAAAGCCACGGCTTCCTTTTAAGCCATGGCTTCATTCAGATCCTTTTTTTTTGTTCCTAAAGAGATTTAGCAATGGTAGACCTCGGTTGCGAATAAACAAAGTAGCAACGGCAACGTCAATTGCGAATCCCCGTTGCTGACCAAGAGTCACAACGGAGCTTATGTCGTTGCGAAAAATTGCAACAGGGATCTACCGTTGCGACCCCAGTCAGCAACATCCATGGTCCGTTGCTAATCCTTAAAAATGGTGTAGTACATAGCGGCTTAATACAGTTTGGTGTACAATATGGACTAGGTCTCGGGTTTTTTATGCATTTGCGGTTTTCCAGTTAACAAAACTTCTGGTGTCTGTGTTATTTCTTTTTCCGCATTATATTTTTTATCTTTATAATTGAAATATCACAGGTTGTGCATTGATCAATCAAAGTAGAGACATCCAACTAGTTTGTTGAATACGACTTGATTGATTCTTGGACATTGATCTTTGGTACCGTCCAAGTTATCACTTTGTGATTAGGTTCAAGGATTCGATTCTCTAAACATTCTAAGCACAAGAGATAGAGATATAAGTCTTAATAATATTCCTTGATTGAGTTTTACTCTCGGAGTTGTATTGAGTTTGTCCATACAGATTGCCTAAGAAAAAAGTGGTGGTGTATTTCGATACCTCCGCGTTTTAAATTTTTACATACTTGATGAATTTGGTTAAAAACAATTTATTGTTCATGACCTAAATTATGATTCAAGAATTAGTCATTTGAAAATAGCCTGGAACAGTGATATGTGGCATTGATGTTATTCGGGAATGTTTCGAATTGATTATTAGAGAGATACAGAACTACTGTAAATTTGGATACAGGACAGTATGCATACCAGTTCACATACTGGGAGAACTGTTATAAATTCGGAGCCGCAGTACATGTACCCAGTACACGTACCTGCGTAGCTATAGTTCGGCAACGACTTTTTGGTACGCATACCCGGCATCCATACCAAAAAAAAGTTTGTTGACTCGTGAATCAGGAAGGTACACATACCTAGTATGCAAACAGGAAAAGATCTGTTGGTTTCTAAACCGTAAAGCTACGCATACCCAATATGCAAACTAGAAAAGATCTATGGATTTCTGAACCCGTTTTTGTCTTAAGGGTACACATACCCGGTACATGTACTATGACTAAAATACTCACGAACAGGTATACTGTACACGTACTTACCCTGTCGAATATTTTCATATGCATCATAATTATTTATTTGAGATAATCGGCATTTGAACAACTCTCTAAAAACACTATCTAGACATGTTTGATCTCATATGTGTGACTCAAGATTAAAAGTCTTAAAGTGTTATATGAAAATGGTTAAGCTTATAGTTCGATTGGCTAGTTTCGGCTAAACTTTCATGAACAAGTCAATGAACACAAATCGGTTATGGTTCATCCTAACCAGAGTGTATATTCTGCTATGTTAATCTCAATTCAAGTTTTTCATCTAACGGCGATTATTGATTGCTTGATTCCAAAGCTACCTTAGCTTAAATCCAAAGAACCTTGACCTTGAAAGTCTATATAAGGAGAACCTTTAACAACTGGGATCTTGGAATCCCTGACACTATTCTTCTGTGTCCTAGCTGTATACTGGAGTCATTCTATCCTTCAAACTCTTTTAGGGTTTGGCGACTAAAAAGACTTCACCTAGGGATTCGTGAAGCCAGATCCAACTATCTTTATCTTGATAGTTCGTGTATCCTGATCTTGCTTTGATTGTTGAGCTTTGCTTCAACAGGCAAGATAGATAGAAATCACAAAGTTTATTCGTCTTGGACTTTGTGATTCCACAAGTTTATACTTGTGAGGTGTATAATAATCTAGTCTTCTCTTCGGGTGTCATAAGACCGAATTTTTAGGTTTTCTAGACTTTGTCTATTACAATCGATTTCCTACCTCACCTTGATCTTTGATCAGAACGGAAATCGCATATAGGCTTTTCTGTGGGAGGAAGATTTGTTTAAATTCTTCAATTGAGTCGAAGCAACTCTTAAGCTGTAAAGGACGTCAGCTATGGGAATCAATTGCATAGAGTCCTTCTGGGATTTAAGAGGCATAAGGAGTGTGATTGTATATCTATCCTTGTTTGTTGGATATGACTTGATTGAACTTGGATATTGATCGTTGGAATCGTCCAAGTACTCTCACGGAATAATCAGGTTCACGGACTTGTCTCTGTTTACATTCTGATTGTGAGAGAAAGAGATATAAGATCTTCTTATAATTATGATTGAGATTCATTAACTTGTAACTCTCGGAATTGTAATTGAGTTTAGTCCATACAGGTTGCCTAAGAAAAAGTTGGTGGTGTATTTTGGTACCCCACGTTTTCACTGTTTAACCAAGTAATGACTAGTTTTCGTACATTGGTGTCACCACAGGGAAGAGATCGTTTTTTCCGCATCATGTACCGTAGTCTGCCACTTAGGGCAACTCCTATGGGAAAGAAAATCATCCACATCTTTATGATGATCCGCATCTTATGGACTAAAGAACGTCATTATGGGCGAATTTATCATCCATATGTTTGTGAATTCCAGATGCTACTCCACAGATTTGAGGGGGTCATTATGGAGTGTCCATCTGGTCATAGGCTGACCGGATACCCCATCCGGAGACTTAATATCCAGATGTTTTTTTTTTCCTCCAATCCGGTCACTTAATGTCCGGAAGCAAAAAAAAAAATTCCTTCCATCCGGCTCCTAAGAAACCGGATACGAGTTTTACTTTTTTTTAAATAATGTTTTTATATTTATTCAAATGATTTGGTAATGGTATGTCTAAATTAGCAATAGGTATAAGTGTTGCAAATTTCAAAACTTGGAATCCTATCAACCTTTTTCAAATCCGGTCACGGAAGAAACGGATGGACTAACTTTTAGTGTTTTGTCCCACGGTGGGTATTGACTCCACAAATTATCAAGGGTCCACATATATATGGATACTCCTTAAGTTATGGATGTTTTTACCTCCATATCATAGGAGTTTCCCTTATAGGAAACTAGAGAGCCTTTCAGTCACTTGAATGAATTCTAGAAGATTCTTCAAGATAGGTAAACTCATTGCTATGAGAAAATTTGAAAGAAAAAAAAACTGAAAAGGTTAAGTAGCAAAACTCATAAGTCAGGCGAGAGTGGAGACTATTTATTATACGAAACCAAACATTGTTACACGATGAATAGGTAGCTTCTTTATCTCAAACATTTACACATTGTTGCGCACACAGTCATAGATAGATCAATCACAACGAATGAGGAATCTAATTAGTTTTCAAAGAATTCAAGCAAACATGGTTTTAGTTATGGTTTCTGG
Organism: Papaver atlanticum; assembly: GCA_023531105.1. NCBI lineage: Eukaryota > Viridiplantae > Streptophyta > Magnoliopsida > Ranunculales > Papaveraceae > Papaver > Papaver atlanticum. The sequence continues at coordinate 7,308,579 of JAJJMB010009125.1, read as the reverse complement.
CGTAATTTAGTTGATTTACTAATCAAGCTTTTAGACATAGCATTTCAAGCTTTCAAAGCTGGAATGCACAAAAAACTAACCAAAGTATGAAAAGGAAAACAACATCCTTGTGCATCTAAAGACTTAAAAGGCCTAGACAAATAAAGCTTCCACGTTGAACGGTGAGAGACCCTCGTTTCCTATTAGGCGAAATAGGCCTTTTTCGAGTTTTGTGAAACGAACGTTTTGGTAAGGACACTTGACAATGTATAATTGGTTTAAAAGTTACAAACTCAAAAGGAAAACTTAACTTAACGTGTTCGGAATTTTATGGAAGTCCAAATTCGATTCAAAAGTCGAAAATACCTATCATATTAGGGCTCCTTTTTCAAAATAAATATATACAAGAAAAAGTAGGGAAAAAAACCACATATTTCACACATATTATATGCGAAAATAAAAGGAACAAAATAAATATCTGCGAAAATAAAAGGAAAAATTTAATAAAATCCGTACATATATCTTATCTTTTCTCCACTTATATAATGTATTCGCCCGCCACACCAAATCAGAAATACATCGCAACGGGGTGGGCCCCGCGCACACCAAATAAAAAATGCATAGCCACGGGGCGGGGGGCAAAGCCCCACGCATACCAAGTTAAAAAAAAATCCCCGGTGCACAGCACAGGAACAAATCTAGTGTCATTTAATCCATATTCACCTAATTAAATTAAACAATATCCCTAATTACACTTTATCCTTGAGTTGAGAGGAAAGAGCCTACGAATTGTTATAAATACCCACCCCATCCTCTCTTTCATGAGAGGAGTAGAAAGTTTCTGTGAAATTAATTACACAACCCAATCATATCCTTTCTTCTTGAGTTTTTCTTTCTTTCTCTTCCAACTTGCATTAACCATGGCGAGAGTTGCACCGCCTAGAGACAATTCATCATCAGATGTCCTAAAAGTCTTATCACCATTTTTGTCTGCTCTGGCTAGAGGATGTAAGTATGTTGTTATTCTGGTAGTTGGGATAGTAGTAGTTGTGGTAATCGTGGTCTGCTGCTACCGCATGAGAAATCAAAAATCCAACACAATCGTGATTAACAACATCAACAATGGCGGACGAAATTTTAATTCCGGAGATGATGATGGTCTAGCATCGAATACTGGCACAGTTGTAATTAACAATATCACCAATGGCGGGAAAATTGTTACTTCCGAAGATATTGATGGTCTAACGCGGGCTGAAATTGAACTAGTATCTAGAAGGGTCAAGAAGATAATGGATTTGAATTTGCTATTACATCTAATTTGTACTAGTTATATCAAACAGAAGTAAGTGGATTTGAATTTACTAAATCAAGATTTTAGACCTGGCATTTCAAGCTTTCAAAACTGGAATGCACAAAAAAACTAACGAAAGTATGAAAAGCAAAACAACATCCTTGTGCATGTCAATTACTCCATATTCACCTAATTAAATTAAAAAATATACTTCAAATAATTACACTTTGTCCTTGAGTTGAGAGGAAAACACTTATAAATTGTCATAAATACCCATCACGTCCTCTCTTTCATGAGAGGAGTAGAAAGTTTCTATGAAATCAATTACACAACTCAATCACATTCTTTCTTCTTGAGTTTTTCTTTCTTTCTCTTCCAACTTGCATTAACCATGGTGAAAGTTGCACCGCTTAGAGACAATTCATCATCAGATGGCTTAAAAGTCTCATCACCATTTTTGTCTGCTCTGGATAGAGGATGGAAGTACGTTGTTATTCTAGAAATTAGGAGAGTAGTAGTCGTGGTAATCATGGTCTGCTGCTACCGCAGGAGAAAGCAAAGATCCAACACAATCATGATTAACAACATCAATAACGGCGGACGAATTGTTACTTCCAAAGATGATGATGGTCTAGCATCGAACACTGACATAGTTGTAATTAACAATATCACAAATGGCGGGGAAATTGTTACTTCTGAATGTTGGAAGCTTGCAACAATAGAAGAAACATTAGATGTATCAAATAATATATATAAAGAACTGTATCAAACAACTCTACCACGAACAACTTGATGAGGGAAGAATCAAAGGTTCAACAAGCTGTCCTTAACACATTATTTCGCGGGTATACTCTGAAGTAATGCTAAACCCCAACGTGCGAAGATGTATCAAGGATAAGACTGCCCGATATAACTTGTATTAGCACAATACAAGTTACCCACTCTTGAACTTAGCAACAGGGATTGAATGTAAAACTAACGCGTAAACAAAACGAGAAGATGAAGAAAAGGAAGACAGAATATCAGCCGCTTCTTATGTGTGTTTAAAAGAGATTTTTTGAGTTGTATTTATAGGAAAATTAACTTGCAAATCAAGCTAGGTTTAGGTTTCCTTATAAAATGAGTTTTGTTTCTTGTAAAACAATTAAACGCGTAAAAGGAATCCTCCCATAAATAAAACTCTTAAAGGAAAAACTTGTAAAAACAAATTCGAGTAGACACAGGGATTGGTACGTGATATACGCGCATAACGCATGGGTTGGTCCAAATATCTTCATTCACTCATAAAATGAGTAAGTATCCTTGAACCCTTACGTAGTGAGAAGTTACCGGAACTACTTGCTAGACAGTTAACAAAGTCTTGAACAGATAGCGTTTGGTGTAATTCGCAATAACATCCACACATGATATCCTCCAAGTGTTGCTAAGTTCGAGTCGTTTTATCCATTTTGGCCTTGGACGTATCCTGTTTCTAAGAATGCTCTAGAGAATCGACTCCATTCTCATAGGAAGCGACCCACTTCCTCATTCAGATAGGTGAGTTCCATCAAGAGTGTTTACTGCTACACTCCACTTCAATCTTAAATTGAAACTATATAACTCATTAAGAATTAATTAAAAGTCATCCTCCACATGCAGCCACACTATCACATCAACACCATAGGGAAGGGACAAAGAATGAAATTCTCTGATAATGTTTACCTTTACCCACCACAAATTAGTTGTCTCAATCTAAACCTTGATCTTGGAATCTCCAGTCAGCAAGGTTGAGTATCCTTCATGGCAAGTTTAATTCATGAGCCTAAGTCCCATCCCCTTCGATGCTTTACTAACTATCTCCTTGGACAAACCTTTCGTCAAAGGGTCCGCGATATTCTCCTTGGACCTTGTCCAATCTGTGGAAATAACGCCTGTTGAGATTAGTATTTTCAAAGAATCATGTCTTCTACGCATATGTATAGACTTTCCATTGTAGAAGATACTCTTAGCTCTAAGTATTGCTGATTTGCTGTCACAATGTATAGATATAGCTGGCACAGGCCTATGCCAGAAAGGAATATCTTCGAAAAAGTTTCTTAGCCATTCGGCCTCCTCTCCTGCTTTATCTAACGCAATAAACTCCGACTCCATGGTGGAACGAGCTATACATGTCTGTTTGGAACTCTTCCAAGATACAGACGCACCTGCTAGAGTGAATACATATCCACTCATAGACTTAGACTCCTCTGAGTCTGCTATCCAGTTTGCATCGCAAAATCCCTCAAGGACGGCCGGATACTCTTTGTAGTTCAAACAAAAGGTCATTGTGTACTTCAAGTACTTTAACACTCTATTAAGTGCATCCCAATGTATCTGCCCTGGATTACAAGTATACCTGCTTAACCTACTCACCGCATAAACAATGTCTGGTCTCGTACAATTCATCAAATACATTAGACTTCCTATGACTCTCGAGTATTCAAGTTGGTTAACTCCTACACCCTTATTCTTCATGAGATGACAATAAGAATCATACAAAGTACAAACAGGTTTAAAGTCAAACTGATTATATTTCTTAAGTATGGATTCAACATAATGAGACTGACTCAGACTATAGACATTAGAAGTTTTTCTAATATCCATCCCTAATATGACATCAGCGGGGCCTAAGTCTTTCATGTCAAAGTTCTCATTCAGCAGTTTCTTAGTGTAATTAATAACATCCATGTTTGTACCTAGTATAAGTATATCATCAACATACAAGCATACAATCACACAGGCATCCTTGACAAGTTTACTATAAACACACTTATCAGATTCATTAATTCTAAAACCACTAGAAATCATCACATGATCAAATTTCTCATGCCACTGTTTAGGTGCTTGTTTCAATCCATACAAAGATTTAATCAGTTTACAAACTTTCATTTCACAACCTTTTACTACAAAGCCTTCGGGTTGTTCCATATGAATTTATTCATCTAATTCACCATTCAGAAACGATGTCTTTACATCCATTTGATGTATCTCTAGGTTATGGACAGAAGCTATAGCAATTAACATCCTAATGGAGCTAATTCTACTCACTGGTTAATAGGTATCAAAGAAATATATACCTTCTATCTGTTTGTAGCCTTTAGCTACCAACCTAGCCTTGTATATTTCAATAGTTCCATCTATCTTACGTTTTCTCTTGAAAATCCATTTACAACCTATGGTCTTAGACCCTGGAGGTAAATCTACAAGTTCAAAAGTCCCATTTTCTCGAAGGGAATCCATTTCACTAATGAAAGCTTCTTTCCACCATGGAGCTTCTGGACAAGTCATGGCTTCTCTATAAGTCTGGGGATCAGACTCGGCTAGGTATGTAATGCAACCAGGATAGGTTTTCTTAGTTTTAACCCTTTTACCTCTTCTAGGTTCTACTTCTTGTTCATCTTCCTCTAAAGGTAATGACTGACTAGTTTAAGGCACATCTAGGGGATCATCAAAACATCTCTTACGAGAGTCACGTTTTAAAGGAAAAACATTCTCAAAAAACTCAGCATCCCTAGAATCCATAATAGTATTCAACCCTATGTCAGAAATTTCAGAACTCACAACCATAAACCTATAAGCACTAGAATGCTCAGGATACCCTATAAAAACACAATCAACTGTTTTGGGTCCTATCTTATTTATCTTAGGAGGAGGGATGGCCACCTTTGCCAAGCACCCCCACACTTTGAAGTAAGCATAAGATGGTTGTCTACCTTTCCATAACTCATATGGAGATTTATCTGATCCTTTAAAGGGTACTCTGTTCAGGATGTAATTTGCTGAGAGGATAGCCTCCCCCCACAAATTCGAAGGTAACCCTGAACTAATCAACATGGCATTCATCATATCCTTAAGGGTACGGTTCTTACGTTCAGCTACACCATTGGATTGAGGTGAATAAGGGGCTGTAGTCTCATGTATTATGCCATGTTCTTCGCAGAAATATCCTACAGGAACTTCATATTCACCACCACGGTCAGACCTAATAGTTTTAATGGTAGCATTCAATTGGTTTTCAACTTCGCGTTTATATATCTTAAAGGCTTCTAAGGTATCGTCCTTCCCTCTAAGAAAATAAACATGACAATACTTTGTACAATCATCTATAAAAGTAACAAACCATTTCTTACCACCTCTTGTTTTAACTGACTTCATATCAATTAGATCTGAATGGATTAACTCTAAGGGTTTAGTGTTTCTCTTGACATTCTTACTGAATGATTTCTTAGCATGCTTAGATTCTACGCAAATCTCACACTTATAACTTTTATCTAAAGTGAATTTGGGTATGCAGCCTACGCTAGCCAGTTTATGCATTGATTTGTAATTTACATGACCAAATCTACCACGCCAAACATTCAATGACACACACATGTAAGCAAGAGAATCATTCAATTTCACTTCAGGAAAGGTTACATTAAGTTTATAAAGACCCCCAGTCTTATAACCCTTACCCACATAATCATTGCCCTTAGTTACTATAAGTTTTCCAGACTCGACGGAAAATATCTTAACAGGACTACGTCGTCTCTCTCCCATCGGGCCATTGTTCGGTTATAGCACCGAAGATGAGCTGTGGGATCGCTGGATCCGTCGTAACATTCAAAAGGCGGGATCGGGCACTTTGTAGGAATGGGGACTCTGGCCAGGTTGCAGTTAACGGCGTGGTTATAACTTCCCTCATTACTTCTTCTAATCTTCCTCCTTCTTGTTTCGCTATCAGTTGTTTGATTTTGTCATCATCTCATTACGAAGATCTTCCATGGCCAAGAAATGTTCGTCCCAAACCGTTGCTCGTCCTCGCCCTGGTCTTCTGGATTCACTGTCGAAGTAATCGAAGTTCCCTGGAACGTAGTCTGGGTCTGACAGTCTGTTTCTTATGGCGAAACGATAGTTCAATGGTTCGAGGTTGTTGATATTTTCAACGATCATTTTTCGGTCTCAGTTGGGCTCCGGGGTTTTCGAATTTGCTTCTTCATGCAGTGCCTGCAAGTTTGCTTCCCCTGCTTCAAGTGCAATCTTTTCCTTCAATTGGTGGTTTTCATGAGATATGAGTGCCACTGCATCATCGTACGCCTTTTCACTTCTTCTCATTACCTCGAGCTCCGCGGCCAATTGAACAGATGGGTTTGATCCTTGGTTCGGTGTTCCTACGGGTGCTTGGCCTATAGCGACGATGGCGTGATCTTTGTCTATAGTTTTGATTAAGGGGATCGGCGGATCAGCTGACAGATTTTGGGGGTTCACTTGCTGAGGGACTTCCATGACTACTTGGTTCGTCGGTAGCAGAGGTTGATTATGTTCATTGGTTGGTGGCATCCCGTAGATAGGCTGCTGCACCACAGATTCTGCAACTAATTCTCGATAATCGGTTGCTTGTGTTGTAGCTGCTGCCTTGGCTGTGTCCTCCTTAACCGCTGCTGCTTTGAGGGCTGCCGTCGCTATAGCTGCAGCATTTATGGGTGTGGTGCTTTCGGCTGTATCCTGCTTATTGCTCGCGGCTCTAAGTTTTTCACCCTTCTGTTTGCTTCATGTCATAACCGGTGATGTCCTTGGCATTTCCTTTAACATCGCTTTTGTCTTTCCAGTATCTTTCGCTTTTTCCATATTCTGTAAGGATAAACAACCAAAGAAAAGCAAGGATCCACGATGATTTTGTCAGAACTGTCAGATTTGAGTCTAGTGATAGTGTAAAAAAAAGGTTTTAAGGTAAGGTAATCGATGGGAAATCCATATCTGAGTTTCAAGAAAGCGCGGTGTGACAAAAACTGATGTGCCTGGTCGTAAAACACTCGAATCTGAGATTTGTTATGACGGAAATTTATGTGTTTAGTTGTAAAATGCCCAGATCTGTGAACTTTTCAGAAGACATTCTGTAATACTTTTTTGTTCACTTTTTCCAAGTCATGTGCCTGATGTCAGGTCATGTTTTCTCGGAATTGTGTTTTCGTTCTCTATAGGGATAAAGGAACGTCTGATCTATGAGATATGTTAGCGATACACAACTAGGGGGTTGGATCGTTAGTAAATCATCATAACCAGCATTCGTAGTTTATAACGGTGCAATAAAGGATGAAAACAAGGATATACAGGAAAATATAAATCTTTTATCGGGACAAAAGTCCCTGTTACTAGCGCCAAACTGTGAACACAGAGGTAACGAAGATACCTTCGTCTCCACAATCAATATTTGCAATGCATATAAAATGTAATAATTGAAATCGGTAAATATGCAATTAGCAAAATATGGGGGTGGACGATGAGCATCGGATCCCATCGTCGGTGTATCAGTGGTAATTAAGCTAAGCATGATAATAATGGAAGCTAACATATTAACAACACGAATAAAGACATAGAATATAAGTGCAGGAAGTAAATGAGACGTTGATTTACGTGGTTTAGCTCTAAAACCTACATCCACGGGGTGTTGAGGGTTTTTACTATGGATTGGTCGAAGTTACAATAATTTAGTCAAATGACTTTGAGTAAGGAAAAAAGGTGAAGATTACATGAACATAACTCCTACCTAAAGTTTACTCTTTTCTCTCTCTATACCTTGTTCTCTAAAATTGGTCGACCCCTTCTCCTTTGGTGGAGTGGGGTATTTATAGACTCTTCGTGTGGGTCCCCCTTATCATTATAGATGTCATCCATTGTCTTGGTCTATGCTCCCATCCCACAGATTATCATCGTGTTGTCCCGATGATGCTCCAACGGTACTTTGTTGTCACGAAGACCCGCCTTTATATGAACCACATGAAGCTTGACACGCATCCTCTGTTTGTAACATTTAATGTGACACCTTGGACAGCTGTAGCAGTAGTTGTCTTTTCGATGTCAGCTAATCTTCATCTCGTTCATTCAATTCAAAATCGTCTTGGGATGGGATAAACTGAAATCACTGAGTTGCTATGGTACTTCGCGGATATGTTCTCATCAGGTATCTCTTTGCTCTTTAACCATTAGATACATGATTCGACGACCACGTGGCGGATGACGGTCCGAGTTCCCAAATATTGTTGGGTGTTTGATAGTGGCATGGCATCTGTCTCTGATGCCCCAACGTTGTGTGGCATCCACAATATCTATGGCACGTGGTTGGTGTTAATTTGGTACACACACAATAATTCATATCAAAACTTAAATTGATGAACAATAAGGTTTTAATTCAAGTATAAACCTCATCACTTCCTTCTTCCTCATCATCTTCATCATTCACTTCATACTTTGATTTGTCAAGGTTTTGTCCCTATAAATTTTCCTTGTCAAGGTTTTGTCCCTGTAAATTTTCCTTGTCAAGGTTTAATCAAGGCAACACATGCCTGTCCAACAACATACTGCTCTAGGGATCTTTGGTGGATTCTATTTTTTGGTTTGTTTGCTTTGTCATTTCCTTGTAATAACTTTTAAATATTAACTAGATTTGTGCCCGTACTACGCACCGGGCTTTTTTTTCTTCTTTTAACTTGGTGTGTGCGGGGCGAATGGCGATGCATTTTTTATTGGGTTTGCACGGGGCTTCGCTCCGCCCCGTGGGGATGCATTTTTTATTTGGTGTGCGTGGGGCTTCACTCCGTCCTGTGATGATGCATTTTTTATTTGGATTTTTTAAGCTTAGAAAGGTAAAACTTGTATGTTGTCAGTAATTTTGAATGTGCAGCTCAATGCTTTTTATACAATTTGTTATTTTCCTAAACCAAGTATACTTCTAACTCTTCTAAAATCTAACCACTTTGCTTTACATTAACTTAGAATTGTATTGTGTTCTTGAAATTGGTCTATATTAGGAAACGATTTATAAAATTTCTACTTTGGCTCATCCAACTCTATCGGAGCATGAAAGGAAAAGGCTGTGTCGAGTAATGGACTGCCAAAAGCTCTCAATCGATGCTTGTATAGTTGTATGCATGCGGCCCAAAATGAACGACTACCGCTAAGAATAGTAGTTCAGGTTCTCTTCTCGGAACAGATAAAAATAAGCAATGCAATAGCTAACAATACAGTAAAAGAATCAAGTGAATCAATTTACCACCAACCAATGATCACAACACAAAAAGCGTTACTGGAAGGGACTCCACAATCGTTCCAGGAAGGATGGTCTACCGCAAAGAAAGATATTAATACACTTAAATTTGACCTGAAAAGTATGAAAGCCAAGTACCTGGTACTGCGAATTTACAATGAAAATTTGATAAAATGTCAAAGCAGAAACAAACATCGGCATGGAGTAGTGGGTGGAAGAAATTAGGCAGTAGACTTAGTATCAAATACTCATGTTGAAAAGCTCCTAGAAGATGGAGGAATTCTATTTCCTGAGCACGTTCAACCTTTTATTTTTATTTTACCACCACCAAAAGGGTACCAAAGAATGGGACGTCCCCACTATCAGTATACCACAATAACAACCACCTTCTTCTTTTTCTTATTCTTCCTCTCTTAACAACCAAATGTCCAGCACGGCCATTATTTTTATTTTTATTCACAAAAGAAGAATTTTAATCAAATTTTATCAGAAGCACATAATTTATCTCTAAAAAGGTATGTTACATTTATTTCTCTAATCACCTTTCAGTGAAAACTTTGAAATTCCCCTGATTCTAGATTTTGATAATGAGTTGCGTTACATTAATTATTAACTTTTGTACTAAAATATTATGTTATTTTGCATTACTTGTTTGGATAAATGCTTAACAGTAAAAATCATCTTCAGTTCTAAAAACATGGATGCACAGATTTTTCATAGAACGTTTTACATTAAATTAACTCAAAAGTACAGGTTTTCAGATCATCATAAAAATTCACATTGAACATAGACTCATTCAGAAGTAATTTCCTACTCGATTTGCAAACACATGGAAATGCATAAATGTCTAAAGATTATCAAATATCTCCTCATACACAACATTTTGTGTATATCCTTCAGGCTCATCGTCATTCTTCTTGATTAATATTTTTAATCCTTTTCTCCTAGTTGTCCCTGAAACAGATACATACAACTGACCATTAGTGAATACAGGCTTGTCTAAGTAGACACCCACATTTGGAAGGCTTTGTCCCTGACTTTTATTTATCGTCATCGCATAGCATACTCTTACTGGGAATTGTCTACGATGCAGGATAAACGGAAGACTTGTTTCGGGTGTAGTCATTACTATTTGCGGAATGAAAATATTTCCAACACCTGGACCTGTGAGTATCTCTGCTTCAATTTAAAAAAATCCCAATTGTTTGACAATCAATCTAGTACTGTTGCATAGCCTATCTGGTTGGCTCATATTTCGAAATAGCATGATTGGCACTCCAACTTTCAGGCTTAGTTTGTGGATAGACATTCCAGAGCATTCATGCTTGTTAAGAAACTCCTTGTCGTAGAAACTCGGCTTCAATCGTTTTCTTAAAAATATTGCAGCATGATTGTTCATTAAGCTTAAATGGGATTTCGAACCTCGAATGAGCTGTACGGCCGCCTGGTAATAGTAATGACGCTATACCCGAAGAAGCAACTGCCAAAACAATTTTACCCTGTGCTCGTAAATAAGAATAATGGTTCTCCAGAGATATGTCTTACCTGTTCCACCACTTCCATACACCAAAAAAAAGACCACCATCTTTCTTATCAACTGAATCTATGACACTGTCAAACACTATTTTTTGTTTTCTATTTAACTTTTTTTTTTTAAACTCTCTGCCTCGGCAAGTAGACCATTCCTTTCATAGCTTGTTTCTTCTGCAACTAAGTGGTTCATAGGAACATCAATTTCTGACATGTCTGGGTATGGATTCTCGGAAAAATCACCCTCTTTCAAAGTCCTACCATGTTTCCACATTATTAACTCGATTTCTTGAAGAGCATAGTTCTCGTCATCTTTGTAAGTTAAATTCTCATTCCCATAAAGTTTTCGGTGTTCGTGTTCAATACCATCTGCCAAAAGTTTCCATTTTTCATTCCATAGTTTCTTAGGTTCAGTGACTTTGCAATTCAACAAAAGTGTAACGAAAAGTTCTCGCAATCCTTTTCCATTAATATATATCGTTGCTGCTTCCTTTATAGCATGGTGCCATTCCTCGTCATCTTCTAACAAACCCAGGGCTAAGCATGCTGCTTTGAATGTCAGATGAGTTACGCAGTTTACTGTTTTAATATCGTCATAGCTGTGACAACCTCTTTGCACATTCAATAAAATACGCAAATAATATATCTCTCTTGCTGTGGGGTGGACATAATAGTTACGCAAATGTCCATTCCGAAGGAAAGTCTACATATGTTAGCTTCCTTGCCTTTTTGTGGTCTCCATTAGCTTTCATCCAGCGAAGGAATTTTGTTGCATCTGGATTGGTTCTTTACAGAACATCTTTCAAGTCATCAGTATCTTTATGACAAATCAATTGCTCTCCTTCGAGATGAAATGGTAGTCTTTCTAAAATTGGACGAAGATAATGAATTTCAAAGTTCAATGTTCTCCAGTACGCTTCTGAGGCAGATAGATACCGACAGTCAAGATATTTCTTAATCTCATCAAATTTCGGTTTAGGCTTATTGTTTGGATCAATAGTATCACTGACGTTCGATGTATTTTGTTTTGGATCAATGATATCACTATTGTTTGACGTCTTATTCTTTGTTGCAGGTGTTTCCAGGATAGCGGTTACTTGGTCGATGCCTTTGTGTAAATACTTGAAAAGGTATTGTACTGACACACCTCTGCAATTGCATCATATCTGACCACTAAGTCTAGGTTGTGTGGTACAACCCATCTATTATCCAACTTGATACCTTCTTTTTCAAATCCCCAATTAGTTTGTCTACGCCTATATGTTGGATACCCCCTTTCATCAACACTTGTTTTGTCGCAGAACTTTTTAGGATATTTCTTTGAACATTTTTTTTTATGCATGCAAGGAGAAGTGGGTTTGACAACCCCACATGGACCATGTAACATATATTGACAGACTGCATCGTATCCAACTCTGTCTTTCTCTTGATCTGGGAGCTCAGCTTGAATTATTGAATCAACATGTGCTGCAGTCTTTGGCTTGTCTTCGGGTTTAAGACACAGTAATATATGTGCATGCGGCAATCCATAGTGTATATAGCTGCAATTGAAATTCAGGGGTTAGGAATCAAATCTACATATTGAAAAGTGGGGTAAGGATGGAGTATGTTGTAATGAAATAGTTAAATATACATACCTCCTTGTACTTCTCCAAAGTGTCTGCTTCCCTCAAGGTCAGACATTAGCACTTTGAGTTTTATATGAAACACGCAACTAACTATATCTTAGTTCATACTACAGTTAACTGCAGGTTCTTATACTTCAGTTGATGCATAAACACGGCACACCCAACCATTGCAGGTAGACTGCAAAGCGATATAGATGACTACATACCAAATCAGTGACTGTAGCTCATCTGAAATTCATGAAATTCCTGCCTTGTGCGGATAAGGCAGACTAAAGATGGTTTTAAAGAGAGTGTAGTATTTACTTTTGAACTACAAAAAGCTGGGATCATTGCACCCCGTAAAACATATACAAACTATACAGAGCAATGGAAAACATACAAACCTTTTGTGCAAGGCACTGTTGACAATTGGTTTTTATGTTTCACCCTTTCTCTTCGGTTTATCTCGATCTCTAATCTTCTTTGTTGGATTAAAGTAGAACTTTTTGAAACTGATGGATTTGTTTTTGACTGGTTTCCATGTTTGAATTCTTTACCATAGTTTATGATCGTAGTTTTGATATGTAGTATTAGAGCCTTTATATACATTATTAGGTTTCCCTTTTCAGCTAGATTTAGTTTCCTAACATCGACACATTTTTGACTTCCAAATTTAGACGGACTGAATTGTGACGTTACGTAGGAATTCCAAATTTACACGTCTTGGATTCCAAACTAAATTGGTTTTCCTTTTCTTTTTCTTTTTCTTTTTCCCATTCTTTTAAACCAATCGTATATTGCCAAGTGTCCTCGTCAGAATGCTCGTTTCACAAAACTCAAAAAGAGCCTATTTCGGCGAATAGGAAGCGAGGGTTTCCTCACCGTTCAACGTGAGAGTTCTATTTGTCTAGGCCTTTAAGTCTTTAGATTAAACTAGATTTTGTGCCCGTGCTACGCTCGGGCATTTTTGTTCTTTTAACCATATTTTTGATTTGGTGTGATGTGATTTGGCCTCGCCCGGTCATTCATTTTTTATTAGGTGTCGTGGGGTATCTCCCCGCCCCATCACAATACATTTTTGATTAGGTATGACTCGGGTTCGGCTTCATATCGCCCCAACCCGATGCATTTTTGATTTGGTGTTGCACGACTTCGCCCTGCCCGTCGCGATCCTTTTTGATTAGGTGAGGCTCGGCTTCGCCTCGCCTCGCCCCGTCCTGATGCATTTTTGATTTGGTATTGCACGGCTTCGCCTCGTCCCATCGCGATGCCTTTTCGATTTGGTGCGGCTACGTCTCGCCGCGTCGCTTAGGATTTTTGATTTGGTGTCTCGCGGCTTCACCTATGCCCGTCACTTAGGATTCTACATAAACAATGAATAAGAGCTTGGTATTCCCTATAAGTCTCCTTTGTTAAGATTTTTGATTAGGTGTGGCTTCAGCTTCGCCCATTCAATGAAATATATTAGAAAACTTTTTATTTGCTGGCTCATACACGACCTGATAATCTCCACCACCGTTTTTATTTTCATTGTGGCAGAGAGTTCAAGAACTCGATTAGGGAAGTATAGTTGTGGTGTGGTTCAAAATCATTAAAGTAATAAATAAGTGACATTTGAAAAGTAATAATAATATCATGTTAAACAAACTATCAAACTACTACAAAAAAATCCAAAATAATCCAACCCAAATCACCAAGTATTGAAAAAATAATGGACACTTCTCATATCAATGATCTAATATCCTTAGATGACTTGTTGAATTCCTTCCGTTAGCTACTTCCCGCATTGTTCAGTTTCTTTTACTTAAAAGTGACCACGGCATATTCTATGGCTCTCTGTTAAGCAAGTGAAGAGATCCAAGCCAATGTCAAGTTAGTTCCAAAGGAATAGACACACACAAACACATACAAAAGCAACCGCAAATATTGGATGCACATAAGGCCGGTGAAGTAACCCTTGATAACCTGGAATACAATTGTAATATCCCATTGACTCAATTGAACATTTATAGCATCATTTAGTATCCGTTGATTGGGGAGCTTCCTATACAGATTTCTATGCAATTATCTATGAGTGATTAAAGAAGTGTCGACCTCCATGACTGATATATAAAGACATGTTATAATAGTGCATAGGCAAATGGAGACATCCCCTGGTATCCAAGAACGAATTCCAGCTGTTCAACCAATCTCCTGTGCTTTATAAGTATTAGAAATTTCAGATCAAACCATCATGTCATTGCATAAATTAGTTTATATAAACAACACATAAATTGTGGAAGGTACCCGCTAATTATTTGAACAACAATTGATTAGAACATGAATCAAAGAACACATGACACAGATTGCCTTACCAGTTACCACACATAAATGCAAACTCTAATCATATTTTTAACCATATTTTTGATTTGCTAAAGCTCGGCTGCGCGTCGCCCCGTCCCGGTTAAATTTGGTGCGGCTCGACTTCGCCTCGCTCAGATTTGAGAAGAACATATGAATATCACTCACGGATTTGTAAGAAATAAGACATTTAAAAATTCTTGTTATATTCGTGTTAAGTATATTGAGATTATCATATAGATAATTAAAACGTTCAAGCACCCAACTATTATATCATTCCAGATTGCAACAGTAAAATTCGTTAAGGAAAAACAATATAAATTTATAGTACCTGACTGACATGCAGTATCCCAAGATAGTCGAGGTTACTACATTTCTTTCTCTCATGCAGCCAACTCAAGTCGAGCTATCATTCCTAGGATGAAGTAAACATATGCAGAAATATCCTGCAGATAGCAAGGTCAAAAATAATAAGAATCAACATCGCAAACTATTGTAATTTTCAAGAAACCAATCCACCAAAACCCCAAGCAATTTAACGTTGGACTTGAAGGGATGCTAAATTTTCTTGCCGGGAAGATTGACATCTCTGCATTACCTGTTTTGGTAGTAAGTTACCTAACCCATTAGATTGCTCAAAGATAGAAATTATTATTTTCCAATATATAAAATCTACAAAATGAAACTCAATTGATACCTTGATATCTCTCTCGAATGGTAGCGGCTGACTGGTTATACAAACATAAGAAAATATCAAAACTTAGAACAAATAATGAATCAAAATATTGAAAGCATCAAATTATTAGGACTTATTGGTAAAAATGAAAATGATACCAATAGACACTGGTGGCGGTAATAGGTGCTGGAAGCACTGGCGTTCTTAAAAATGTTGGAAGCGAAAACATTAATGGTGGTCAGGGGTAGCCAACCCCAATTTTAATTGTTATTGATCTTTTTTTTTATCATAAAATGGGCTATTAAGTGTACTTTGCACCCGTATCCAATTTCAAGAATTTTTTGTCCCCCTTCCCCAAAATCCTGGCTCTGCCCCTGGTGGTGGTGCTGGAATAAGTAGTGGCGGTGGGTGATGGTGAGTGGTCGTAGACAATATTAATATTGTGTCATTACAACACGGATAGTCGGATAACATTGTATTGTAAAATATGCGGTTGGTTGTTTTAGCAAGATTGAAAAAGGCATGTATCATATATCTCAGGGATGACATCAAATCATATATGAAAAATTGTTCATGACAGATGGATATTTAATAATCAGTATGGAAAACCAAGTCACCCCTTGAAATATCACAATCATCCCTGGTCAGTCAAGATATGTGGCAAAATTAAAGAGGAAAATCATTATATGCATTTACTTAAACTTCAGATGTGCCATGAGCATGACCACGTATCTGAAAGAAGTATCATCTTCTTTTGACGAAAACTTCCAGCTCACCAAGTTTGTGGAAGCATACTTTTCTACTTGGGAAAAGAAAAAGAAGAAATGAGGGCATAATCCAGTCAAATACTGTTAGTAAAATCCAATTAAGATATACATACATGAGCAACATAACTAAAATTACTTGTGAAAGATCAGCAACAACGTGCAGGTTATGTGTCATTGAGTCTTGCCGTTCCAACAACACAGCTATATCGGCCCTTCACCGGTAAGTGTTTTTGTGGATCCAATGAGCGTATGTGATAAAACAACTACAAAACAAATAGCACGAATGAAAAAGAATTATAATAAACATTGATCGACCAAAATAACAAATGGCAATTTGGAGGATGGAAGAACGATAAATTCAAAAGGTGGAAAATAAAAATTAGGGTGAGTTTATACTTTTAATTATGGATAGTCATTACCCGTGTAGAATTTATGTGCAGTAAGAATCCAAGAAAAGGGTCCCCCAAAAAAATGAGAACAAAAGAAAATTTTCTCTAATAATCTAAAATTTCTCAAATGTTATGATATGAATAAATACAAAAGAACTCTCGCACATTGGTTAACATGAAAATGAAACCACAACTATCAGCAACTCCATCTATGCGGATTTTACCTTGGCTTCACGTTTAAGAAATAATGTTTCTCCCACCATCCATTGTCAGCTTGGATTCCAGTTGGTGTTACCTTGTTCTTTGGCATATTTTTTTTCCCGGATTTCTTTTTTCTTTTTTCCCGGATAAATTATGGTTATTTTTGTGAGGTAAATCCTTTTTTTTCTCTCCTCTTAGGAAAAGTGGAATGGAACAATTTTAAGAATGGGTGAGGGTCACCATTGAAAGAGAATGGGTATCACCGTGTAAAGTGGGAACTCATATGACTTAGGATTTTAAAAGATTAGATTTTCTTATCAGGGGGAAAAAAAATTGGGTGGTATAACAGTCTCATGACCACCAGTGAGATCACTGAATACCTAAGGTGTTATTACCTATCACCAACTAGTTTTGACCTTGCTTGAAAAAACTGGTCTTGGCCAGATGTTTAATCTGTTTTACTTGATCGCACGATCTTGTGAAATTAAAGATGACCTAAAAAAGAAACACACCCACCCTGTCACCGCAAAAACTACTATTGACTGTATTAAGAGTAGACAACGGTGAACGGCTTTAAAAATATCAAATCGTTTTATAAGCTAAACACTCGCAAGATTGATCTTATCCAGATCATACATATCAACGGCCTATGCTATTGCGGTAAACCATAATAACGCTCTCCAGTAAAAGATAATCCCACCATATCACCATTTAAAAGATCCCATCATCTATCTTAATCTTAACCGGATTAAAATTACTATGATATCTGCTTTAACTAAAAGTTTGCTACTAGATAGTGGGGAACATCCAGAATTCTCTTGTTGGTTTAGTAACCTCAAACATCTACAACAGAAAAGGAAATTCACGACTTGTATAACTTGTTTCTCGTCTTAATTACTGACCTGTTGAATGTTTTGGAAGAAAGCCTTTCACAAACAATCTAATTCAGCAAAGATGACAAAAAGAACATATGAGAAAATCAGAGAAAGGACTTTTGCCTAGGAACTTTGCTAACTGGCTAAACAGAAATCTCTTCCACAGATTAAACATACTAAACTGAGAGGCTGACTGTTTTAACTACAAAACTTTACATAACCTAGATTGAAAAGCATAAATTAACACCATGGTAACATGGGATGTACACAGTACAGAGGATCAAAATACTGTGAACCAAAAAGAAAAACCACCATGGAATTAATATTCGAAGGCAATCTCCAATCGACATGATTGACTGTTAAAACTCATCCCTTAATGGCTTAATCATTAGCAATTCAAAACTGAAAATGCTACAGACTACTAAAATCTGTTTACTTGGTTTTCAATCTGGCACATCAGTTTCTTGGTGTGGCACATTTAAGTTAGAAATTGAATGTGACAATTAAGACATCTCAACCACATCAGTTATTAACTAAACACCACAGAACATTATTAGATGCTTCCCTTGCTATACTTAGGGACTAATGATCAAGAACACTAACTATGACAACCACATTAAATTAACCATAAACTTTCATTCACTCTAATCAATTGATTTCCATTTCTATCACTCTTAGCCTTGTTCCATAAAGTTCAGAGAATCAGAATTTTCATACTCATCAACAAAACAACAGCTACTATACCATACAAAAACAACACTTGAACAGATACAGGATACCAACAGTCTAATAGTTCTATGAGACTGATTTCTTCTTTGGACCCTAAGGTTTTAAGCACACAAACACCCAATATCTATCATGCAGATGTGATTCAAACCATAAAGTTTCAACACCACAGAAAAAACTAAGAGATAATAAAAAGATTATGAAAGAAAAAGCACTAACTTAACCATTGAACATAAAGGAAGAAGAGTGAGTAGGTACAATAGTAATTTTAAGCCTCCACAAAGTACTAGAAGCATATATTTTCCATAACACAAGTGTTGTAAACTAGAAAGACCAAAAACAGTTAGAAACGCACATCTCCAAGCTCTTCTTCCTTCTCTACTGTACTTCCTATCTAGTCATCATCTTCCTCCTACAAACAGAATTCAAGAGAACAAAAATTAACACAACAATGCTTATCCAAACTTAAATTGATGAACAATAGGGTTTTTATTCAAGGATGAACAAACCTCATCACTTCCTTCTTCCTCCTCATCTTCATCATTAACTTCAGACTTTGATTTGTCAGATTCTTCTTCTTCATCATCATCAGCATTTGACCCACCAGCCTAAAATAGTGTTACAATTTTTTATGATAGTTAATTCAAGTTCATTTCCTCAGAAGCACTGAAATAACAGGGAAGTGAGAATTCTATAAAGTAAACCGACCAATTTCTTGTTGTATGCGTCCATGGTTTTGTTGTATTCAACCTTCCTTTTCTCTGCCTTGGCTACATAAGGAGCTTTTTCCTAAAACAAACATAAAAACAGAACTACATCAAAATCACAATTAAGCATCAGTTATAGGTAAGAAATTTAATTCTGATTAAATTACTTACAGCATCGGACAAGGATTTCCACTTATCTCCACCAGCTTTGCCAACCTATTTCAAAATTTAAAACAACAAAATAGTCAACTAAAATTCAATTCTCAGTAAATAAAATTACAAACTCCTCTGAAGAGAAAGGGGATCTTACAACTGAGACAGATTTGTTGTTAGGATGCTTTTCCTTAAATTGTGTCCTGAAATCCTCCCTGAAATCAGAGAAATAAAATTCAGAAATTATGAGTAAATCGTTCGATTCAAACCCATCACTAAAATTCATCGAAAAAAATTAAATATATACGACGAGAAAAAGAAGAAGAAGAAGAAGAAATTACATGAATACGAAGAAAGCACTAGCAGGTCTCTTTGGCTTGTTAGGATCCTTGACAGCCTTCTCTTTCTTGGAAGTTTTTCTTCCTCCTGCATCATTAGCAGCAACTTTTCTCTTCACAGAAAGCCTGAAACAATCATCAGAAACACAACAAAAAACACTGAAACTTTCAGATCTGAACATAACCGATTTAATCAGATAACCGTAAAGTTCTAACTCAAACATATATACATATCAATCAAAAAAACTAAACGACAACTTACTTGTCACCATTTTTGGTAGCATCAGACTTCGCTTTAGCACCTTTCATTGATAATCCTGAAGAATAGACGCAAAAAACTGATGAGAATCGGTAAGAAACAGCAGAGAATATGTTTGAATCGGTAAGAATCGGTCTATTTTGAGACGTACCTTGAGAGTTAGGGTTTCACAGAGACAACTTAGAAAGAGAGAGAGAAAGATGTGTTTGGGTTTGTGAGAAAAAAAAGGGAAAGAAAAATGAGATATAAAAAGAGGTCGGCAGAGAATAAGATTTTCAATCTCAACGCTTGAAATGAAATCCGATTTTGGGCGGGATTTGAAATTTTAGTGCTATGTCATCGATCCGTGTGCTTCTTTCTTTTCGTTTTCTTCCTCACAATTTTGTTATTCCTATTTTATACCTTTCTTTTGTCAATATTCCTTGTACATCCTTGTTCTTTGTCACTGCCATCTTTTGGGGTCGTCTACGGCAAAAAGTAATGCACAGATGTGTGTGCCGAAGAATGGGCAATATCGTCGTTTTGCATGTTCATCGTGAACGTGATATTTGTCCCGCCAAAAATGTGGTTTCGAGATTCAAGTTGAAGATTTTGGCGGGATTTTTTAACACATAATTGTCTTTCAAAAAGTTTTTCAGTTTAAATTTTAAACACGAATTGAAAATTTGCTGGTGTATTTAAAATTGCAGTTTTGGCCTTTTTCTTCTTGGCTCATCGGGGAAAGCACGTGAAATTTTCAGTTTAGTTTATTGTATACTCTTTTGTAAGTGTTTGTAGCCAAACCAAGAAGAACCTGAAACCTCACCCAAAAAAAACTTTGACAAAAAATTAAAGGACATTTTGTACAACATTTAATTCTTTTTTTTTTCTTTTTTGACAACATGAAACCTTTTTATTCGAGGTTATAATTAGTCTAAGATAGAAAATAAGAAAATACAAAGTAACAATAACATACCGTAAAAGTTCAATGCCGAGAAATTCGACAAGAAGAAGAGAAGGATTACCGGAGTAAGACATATACGAGTATAAATAAGATCCGATTAAATCGGAGGAAGAATGGTTTTTCTCGAAATTAAATTCCAAACATTTAATTTGTTTTTCTCTTTATAAAGATGTGCTCACAAAATAGGAGTGATTTGCTCAAATCTCTTGTAACTAGTGATGAAGCTTCTGTCGTCAAAGAAATCACCGATGAAGATTTTGTCGTTTGAGACAACAAAGATTAAGATTTCGTCGTTGGAGAGCATCACGATTGCCCAATAACCAAGAACCGCCATTAAAGCGAAGATAAACCTCAAAAGAGTAGATAAAACCACCATAATGGTGTAGGTAAGTATATAACATAAGGGCAATTTTGCGTTTCCTCCCCTCCCAAGATCGCTAATTAGTGTTTCCTCCCCAAATAGATTAAAATTAGCGTTTCCTCCTATCGTTAGGAATTTCATCCATTTTCTAGTTAGTTGAGTCAGCACTAGTGCACCCGTGGCAAAATAAAAATCTTTTTGACAAATTATCCAAAATAACCTCGTATTCTTCGTTCACATTAAAGTTTCACCAAAGTGTGATGCCTGATTATCAAAAATGAATAATGAATAATCATTGGTTCTTATTAGCACCTCATTCGATTTTCATACCTGAGAATTGAAGTTGTATTAGGTCGCGACATCCTGCGAGAAACAAATCTGGTTTATTAATTCACCAAGTGGTGGAAACCCAGCTTTGAAATTTCTACAGCATAATCAAAATAGGTACAAGATGAGAAATTAGCAAAGATTGGTGATGAAAAAAAAGATAAATTAATTGAAATGGAACGAATCTGGATATTTTTTTGCTTTTTTATCTATGAGATTAATATCCAAATTGGAGTTTATCTCAAAATCTAGGGTTCTAATCGTTTCTTTCTGAAATCTAATGGGAGAAAATAGATGGTTTGATGTTGTTCCGGTGATACTAATTGAGAAGATGGTGAAGAAATTAGAAATTACAAGATAGGTTTGTTCTTGATCTGAATTGAAGTTAAGAAATAGTGATGTTGGAGTTGAGCTGCAAGAATGAGAGTATTTCTCGATTTACAATTGAAGTCGCGAATGAATGAAGAGAGCATGCTGCTATTATGAAGGAGATGGAAGAAATAAATTAAGGTTCGGTTTTGAATCAAGAAAAGAAGAAGCAGATGAATTGAAGTTTTTGTTGCTTTTAATTAGATGGGTTATACTCGAATTTGTGTAGGGGTTTTTATGAGTGCAGTTACAGAGCTTAGATTATGTTGTGTGCTGATGAATTGATGCAAATTGCTAAATTTCTGGTGAGTATTTGATGTTGGGATTACAGAGAAATTACGAAAACTAAAGGTTTGGAGGACTCGGTTGCTGCTGTGATAGTTTAAATGGTTTTGCGGTTATATGGTTGAAGAAACTCTGCAGAAAATGATATAGAAAAATGTTTGGAAATCAACAGAGAAGTTTTCTCCAATACTGAAGTCACGCACGGAAGGTGTTTGTATAAATGCCTAAACCATTGATTGTAAAACTCCACCGTTGATAGTTTTTACTTTAGCTACTTCCGTCATATCATATTAATATATGATAGTATTTCCGGTATTTCGATTGATGTATGCTTATCTTTTCCACGTGTACAATCTGTTAGAGCACTGCTCGGTCGAACTCGCAAACGTTTCTATGTCAAGCTTGTTTGTCAAGTTTAGTTGCCAAAACTATAAGTCTTGATTTCTAGTCTACTTATAGCTAAGTCTCGGACTAGGATAGTAAGTGTAGTTGAGCTCTAGACTCCACGACGTTCATCATGCAAAGACGAAGAACTACTCAAGGAACTTGTGGAATTTCATCGGAAAAAATGTATGTGGAGACTTGAACTTATCTATCACTCAAAAGTCTATTTATTCTATCTCCTATCTTGAGACAAAAGTTGTATTGCTATATAGACTTCGATTATACACATTTGCTATTTCGAGACGAGTTTATCTCGCTTATCTATTTATCGAAATATGTGTTGGTAAGATTTCGCTTTGGCCAAGTTCATCTTTACTCGTGACGAAAGTCATGTTGAATATTTCAATAACTTGAAAATCACTTTGATGAAAAATAGTTTGTGAATAACAACTATATAACATCCTCTAAGAAAGTTTCAATAATTGAAATGAGAGTTTAGAACATGTAACCATCTTTGGATATAAACATGTGTTCTCACATTTGTGTAAAATTCCAAAACCGGAAAACCAAAGTATGCGTACACGTACGCGTACTGGCGGTTGTTGGAAATCCGGGTAAGTATTCGTACCCGTACGCATACTGGCGAAAAGTTCACGTCCGTGAATTTCTGTTGGAGTTTGAAAGTGAAAAACAAACTCAATCCGGTTACTTAAGTACGTGTACCCGTATGCATACTTAAGTAGGTTACTTTCTAAAATCGGTTTGTTCATGAACTAAAACATTTATATATTAAGGAATGCAATCTTTGCAAACCGTGGCTATAATGTTCATGAATCGATTCGAGTGAATCAAAACTGATTTTGCTTCAATTGTGTCTTGTATACTTCTATAAGATCTAAGCAATTGAACAAGTCTTTAACTAGTTTCATTTGAGTCATTTGAACTGGTTATGGTTAAGATGAATAAGGTTGATATGAGAGTGTTAATATAGCTAACCTTGGTTAACTACTGTTGAGCCAACATGGTGTACACTTTTAGGTACGATTACATAAACCTAAATGAGGGTACATTTCATTTGTGTATAACAAGCTAAGTTCGATCTAACGGTTGAAAGATATTAGCTTGAATCTAATCAGGTTTTTATCTAATGGTGAATATTGAATGCTTTGTTACCAAGGTAACTTAGATTGCAAACCCTGATTTTGAGACTATATAAAGGAGAACTCTAGCAAATGGGAAACCTAATCCCCACACCTCCTGTGTGATACTAGTTGTATAAGCTAAAGTCGATTCTCCTTTAACCTTAGGTTTTTCACGAAACCCTGTAGGTTAACGACTTAAAGACTTCATTGGGATTGTGAAGCAAGACCCAACTATTTTCTCTGTAGTTGCGTGATCTGATCTTGTTGTTTCTATCTTGATTTAGTACAATCGTAAGATTGGCTTGAGATTTATATCTCCGATAGGAAATATAGAAAAGTAGTCACAAACACCTTCATCTCATCGTTTGTGATTCCACAATCTCTTGTTTCGCTAGTCGATTAAGATTATTGTGAGGTGATTGATATTTCTAGGCTGTTCTTCGGGAATATAAGTCCGGCATATCAATTGGTTCATGTTCACCTTGATTTATCAAAAGACGGAACAAAACTCGTAGGTGTTTCTGTGGGAGACAGATTTATCTATTCCTATAGACTTTTCTGTGTGATACAGATTTGTTTATCAAGTCTTCGACTTTGGGTCGTAACAACTCTTAGTTGTGGGTGAGATCAGCTAAGGGAATCAAGTGCGTAGTATCCTGCTGGGATCAGAGACGTAAGGAACGCAATTGTACCTTGAATCAGTGTGAGATTGATTGGGGTTCAACTACAGTCCAGATCAAAGTTAGTTTGTAGTAGGCTAGTGTCTGTAGCGCCTTAATACAGTGTGGTGTTCAATCTGGACTAGGTCCCGGGGGTTTTATGCATTTGCGGTTTCCTCGTTAACAAAACTTTTGGTGTCTGTGTTATTTCTTTTCCGCATTATATTTTGTTATATAATTGAAATATCACAGGTTATGCGTTGAATCGATCAATTGGTAAATCCAACCTTTGGTTGTTGATTGAAATTGATTGATCCTTGAACATTGGTATTTGGTACCGTTCAAGTAATCTCTCTTATATTCAATCGGGCTCGTAAATTATTATTTGTTTGATTGCAGATTGAATTGAGAGATTGAGATACAAACTCTTTGATATACTTTTTATAAGATTGAGTCTAACTGTCTAGTTGATTCTCTTGAAAGTATATTGAAGTTAGTCCATACAGATTGCTAAGCGAAATATTGAGTGAGGTTGTTAAACCCCCGCTTTTTCACAATCTTGCTTACTCAACTAACATAAAAATGGATGAAAATCCTAACGATCGGAGGAAACGCTAATTTCAATCTAATTTGGGAGGAAACGCTAATTTACGATCTTGGGAGTGGAGGAAACGCAAGATAGCCCAAAACATAATTAAAACTTAGTTAAAACTACTAATTAACCTATAAACCAATAAATAGTGAAGGAATTTGCTCATATTCGGTCCAAGATGGACCAAATCTGAACTGAGAAGGGTTGTTGTTGATGGTTTTTTTGAAGAAGAAAGAAGGATAGATAGAGGAAAGAGAGAAGATTTAAAAGCATTTTATTCATTAAACATGCATGATGTATTAATTTAAATTTTTAATAATGTTACTTGCCCAAATAAATATTTCTTCGCGAAGAAACTATTTATTTTGGTCTAATTTATCCAATGGGTTAAAGTGTTATTTTCATTTCAATCCCACTTATACCTTACTGATATTGTTCCCACTTGATTACCTAGTGAAATATCATGTTAATTTAGTAATCACCATAGGAATTTAGTTTCCACCTTGTAGGACTATTTTAGCTATCACCATGTGTTGGTGATAAAGCCTGACATTCCAACAATATCAACTTTAGTGAGATCATTCCACTTTACTGATCAATAAGATTTAAAATAAAATTATTTTTCCTAAAAACTCGACGAAAACCCTGTAATGGAGTTTTCTCTTACATAAATATGTTTTTTTTGGACAACTACACCATATAGTTGGGGTCTGGCTTCACAATCCCGATGAAGACTTCAAGTCGTTAACCTACAGGGTCTCGTGAGAAACCTAAGGTTAAAGGAGAATCGACTCTAGTTTATGCAACTAGTAACACACAGAAGTGTGGGGATTAGGTTTCCCAGTTGCTAGAGTTCTCCTTTATATAGTTTTCAAATCAGGGTTTTCAATCTAAGTTACCTTGGTAACAAAGCATTCAATATTCACCGTTTGATGAAAAACCTGATTAAACCAAGCTAATATCTTTCAACGGTTAGATCAAACTTAGATTGTTATTCACAAATCAAATGTACCCTCATTTAGGTTTAGTAACCGTACCTAAACGTGTACACCATGTTGGATCAACCGTAGTTAACCGAGGTTAGCTATATGAACACTCTCATATCAACCTTATTCATCTTAACCATAACCAGTTCAAATGACTCAAATGAAACTAGTTAAAGACTTGTTCAATTGCTATATTCTCATAGAAGTATATAAGAACACAATTGAAGCAAAATCGGTTTGATTTACTCGAATCAATTCATGAACATTATAGCCACGGTTTGCAAAGAATGCATTCCTTATTATATAAATGTATTTGTTCATGTCACAACCGATTTTAGAACTTTAGCCATTCAAGTATGCAAATGGGTACGCATACTTAAAATAGCCGGACCAAGTTTTGTTTTCGCTAGTATACGAACGGGTACGCATACCTCTTAACCCAGCAGAAATTTCCGGTCACAAATCTATGCCAGTATGAGTACAGGTACGCTCACTTAGGTTCCCGAACTTCTCAAACCAACAGGTACGCATACGGGTATGCATATTATGGTTCCCGGACATGGATCACACATATGCAAGAGTGCACAAAATGTTTATAATCTAATGTTGGTTAAGTGTTCTAAACTCTTATTTCAATCATTGAAACTTTCTTAGAGGATGATAATAGCCGTTTTCACACACTATTAGCATCAAAGCAATTTTCAAATTACTGAAATAATCATAACGAAACATTCCAAGTCTACACCAAATGATTGTATCACATAAACCATGTAAGATGTTACTCGGCGATTTTCACATGATCATCTTTTGACTTTCGTCAAGAATATAAGATGAACTTGGTTGAAGAGAAAGCTTACCAACACATATTTCGAGAAATATGTAAGCGAGTTAAACTAAGCTCGAAATCTCAAATGTGCATAATCGAAAACTATAGTAATACGACTTTTGTCTCAATATAGGAGATATAGTAGAAATAAACTTTCCAAGTGATAAATAAGTTTCAGTCTCCACATATAATAAAGTTAACTTTTGAACAAATATGGGATAGTCAAGGTTCACTGACGTAAACAACATATCCCATAACAATTTGCAATATATAAAACCATAAAGATTAATACTGCAAAAAATCATCTTCCAAATAACTTAGAATTTAAACAAATAAATCTAATAACATTGCAAGATGAAAACGTTGGCAATAGCTATGTGTACTCACAATAATGGCTATTCCAAACCCTAGTTATCCTTCTTAAAAACACAAGAATAAATTCTCATAAGAAGTTTCCTAGACATTAAGCAAAAACACTAAACAAAAACTTAGACACGATCAGCAATCAAGGAACGGACAAGGGCGAGTTCATCAGATGCTTTCTTTAGCTCGTTTTTTAGAAACGCAAGGTTTTTTGATGCAATTTCAAGTTGTTCACAAACGACCTCAAAATCTTGAAGAAGATTTCCAACCAATTGAAGAGGCATTTGCACTGGAAGATCTTTTTCATGATCAATTGCTTGAAAGCAAACTATGGAGATGGGTTCTTTGTGAAGTTCAAAACTTTGGCATCATCAAACTTGTCTTCCTTGTTGCATCCTTCCATTGTGCACACCAAAAAGAGAGGTCTTGATGTTACCGAGCTAGTATACATATCAAAAGAGATCCTTGATATATATATAAGAGATTTCCACAAGGAAACTCTAGGGTTACAAGTAACCGTTTGGTAACGGGTCGGGTGCATAAAATTCATGGTTATGACCCGAAAATCAAAAACCAGAAACCCAGAGGAGCAACCGTTTAGAAACATGTTTTGAAAACAAGTTCTGAACATATGACAGGAAACTTTGGCTCCTGAAGAGTGTAAAACAAAGTTGAAAATCAACTGTCATTGAGGAAGGACAATCTAAAGATTTAATTAAGGCATCAGACAGACAAGGCACAACAACTGTCCGGAGCAAGGAGGATAAAAATCAACACAAAACGTACAACACGGACCATTTGTCAAGAAAGAAACATCTTCTTGATAGTTATGTGTATCATCTTATGGTCTTACAGAGGATACACATACAAGAAAATGGTCAGGTTGTAATATGATGATCATGAAGCTCATCAGGTGTATTGATATTTTCATTTTCACTCCCTTGACATTAAACAGAAGCTTTACGAGATTCTTCAAAGGAATTAATAAGAGAAGGACAGAAGTTACCTGAACCGACTGCTTTTCTCGCCTTCTTGATCTTGCGCCTGAGACTGTTGATACTGCTCTTGAGTTCTGCAACACGATTATTGATGTGAATCTAGTCAGGAACACTTATTTTACGAGCAAGATCATCTTTGAAGATAAGAGAGGAGTTTGAAGTTCTCTTCTTCCTTCGAAACCTTTTTCTCTTTACATACCTTTCAGAGTTATCAGTCATCCATATAACATTGTTCTTTTTACAGTTGTAAGAAGGAGACGTGTTATATTTGTAATCAGGAAGAAGGCCATCACAACACTTTTCTTGATTGAGAGATGGATTTCTAACTGTACATTGAGAAGCTGGTTTGATTACTTCTTTATACATCCAAACAAGAATGTTATGAAGTTTTTTATTCCGTAATCGAAGATGACATCTTCTTTCAATGTGACCTTTCTTTCCGCAATAGTAGCAATTGATAGGAATGTTTTTAACCGTTCTCAACTAAGTAGTCCTAGAGGCATGGTATTCTTGGTTTCTAGAGACATCTGCTGCTAGAGAGAGTTTTTCACTTTTGTTGTCAGTGAAATTTTCAGGAAGAAGGTTATTAGAAGGAACAAAATTGATCTTACCAGTGCTAGGAGCGTTTATACCTTTATATCCCAGACCACGTGTATCACGATGTTCTTTACATGCTCCTAACATAGAAAATAATTTTGTAGAGCTAGAATTGAATCTTTTCAAATTCTCTTCCAAAGTTTTAACCTTCTCAAGAGCAGCACTAAGATCAGTCTCCAATTGTTTCTCACAAGTGAGAAAAACTTTTTCTCTATCATTTAAACACTTTTGTTGAGAGTCATACCTTGCTTCAGTTTCTGCAAGTCTTTCTTTCAACACAAAGAGATTTTGACGAAGTTCATCACATTAAGAATTCTTTGAATGCAGATCTTCCTTATAATCTTTAAGAATAGATTGTAGCAGACTATAACCACAGTCATATCCCTTAAAGAGTTTTCTCATTTTCCTGTTTTCAAGACAGAGTGGAGTCAGAAATTCACCCAAGCAAGATGTTGACGTTTCTTTCTTTAGGAGATGATCAAAAAGCTTGATGTACTGTGAGACTTCCTCATCAACATCTTGTCCCTCTTCTGAATCACTTTCATCAGAGAGTTCATCCAACTGTTCTTCTAGGCGTGCTTCCCAGTTATACACAGTTTTGGATGATGGAGAAGACGAGAGAGATTTCTTAGGAAAACAAGGCTCTGGACCAAGTTAGAATGCTTCTGAACTGGTGATGCGTTGTCAGAGATATTATATTTCATACTCAGATCGCTAAAAACACAGACTTATGAGGTCTTAGACGTGTTTGCCTGCTCTGATACCAATTGAAAAAGCGGGGGTCTAAGAACCACACCAAATATTTCGTTTGGCAATCTGAATTGACAAACTCCAATATACTTTCAAGAGAATCAACTAGACAGTTAGACTCAATCTAGAGAAAAGTATATCAAAGAGTTTTATATCTCTATCTCTTAATTATAACTGCAATCAACATATAGGAATTTGAGAGCCCGACTGAATATAAGAGAAATAACTTGAACGGTACCAAAGACCAATGTTCAAGGATCAATCAATTTCAATCAAAACCAAAGGTTGGATTTACCAATTGATCGATTCAACGCACAACCTGTGATATTTCAATTATATAACAAAATATAATGCGGAAAAGAAATAACACAGACAATAGAATTTTGTTAACGAGGAAAACCGCAAATACAGAAAAACCCCGGGACCTAGTCCAGCTTTTAACAACACATTGTATTAAGCTGCTACAGACACTAGCCTACTACCAATTAACTTCGGACTGGAATGTAGTTGAGCCCTAATCAATCTCACACTGATCAAGGTATAGTTGTGCTCCTTACATCTCTTAACCCCAGCAGGATTTTACGCACTTGATTCCCTTAGCTGATCTCACCCACAACCAAGAGTTGCTACGACCCAAATTCGAAGACTTGATAAACAAATCTGTATCACACAGAAAAGTCTATTGGAATAGATAAATCTGTCTCCCACAGAAATACCTACGAGTTTTTGTTCCGTCTTTTGATAAATCAAGGTGCACAGGAACCAATTGATAAACCGGACTTATATTCCCGAAGAACAACCTAGTATTATCAATCACCTCACAATAATCTAATCGTATGGTAGCGAAACAAGATATTGTGGAATCACAAACGATGAGACAAAAATGTTTGTGACTACTTTTAATCATTCCTATCGGAGAATCAATCTCGAGCAAATCTTAGAGAAGATAGTACTCAATACGATAGAACAGGGAAAGATTAGAACACGCAACTACAGAGAAAATAGTTGGGTCCTTCTTCACAATCCCAATGAAGTCTTTAAGTCGTTAACCTACAGGGTTTCGTGAAAAACCTAAGGTAAAAGGAGAATCGACTCTGGTCGCAACTAGTATCACACATGAGGTGTGGGGATTAGATTTCCCAGTTACTAGAGTTCTCCTTTATATAGTTTTCAAATCAGGGTTTACAATCTTAGTTACCTTGGTAACAAAGCATTCAATATTCACCGTTAGATGAAAACCTGATTAGATACAAGCTAATACCTTTCAACCGTTAGATCGAACTTAGCTTGTTATACACAAATGAAATGTACCCTCATTTAGGTTTATGTAACCGTACCTAAAAGTGTACACCATGTTGGCTCAACAGTAGTTAACCAAGGTTAGCTATATGAACACTCTCATATCAGCCTTATTCATCTTAACCATAACCAGTTCAAATGACTCAAATGTAACTTGTTAAAGAGTTGTTCAATTGCTATATTCTCATAGAAGTATACAAGAACACAAGTGAAGCAAAATCGGTTTGATTCACTTGAATCAATTCATGAACATTATAGCCACGGTTTGCAAAGAATGAATTCCTTATTATATAAATGTATTTGTTCATGTCACAATCGATTATAGAACTTTAACCATTCAAGTATGCAAATGGGTACGCATACTTGAAATAGCCGGACCAAGTTTTGTTTTTGCCAGTATGCGAACGGGTACGCATACCTCAAAACCCAGCAAAAAAATTCGGTCACAAGCCTACGCCAGTATGCGTACGGGTACGCGCACTTAGGTTCCCGGACTTCTCAAACCAACAGGTATGCAAACTATGGTTCCCGGACATGGATCACACATATGCAAGAGTGCACAACATGTTTATAATCCCATGTTGGTTAAGTGTTGAAAAAGCGAGGGTCTAACAACCACACCCAATACTTCGTTTGGCAATCTGATTAGTCAAACTCCAATATACTTTCAAGAGAATCAACTAGACAGTCATACTCAATCTAGAGAAAAGTATATAAAAGAGTTTTATATCTTTATCTCTCAATTCAATCTGCAATCAACAAATAGGAATTTGAGAGCCCGATTGAATATAAGAGAAATAACTTGAACGGTACCAAAGACCAATGTTCAA
>JAJJMB010009125.1:7249610-7276979 GCA_023531105.1 Papaver atlanticum | reverse complement strand
ACGGTACCAAAGACCAATGTTCAAGGATCAATCAATTTCAATCAAAAACCAAAGGTTGGATTTCCCAATTGATCGATTCAACGCACAACCTGTGATATTTCAATTATATAACAAAATATAATGTGGAAAAGAAATAACACACACACCAGAAGTTTTGTTAATGAGGAAAACGCAAATGCAGAAAACCCCGGGACCTAGTCCAGATTTGAACACCACACTGTATTAAGACGCTACAGACACTAGCCTACTATCAATGAACTTCAGACTGGACTGTAATTGAACCCTAATCAATCTCACACTGATTCAAGGTACAGTTGCGCTCCTTACATCTCTGATCCCAACAGGATACTACACACTTGATTCCATTAGCTGATCTCACCCACCACCAAGAGTTGCTACGACCCAAAGTCGAAGACTTGATAAACAAATCTGTCTCACACAGAAAAGTCTATTGGAATAGATAAATCTGTCTCCCACAGAAACACCTACGAGTTTTGTTCCGTCTTTTGATTAATCAAGGTGAACAATAACCGATTGATATACCAGACTTATATTCCCGAAGAACAGCCTAGAAATATAAATCATCTCACAATAATCTTAATCGTATGGTAGCGAAACAAGATATTGTGGAATAAAAAATGATGAGACGAAGATGTTTGTGACTACTTTTTATCTTGCCTATCGGAGATTAAATCTCGAGCCAATCTTAAAGAAGATAGTACTCAAATACGATAGAAACAGCAAGATCATATCACGCAACTACAAAGAAAATAGTTGGGTCTGGCTTCACAATCCCAATGAGGTCTTTAAGTCGTTAACCTATAGGGTTTCGTGAAAAAACTAAGGTTAAAGGAGAATCGCCTCTATCTTATACAACTAGTATCACACAGGAGGTGTGGGGATTAGGTTTCCCAGTTGCTAGAGTTCTCCTTTATATAGTTTTCAAATCAGGGTTTGCAATCTAAGTTACCTTGGTAACAAAGCATTCAATATTCACCGTTAGATGAAAACCTGATTAGATTCAAGCTAATATCTTTCAACCGTTAGATCGAACTTAGCTTGTTATACACAAATGAAATGTACCCTCATTTAGGTTTAGTAACCGTACCTAAACGTGTACACCATGTTGGATCAACCGTAGTTAACCGAGGTTAGCTATATGAACACTCTCATATCAACCTTATTCATGTTAACCATAACTAGTTCAAATGACTCAAATGAAACTAGTTAAAGAGTTTTTCAATTGCTATATTCTCATAGAAGTATACAAGAACACAATTGAAGGAAAATCGGTTTGATTAACTCGAATCAATTCATGAACATTATGGCCACGGTTTGCAAAGAATGCATTCCTTAATATATATAAATGTATTAGTTCATGAGCCAACCGATTTTAGAACTTTAACCACTCAAGTACGCAAACGGGTACGCATACTTAAGTAGCCGATCTGAGTTTGGGTTCGCCAGTATGCAAACGGGTACGCATACTTAGTACACTTCCAAATCCCAGCAGAAATTCCCGGACCTATACCTTACGCAAGTATGCGTACCGGTATGTGTACTTGGTATACGGAATTTCACAACTACAAGTACGCATACGGGTATGCATACTTTAGTTCCGGTCATGGATCACATACATGCAAGAATGCATACTATGTTTATAATCCAATGATGGTTAAGTATTATAAACTCTTATTTCAATCATTGAAACTTTATTAGAGGATGACAATAGCCGTTTTCACACACTATTAGCATCAAAGCAATTTTCAAGTTATTAAAATAATCATAACGAAACATTTCAAGTCTACACCAAATGATTGTATCACACAAACCATGTAAGATGTTACTCGACGATTTTCACATGATCATCTTTTGACTTTTGTCAAGAATATAAGATGAACTTGGTTGAAGCGAAAGCTTACCAACACATATTTCGAGAAATATGTAAGCGAGTTAAACTCAGCTCGAAATCTCAAATGTGCATAATCGAAACCTATAATAATACGACTTTTGTCTCAATATAGGAGATAGAGTATAAATAGACTTTCCAAGTGATAGATGAGTTTTAGTCTCCACATACCTTTTGTGTATGAAGTTCCACAAGCTCTCCTTAGTAGTTCTCCATCTTCAATTAATGACCGTCGTGAAGTCTAATGCTAAACTACGCAATCTATCCTAGTCCGAGACATTACTTTAAGTAGACTAGAAATCAAGACTTATAGTTTTGATCACTAACATTTACAAACAAGCTTGAGATAGCAACGCTTGCGAGTTCGACCGAGCAGTGCTCTAACAGAAGTGTCAACGAAGTATATACTAGTTGTTTCATACAACTTTGGTATATTGGATTACAAAGATAACGTTTATATTTTGAACTTCGTAAAATCGACATAATACTATTTAGTAATTGGTTACTAGTTTATCGCGTAAAACTACATGAGTTTGAGGAAGTAGACTTGAAAAACTTATTTCGTAGTTGAAAAGAATCAAATGATTATTATTTTTAATAAGCAAAGGCCTTCAAAAAGGCTAATGGTCTTCCTCAACAAAAGTCCTAAGCCAAACAGGAGGGACAAACCAGTACATAGACGACTTGTTGTTTTTTACCCATTTGGCTAGTTCATGAGCAACAGGGTTACAAGTTCTTGGTTAAAAAGAGAAAATACAATCGCTAAGAGAAGAAGCAAAAAATTGAATGTCTTTAAAGATAACGTCAGTTTTAGGATTCCCATTAAAACAACCAGCTGAGAATTGGGAAACCAGGTCTTGAGTATCACTTTCCACTATGATATGTGTTAGCTTTAATTCCACAGCCTTCTTCAAAACAACCCAGATAGCTCTAGCTTCAGCCTCTTCAGAAGATTCCACATCGAAAACAATAGAAGCACAGAAAGAAGCCTTGCTTGAGAAATCCCTCATCACATATCCTGCACCATTATCCTTAGTAATGTCATCATAAGCACCATTAGTGTTATATTTAATCCATCCAAAAGTAGGGGGCATCTAGTGATCACTAAAGGAAATGGAATGACTAGGTGGGTTTTTAGCTCTGGTTTTAACAGTGAGGAGCATAATCTTTTCTCTATGGATGACAGCAACATGATTTTCCTGAAGGTTTCTAAAGACTAAGTTGTTTATACTAGTCCATAAGGACCACAGGATAGCAACAAACATGCAATGTCTATCAATAGGAATTCTAATAATAGGGTCCAACAACCAGAAATTCAACCAATCAATCATAGAATTGGAAGTGAAAGCAGAAGTATTAGCACAGAAAGAGGCCAGACTCCAAACATGACTAACAAAAGGACACAGAACAAGAGCATGCATAATGGACTCACAAGGGTCAGAGCATCTATTACAAGAGACAGATTGCATATGCATCCTAGTTTTTAAAACAGTTTTAGCAGGCAACACATTTTTGGCAGTTTTCCAAGTAAAAAGTTGAATACGGTGAGGAACATTAATTTTCCAAATGCACTTCCAAAGTTTATTACTAGGGGAGGGTCCAGACCCTCTTAATCCCAAGTAAGCAGATTTAGAAGAAAATCTGTCATTCTTTGAGAGCTCCCAAGCCCTCCTATCGGGAGTGCATAACTGGCTTAAGGGAATGGTGATGATCTTCTGAACAGAAGTATCATCAAAGTGAGTGTTTAGTGTATCTAAATCCCAGGATCTAGTAGCACCATTAATGAAATAAGAAACTTTAACACAAGGGTCAGGAGGGACCAAAGGATTAGGGGTGACAGAACCTAAAGTAGGGATCCATTTATCACACCAGGGATCAATAAATTTACCATCCCCAACAATCCAAGAAATAAAGGGTTTAATCATCTCTTTAATGGTATGAAGACATCTCCAAGTCCAGGAGCAATCACTAGGACAAACAGCATTAAGAAAGTCAGCCCTAGGAAAATAACGAGCTTTCAGCACAGTTCCTAAAAGACAGTCAGGGTTTTCTATGATTTTCCACGCATTTTTGGCTAACATAGCCAAGTTGTTAAGCTCCGATTTCCTAAAGCCAAGACCACCTTCAGACTTAGGGGAGCATAAAGCATCCCATCCTAGAAGGTATAGTTTTATATCCTTTGGGTAAAGAGTCTCTCCCCACCAGAATTGACAAAGGTGATAATCCATCTTTTTGCAAAGGTACTTGGGGATAAGAAAAACACCCATTTGGTATAGAGGAATGGCCTGACCAACATGCTTAACCATGGTAGTTCTAGCAGCCTGAGAAAGCAGTCTATGAAGCCAAGAGGTAATTCTAGCATCTACAGCTTGGAGAATACCCATATGGGTCTGGATCTTAAAGGCCTGAAAAGCTATAGGGGTGCCAAGATACTTTTCCCCTAGATCTCTATTGTGGATATCTAGAATATTAGATAAATGGTTCGTAAGAGGTGTAGGCAATTTTTTACCAAACATGATACCAGACTTATCAAAGTTGATTTCTTATCCAGAAGCTAAACAATACTTTTGAAGATAGTCTTTGATAGTTCTAAAATATTTGTCAGTGGCTTTAGAAAACAGGAGGGAATCATCAGCAAACAAGAGCTGTGTCATACAAGGGGCATTCTCACAAACTCTAATTCCTTCAACTAAGCCTTTTCTAGTCAAATTATCAATATAAGCAGATAAAGCTTCAAAACAGATGATATAAAGATAGGGAGAGAGGGGATCTCCCTGTCTCAGGACTCTCTCAGGTTTGATAAGACCAGTAGGACTACCATTCAATAAAACAGAATAAGAGACAGTAGAAACACATTGATGAATTAGATTAACCCTGTGATCATACAAACCCATTTTAAGTAAAACTTTACTAAGAAAAGACCATTCTAACTTATCATAAGCTTTAGACATATCAAGCTTGATAGCAACAATGCCCTCCTTCTTTTTATGATGGTTGACAGCATAGACAGCCTCATTGACTAGCAGGATATTGTCAGATATGCTTTGTTTTGGGACAAAGGAACTTTGGTTCTGGGAGATGATGTTATCCATAAGAGGTTTGAGTCTATTGGCCATGGTTTTAGATATGATTTTTTAGATGAAATTACATAGGCCAATGGGAATATATTGGGAAACTAATTCAGCCATAGGAACCTTAGGGATTAGAGCAATGTTGGTAGTGTTGAAGACTTTTGCTAAATAACTAGTTCTAAAACAGGTTTGGGTCATGTCAATGACTGCTTCTCCAACAATGTCCCAGTTTTTCTGGTAGAACAAACCTGTGAAGCCGTCAGGACCAGGAGCTTTTTTACCACCCATTTGAAAGACAATTTTTTTTTATTTCCTCAGCAGTGAGAGGGAGATTTAACAAGGAGTTATTCTCAGGGGAGAATTTGACTGGTAAGTTTTCTAAAACTTCATCTTGAAATTGCTGAGGTTGAGAGGAATACAGAGTTTTAAAGTAATCCAAAAAAGAAGTCCCTATGCTGTTTCTATCAGTTAAGCCAGTACCAAAAGAATTTTTAATCCAACTAATGGCATTCCTTTTTCTCCTAAAGAGAGTGACTCTATGGAAATATGGAGAATTTTTATCTCCTTCCAACAACCAGATCTTCCTAGATTTATCTTTCCAGTAGAGCTCCTCTAGGTTATACAAGTATTCTAGTCTAGCCCTTAATCTAGAAGTAAAGGAGGGATCATAAGGATTGAAAGTTTGGAGATCTACCAGTTCTTCTCTAGTAGTTTTGATATTGGTTTGAATGTTACCAAAACAAATTTTGTTCCAATCCCTAAGGCCTTTTTTTTATGTTAAGAAGCTTAGCTTTAAGTGTATAGGCAGGGGAACCAATCACATTAACAGACCAAACATTAGCTACAATATCCCTTCAAGTAGGGTCTTCCATCCACGTAGCCATGAAATGGAAAGGTTTAGGCATAAAATTAACTTCAAAATTAAAACCAATATGCATGGGGAAATGATCAGAAGAGTCCCTAGGAAGATTATTAACACAAAATTTAGGACATAACAACTCAGCAGAAGGATTAATGAGACACCTGCCAAGTCTTTCAAGAATGAGATCAGGACCTTGTTGCATATTAAACCAAGTAAATCTAGGGTCAGAGAAACCAGGATCATGCAAGTCAAAAACATTACAGAAATTCCTAAGATTAAAGAAATCAGTGTCATCAACTTCTAGACCATCATTTTTATCCTCAGGGCCTAGGAGAGCATTAAAATCACCTACAAAAAAAACTGGTTCATCTACTGGTATAGGTGGTAGAAGGCATTGGTTTTCCCAGAAGGCTTGTCTTAAGGCACTATTAGGTTCTCCATATATGAAAGAAATGTGACAAGTTTTGGAGTGTATGATATCCATAGTAGTAACATATATGCCCCTATTACTAGTGGGAACAATAGTAAGGTCGATTTCCTTTTTCCAAGCCAGCACAAGACCACCACTCCTTCCAACACAAGGCACATTAGCAGTACAGGGGAAGCCCATATTCCTCAGTTTTCTAGCAACAAAGTCGTTTTGCATTTTGGTTTCAGACAAGAAAATAATATCAGGGTTAACATTCCTAAGGAGGATGCTAAGTTCCTTATTAGCAATTTTTTTTCCAAGACCACGCACATTCCAGCAAACTATGTTCACATTATTGACAGGAAAAGGAGAAGGAGCAGCAAGAGAAGAAGGAGAGATAATTGGTATGGGGGACGAAGGAACCTGATTAGCAGAGTCATGGTTTCCATTAGATTGAGAATTGCTATTTCCACCAGCAGAGATATTTCCTTAGGTAGCATCCAGGTTCAGATCAGTAGCCTCATGAGAGGAATTGTTACGGACACCATTACCGTTTGAAGCAGCATCAGTAGGTACATTGAAGTTTCCAAAATCATAAGGAGAGGGATGGGTATTGAAGGTACATTGAGACAGGTTGAAGGTAGAAATGTCACCCAATTTGGTGATGGGAGGGCAAAGAGTAGAATAATCTGGTTCAAAGCTATCAATTATGGGAAAGTTGGTAGTAGAATCAACCAGGAGAGAAGAGGTTGATCTTGTCCTGTTTCTGAGATCAGCATGGGGATTAATCTTTCTCTTTAGATTAGAAAGAGCATCATGTTCAGATGCTAAAGGAGGAGCTTGTTCTTTTGGTATAACGGATTTCTGAGTAGGAGATGCTGTCGTCTTGAATCTTCTAGTAGAGTTACTGATACAGATCGGTCCTGTGTTGCTGGACTCAGGGATATGATTCAGGGTAGTTGAACCCTCAGCTTGACTATTGACTTTCTTTAAAATAAGTGGTAATCCATTGAACAAAGGAATGATATGCTTATTTTGATTTGTTTCCACTTCATGAATATGAAGAGTAGTAGATCTGCTACCAAAAGGGCCCATGTTAATCATGCATTTGAGAGATTCCAGATTGGTAACATTTGAACTTTGGGAAACAGCTGCAGCTTTTCCTTTACCCACATAACCAGAAGATTCCATCATTTGACTTTGCATATCTGGTGCTACCTCAACTTGAGTCGATAAGGGATCAACAGTTGAGGTGTTTGGAGAAGTTATAGGAAGCACCTGTGCTTGAGTGGATGGTACCATGAGTCTAAAAACTTATGGGTAGACATATTTTGATGCAGACGAGCTAGCTTCCTTGATAAGCTTTTGTTTTTCCAGCCAATTGGGACAGACAACATCTCTATGATCAATAACACGACAAGAATGACAAAATTTCCTTGGGACTTTGAAGTACCTACATTCAATGAGAAAGGGTTCCTCTCTACCTCTAGTAAGGAAAGGAATACCAGTTGGGAGAGCTCGATTGATAGGGATTCTCAAATAGATTTTAACATTCTTCTTGAGAGGGTAATTACCATATGGATCTTTGGCCTCAAGCAGTTCTCCAAGATTAATTGTAAGCTGCTTCAAATCTTCAAATTCAACACATTCTTTAGTAACATTGCATAAGATAAGCCACATCATTTTTTCCTTAAAGGAGACTTGAAAGTTTGCAGGCCATCCAGTAGGTGGAACCACTTGGAGAACTATAAAGAATCCACAAGCGAACCAAGGGCATTGTTCATTGACCCTATTGAAATCACTTTCAGCTAAAAATCTGATAAGAACTTTATTTCTCAATCCACCGAAGTTGGTAACAGTAGGAGTTTGAGCTAGAGGCCACTAAGAGAAGATGTAGTATCTGATAGAAGAGGTGGGCACTAAAGTCTCACTGCATACGTAACCCACCATACACCATTTCCAATTAGTATCATTTTCAGCT
This sequence comes from Papaver atlanticum, assembly GCA_023531105.1. NCBI lineage: Eukaryota > Viridiplantae > Streptophyta > Magnoliopsida > Ranunculales > Papaveraceae > Papaver > Papaver atlanticum. The sequence continues at coordinate 7,268,747 of JAJJMB010009125.1, read as the reverse complement.
AGAACAACCGTTTTATCGATGTACACTGGTTCAGATAGAGAAGCAGGAAGATTTTTGAGTAAAGTAAGCTTCTCATCCATTTGAGAGGAGAGGTTTTGGATAGAGGCAGCATAATGGGTATCACTGGAAAGATTTGAATTCTCCATATAAACAACAAAACAAATAGTGATCTTAAGGGTTAAGTGGGTATTTGTAGATTTAGGATTGGATGTTGAGATAATATATATTTGTATTTGGAGTTGATTATGCCAAGATACAATGGGGATCAGAGGGGAATAAAGACAGGTCATGGATATTTCCAGAGATAAATAAATATAAGCCTGTATAAAAGACTGAACCTTAAAAATGGAAAATATGATAGGATGATTATAGTTTCTGTTGTTAAAGTGAGAATAAAACTGTGAAAGATTCAAGTTGGGTACGTGTTGGTAAGGCTCAGCAGCAGTGGTGTTGGGCAATGTATCAGTGGTATCTGTAGGATTTGTGATAGATATGCCATGCTAGTAGTTTGTTGACGTATTCAAATCCAATTGATATGATAATAAGACATCTGTAATAATGGTAGAAACACAAAGAGTAGAATAAGTATAAAACACATGTAGAGGAGGTTTTATTTCATGAGATCGAAAGTACACTTTTAATTCATTATATACTTTCCGGTTATACATCAGAATTTGAGTGCCTTTAAATGTAATAATGGTAGATGGGGTGTAATGAGAGGTGGTATGAAATAACGATGGGTGAGTGAAAGAGATGTTAGAAGACTCAGGATTTGATTTATTGGGATATTGCTTATTATGGGGTATGGGGTCTTGAGTATTGATTTCCTAGTTGATGGTTTTGTAATTCATGTAGCTACTTGACGTGCCCCAAAATCCAATGGTGCCTCCTAATAGGTGCTGCAATATCTGAACCTGCATAAAATCATAGACCAAGATTAATACCCAAGAAAAAAGTGCTAGGTTTGGTGGCTTACCAATTTCACTCATAATGGTGGAACCATAGAGGCTATAAATGGGTAGAAGATTAGGTTTGGTGTGTTGGGGCGATAAGGTCGAAGAGATGTAATTAAGCCAGGACTGAAAGGTTAGAGAAAATTGATTATGTGGGATAATTTTCAAAGCGTCATGATGGTTCTGAGTACCGTGTATGGGATATTGAACCGACGTGCATGGTCTAGAGACATGACTATTAACCAAATGCCATAAATGGTTACGAATGGTATTAATTAGGAGTCTATAAAATGGGGTTATCAGAGGATCGGAAAGTTTATATCCAGAAAAGGTAAAGATTAAGAAAAAACAGAGAGTTTTAGAGAATGGACGGTATCGGTAATCAAAACCTTCCTGACAACACACAAAATCCTCTTCCCGTAGTTCCACCATCATCAGCAGAATACGAGCAAGCCAAAGCTCTTTCCTTGTCATTGCAGGATCAGGAATTAGATAAGTTGAAGGATGATCTGCTAGAGGAGATAAACCGTCGTGCATTAGAGAGAATTCGTCAGAGACAATAAATTAAAGAAATTGCTGCACAAGAGTTGGGTCATCAGAGACGGGAGAAAGAGAGGATTGATGTTTTGTTTGAGGTCTGGAAGGTGAAGTACTTTGAAAGGGTTGATCGGAAAGATGAGGAGAAAGCAGCAAAAGCGGAGAAGCCAAAAGGTTTAGGGAGTGCCACTGAGAGTGATTCAGAGGAGTCTGAGAATGGGTTTGAGTACCCGGTTGAAGAGATGAACACCAGTGAAGAGGATTCCGATGCTGCAGATAAAAGGAAGATAATGAACGCTTATCATGAGAGGAAACTTCGCATAAGATTTGATGATGAGAGAGCCAATCCAAGGATCTTTGCCAGAACCATGCATGAAGGAGAACCAAGTGATGATGATGAGGAGCTTTTGGAGGATGAGAGTGATGAGAGTGAAGGAAGTGATAGTGAGGGGAGTTCATCTCAGATGACAGTCAGGTATCTCCTGCATCATCAGGCAGTGATTATAGTGAGCAGTATAAAGAGGAGGAGAATTGGAGCTACGATGAAGAGGACTTGTAGAAGTCCCTTCTGGAGTACTGAAAGCATCCAAGTCTTCAGATTTTGGATAGAGTTTGAAGATGATTAACAAGTTTTTGATAAATTGGCTTTCTCGGTACTTGCTATTCTCCTTCTTTTTCCTGATGCAAATGATGGCGATAGTGAATTTTTTTTTTGTTTCTTTTTCTCCTGGCGGTCGGCTTTGTTCTTGGTTTTATTAGTATTTTGTTGTTGATAATCAATGGTGTTAACTACAGTGATGGTAGGGTGGTGATGGGTGGTAGTTGTTGGGGTATTTTGAGTAGATTGAGGGGTGAGGACCTCAAGAATATCAGTCTTTTGTAAAAATTGTTGGTGAATGTTTATGTTACTGTAAATTTCTTCAGTTGTTGTTGCAGTAATGTTAGAACTTTGGGTGATATCTGTGAGAGGATTTTGAGAGTAAGGAGTAATGATCTTTTTCATGTTGATTTCTTTGTCACTATAGGTAGTCCTGTGGTTGCAAATTTTGATTATAATCTTGATGAAGTAATTTAGATAACAAATGATAGAGAATAGAAAAAACTTGAATTGAGTAGAGCAAGAATTGCTTAAGGGAACTGGTAGTTGCATTAGGAAATTCTCAAACCAATTCTCAGTGAGGAAAAAGCTGACGTCATGCTTACGGAGCAGAGCTCAAAACCCTCACAACCACCCTGTTGGAGAATCAAATGATGTTAGGAAAACATAACATAGGAATTATATTTATATATCTCTAGTATCAGTGACTTGAACATTCCGTCATGGTCAAAGTGTCAAGGAAGCATATACTAGTTGTCTTACACAACTTTGGTATATTGGGCTACAAGGTATAACGTTTATTATTTGAACTTCATAGATTCGACATAACATTATTTGGTAACTTGTTACTAGTTTGTGTATTGAACTCTTAGGTTGATTACATACCTATAAAATTATATTTAATTACATGAGTTTAATGAAGTAGACTTGCGAAACTTGTTTTGTAGTTGAAAGGAATAAAAAGACCTACTCTATGACCCATTAAACAAGGATCTCTACTAGGACCAATCCCAAGGATCTCCAGCAGGACCGATCCCTTCACAAGGATCTCTAGATGGACCGATCCTTATGTTAACCAAATATGATGTATTCTGATACTGACTATTAACAAGATATCGACATAATATTTGAACATGTGCTAAACTATTATAACTTAATGTTTAAGTATTTTCCTTGATACTCGAGGTGAGATCCCAAACCGAAATGTTCTAAATATCTTTGTGATATTCAGAATTTGTGTTCCATTCATATCCCAGTATATAAGCACATCTTCGGTTGCTATATTAGTAAAGTACATTTATATGCTAGCTAATATTGAGTTGTCATCCAAGAGAAATTTCGGTATATTAGTCGTATTACAGTTGGAATATTTACAAAACCAAAAATAAGCATTTATTGCGTTTCTTTTGTATTTTCGGATTTGATAATTCCTTGGTTTTCAAACTACCTTGGTCATTGAAAAGACGAGGGTACCCCAAATACACCACAATTTTTTATTTATCAACTTATAAGTCCTCTTTTGAATGTGATCGTCTATGGATATGAGATCGAGACAATACGACAACAAGATCACTTGTGTGATTGACTATGGATACAAGATCGACACGATACGACAACAAAGTGTGTACTTGATAATAGGTTCGGTAATAACCGAAACTCTATAGGATCACTATCAAGTATTACGGAGTTAACATACTTGTGTATTTTACTTAATTATAATGCGGAAAACAAAGTAAAAGGCACAACAATATTTTGTTAACGAGAAAACCGTAATGCAGAAAAACCCATGGACCTAGTCCAGTTTTGAATACTCTAAGAATTAAGCCGCTATACAAAATATAATACCAACTTCGTATAGTTGAGACCAAGCAGACTATCCCTAGCTACTTAGTTCCCTCAGTATCCCTGCGCCTTCGACTTCTAGAGTCACACACGTGAATAGCAAGTCCTTTGGATCGTATTCCAACCAGCAAAATGAAGGATCTGTTTGGTAACCACTCTAATCAATCTTGCTACAAGATAAGATGAGTTGTTGACAAAGGCTTTTATGTTTAATCTAATAAACTCCTTTGTCTGGTTAAATCAATCTATACAATAACTACCGAAATAGTCAAGTCTAGATTCGCACTCAATCAATATAGATCTCAAAGAGAAATATAGAGAATGCCGATCTCACGCAACAAACCAATCAAATCTATCAAAGATAAATCGATTCTAGTGGGATCCCAGCCGGTCAAGGTTTGTGCACTAAATCCACAAGATACGAAAACTAATAAGACTCCTTCTTTGTCTTCAAATCTTCTATTGCCTTCGAATACCTGCACAACACCACTTGAATCTCTTGTGATCAATCACACATAGAACGGAGTCTGTTAACAATGGATTATCACAAGATGTCTTTAGATTTAACAACAGTTCTAAAGATCTCGTCGATACTTTGATCTAGTCTTAGTGAATCTTATATCAGAAGAGATGATTCTCATGAATAAACAAACTAGGTGCAATCAAAGTTCCAATAACAATCAAATCAAATCGAAAACTAATAACACTGTAATTATCTAGTTTCCCACCAACAGTACTCGTAGAGCTTCTTGATCCCACAGAAGTCTTTAAACGAGCGGTCATAAAATATTTCTCCGAATTAGGATACTTTCCTCTCCGATTAGACGGCTCCACCAGAAATAACAAGAAATGAAGTTTGCTTGGCTCTTAGGATAGTTTGCTAGAAATGCAAACTTAGGTATTTATAGACTAAGGATGTTTGGACACCAAGGAATTCCCAAAACCGAAAATATTCTCAAGATATGCAATGAATGCCCAAATTCGGTTTTCCTAATTCTAATAAATGTTGGTCCAATAATGAAATCTCTCATAGAAAATCTCTAATTAGTAAATGCACATTACTAATTTTTATTCTCTAGAGCTATGCATTAATTGCTGGTAATTAAAGCATATAAAACCAAAAACCTTAATTAATAGATTCTTAATTTATTTCGGCACAGGATCACCTTGAGTACCAAGGAATATTTTTGAACAATAAATGATAAGAGTTACTGCTCGTGTTCAAAATATGTTGACATCTTTTCACTGTAAATCCTTATTTCATATTTACATGGATTTGCTTTTTGGAATCGGTTCTACCACCCTTCCAAACAAGTTTAGAATTGGTTTTAATAGTATTCCAAGACTGTTATGTGATCGGTCATACCAAGTCACAATGGTTAGTTGTGATCGGTCTTACCAAGTCACATACATGGGTTCGGATCGGTTATACTAATCATTAGGATCGGTTCTACCTAAACATGGTATCTATTTCTGATTGGTCACACCAGTCACTAGGATCGGTTACACCAATTACAAGGATCGTTCACACAACACTTATGATCGGTCACACCAATTACCAAGATCGGTCACACCAATTACAAGAATCGATCATACCATCTCATGGTGACTACTTAGGATCGGTTATACCAATTACCATAACTGGTCATACCAAATCACAAGTCTAGGTATTGTGATCGTTTATACCAAGATACATAACCTGAGTTAAGATCGGTTCTACCAACTCACACATATTCGTCATCCAAAGAATATGCAATGAATAACCGGACCAATAAACCTATTAATTTCCCTTTCGATTCATGAAACAAGTTCATGAATGTACTTCCTTTAAACAAATATAAAACATTGTTTCCTAGGATGAAATCTTCACCATATACCCGTATACATAATCATAAAACTATATACAAGATTATGTCTATGTCATATCTACGAAGGTCAAAAGATAAGTGTTATACTTCGTAGTCTAATTCCTTAATACTATGATGATCATACTATTATGATCATGTCTCATCACTAGAGTATTATATACAATATGTACAGTATATAAAGTTTCGTAGTTATGTTTTCAATATAGCACGACTTGAAAGATACATTAGGAATGAAACAAGTTAAAGTCAATATTACTAACCTCAGGTGGAAGGATGATGTCATCGTTGTAGTTCGTTACTTCTTCTCATTCTTCAGGTCTTCGGAGTGATACTTGTATGTCTCAATATTCCTAGACTTTCTAGTCTAACTTAAACGAAGTTGACTCTAGTATTTAATCAAGCGACTATAGATGAGTTTTGATGCTAAAATATGACAACCAAACTTGACATACCAACGCTTGGTGAGTTCAACCGAGCTATGCTCTAATAGTCATTATAAACAGTGAAGTTTGTCTTTCTTTCAAACTTATCTTGGAACACATAAAACTTTATGTTTGTGTGAGAAAAGCCATTAGTAGTATTCTTATAATACTCGCTGGAGAGAAGAGTATCCTAATTAGGTGAAATCTCTTATGTGTGCTTCCTTTAAAGACTTCTTTGGGATCAAGAAGCTTATAGTAGTACCATTGGTGGGAAACTAGATCGCGTTGTTATTTAGTTTTGGATTATTAATTTGATTGACTAATGATGTGTTGAACGCTGGATAGATCTAGTATGTTTATTTTGTGATATCCTTGTATTATAATATAAGGTCATTCGGACTAGTTCAAGGATCTACAATTTCAGATCTGCTTTATTGCATTTAGATCTGAAGATAAGACTTGTGATCATCCATTGTTAACATACTCCGTTTTGTACATAATCGATCATAAGTGGAATCAAGTTATTTGTGCAGGTACTTTGAAGACTAGAAGATGTGTACCATGATTGGGGAGCTTCAACAAAAGTTGCAAGAATCACTACAAAACCCGCAACCCTATGATTGGGAAGAACCACATCGAGAAATTCAAAGGAATTCAGAGAAATTATACGAACAAATTACTCAACTCGATAAAAATAGGGATGAATCACTCCAACAACTTCAAGAGGATATGAACAATTTAAGAAGAGACATTGATCAATACAATGAGGAGAGGGATAAAGAAGAATTTTATTGTCAAAGCAATAAATATTCTAATGTGCCTGTGCTGTGTAATGAATATTTGATCGAGGATTATGTTGGAAAGGGCCAACCTTTGGAGACTTTTGATGACGCTAGTGTAGCTTACTCGAGCCATGATCTTAATAATGATCAAGCACCTATTCAAAAGGTAGATCTTGAGGATGATGCAATTAGTGCTTTTAAAAAATTCTTTAGGGAAAGATATGAGTCCGCAATAGAGTATGAGCCTTACAACAATAAGGAAGTTATATTCCAACTCCGGATCATAATAACGATCTTCGCCTATTCAAAAGGAGGAGATTTAGTTTCACTTACCTATTATTATAAACGATGTAACATACTCACAATAAGATCTTAATGTTTACACCGAAGAAGATTTTATGAGAGAGAAATTCGATTAGGATGTTGAAGAGATGATGCTCGATAAGGAAACCAAATTGATTGAATTCGTGGAAGACCCAATTGAACTTGCCAATGATTTTAATGATGCCAAGACTTTGGTTAAGGTAGAAAATAACAAAGAATGGTTGCAAGATTTGATAGAGGACCACAATATACAAGAGGTAAGTAATTTACATGAGAGTATAGCTTCTTGATCCTTCTTGAGCCTTTGCATATTCTCTAAGGATGAAGAGGATTTCGCAAAAAAATAGATTGTGCAAGGTTTGTCTAACCCTTTGCATATTGATTCTTCTCCTTTACCTCTTATTGGTTTGAATGTATGTGCTTCGAAAGTATTTTTGAATGACTTTGTTCCTAGATATCCTCCATTGGAAACACTTGATGCTAACACCATGCAGGTTTGCCAAGAGGATTCCATGGAATTTCCAAAATTCTATGTTCTCTATACACTTCCAAGTGTAGAAAATCCTAAGTGTGGGGGAAATTTCTATCGAGCGATAACATCATTATTATTTTCTTGTGCTAACATTTGTATGAAGCTATTATTTGCAAAACAGGTACTATGGGTGGATCCCCAAATTTTCAGATTGCTAGTATATGGGGAGTGAATCTTGCAAGTGCCAAGTCGGGCTGGCGACTTTAAAACAAGCCCTAATCGGAGGCAACCCATTGGTTTTGTATTTCTTATCCTTTTGCTTTTTATTTTGTTTGTTTGTTTTTCTTGTTTCATATCATGTTAAGATTTCCCACCTTGACTTTGCTAGGAGGATTCAATTACATTGAGGACAATGTAAGGTTTAAGTGTGAGGGAGTGGTTAAGCATATATTTAAAAAAAAAAAAAAAATTTGTATAAAACCTCCAACTTGTAGAGATTTTATAGTCACTAGTATAATTCTAGCTATGTTTACATACAGACTTCTCATCGAAATAATGGAACTTAGAAGTGTTAGAGAATACTAAAAAATTAGGTGTTATTAATCTTTGTGAGAAGTCATTTACTGTTTGTGGCTCAACTGAACCATGTCGGTGGAAAATGAGGTGCAGAAAGATATTTAATATTAGAGTTGCTGATCAATCATTAGTGGAGACTAACCGTATTTACATCAAGTGAGGCACCGACCTTAAATTCTTTGTAACTGACTAAAAAAGCTTTTTAGAGTGTATGTCACCGTACGCTAATTCCGGGTAGAATGGTGAGCTACCCCACTTCGCACTAATTTCAACACTATTTTTGATCTCTTGAGTGCTAATTTTGTCAATCATTATGGTTTGCCTGAGAGCCACGGGTAAGTAGTTCTTAAACCGAAAAGCTTGATTTGTCACAAGACCAAATCAGTCCTGAACTGTCTAAACAGTTTGTGAAATGACAAGGGTACCAAATACACCATAATCTTTTTTATATCAACCTATGAAAAACACACCTTGTGTAATTTATACAGGCAAGCACTGTGAAGGGGATTACGCCAACAATATGTACACTTGGTATATAGAGTAAGTTTAAGCCGAACCAAACTATGGGATCAAACCAGGTGTCTGACTAACGTACAAGTGTATTATTTACTTTAATTATGAAGACAAAGAAATATAATGTGGAAGTAAAGTAACTCACACAACACACAAGATTTTGTTAACAAGGAAACTGCAAATATAGAAAAACCCTGGGACCTAGTTTAGTTTTGAATACTCTCCTAATTAAGCCGCTATACAAAGACTACCATAACTTTATATATTTGAGACCAAGTAATTTAACTCCAAGTTACTCAGTTCCTTCAGTATCCCTGTGCCTACAACCAATTTGGACTATGCACGTGAATCCTAAGATAGGGTCCGCTATCTTAAGTCGCTTCACCTGCTGTGAAGACTTCCAACACTCAACTCCTTTGGATCGTATTCTGAAATAATAAATGACTAATCTCTTTTAGTAACGCTCAATCAATTCTCAAGAAATTAATTAGAGATGTTTGTTGAGTTACAAAGGCTCTTCCATTTAGTCAACATAGAATTTTTTATTGGATTAGATCATCTAAGATCAAGATTACTTAAATAATCAATCTTAGTTCACAAAATATCAAAGTAGATCTCAAGGAGAAATTTGTTAGAGCACTGCTCGGTCGAACTCGCAAGTGATATCTCAAGCTTGTTATCAATTTAGTTGCGCACCTAAACGACCTACGTATTCCTGAAAAGAAGGGAAAAATCCCATGGCAAGTAATCCCTATCTTCACCGACCTGAAATTAGAAAACTCAGTTATAAATAGGTCATATATTTATCTAAGCTAATACATAACTTTCCCATTAACTCTCAAAAATTCTCTGATTTAATAAGTTAGTAATTTGTGGAGTTTATACCAGGAATACAAGCAGCAGTCTGTAAGATGTCTATCATTTAACCCCTGTTAGCCTATCACGCCCATTTATTTAATATAATAATGTCAGGATATTTATATACTAGTATTTCAACGCAGCAACTAATATTAATATTAGTGAACAACATAAGTGTATCGAAAAAAAATAACTATTAACTTAAGGTCAAGCACTATCGTTTGGCATTTGGCTATAACTTAAATGTAGCCAAGCTAAAAGAATGTTTAGTTGCACCTCACTATTGGGGATGGGCTTTGCTTAATCTAATGAGTCGAAAATGTCGAAAATTCAGTCCAAAAAGTAAATATGGAACCTAATTTTCGTATTCCTGTTTTTTCCATATATCCGATATAAATAAGAAAATCCCTAAAATTTAGGGATTAATGAGGAAACTTAGCTCCGTCCAAAACTACATGGAAAATTGAGTTTCACTCTTTAGCGAAACCAAGAGAATTTGCCACATTAAAACCAACTAGTACTTGTCTTCTCTTATAACTTTTGTTATAATTAAGCCATAGCTAAGCAAACCAGATTTCCATAGTGGTCTATGGAATGTAAATATCCGACAGATTTTCAACTCGACCCGCACAATTCGTTAGTGTACGGATCGGGTACTCACCCGTAAAAAGTCGGATGGGCTGGATCCGGTCAGTGACAAATGCTTTCCTCTTAACATTTATTATCAAATCAAACGGAAGAAACCCAACTTGAAACCTAACTGTATCACCTAACTTCTTCGAAAGAAAATAATGAAAGAAACCTTAGAAATTCAAAATTCTCTAGCAGCTCCACTGATTCTCATCTTGACTTTCTTTCTCCAAATTGTCCCAGTGTTTCTATCGTACCTCAAAGAAAAGGTATATAGTTTTTCAGTTTTCTTCCTTTTAAGTTTAAATTGAGTTTGTATTTCTCAGATTTGAACTCGAAGCTCATTAGTTCAGTTCATAATTCGGAATAATTCTTGCTTGCAAAATTTCCAGTGAATTAGTAACAAGTAATTAGTCTCAATATTGTATTTTCTGGAATGAGAATTGAGGTTCTAATAAGAATTTTTGTTTCTCCGTAACTCACTTCTGTTGATTCTTCTTGTAGTTTTGGATTTTGATATTTTGATATAGTAATTAGTAGGTTGATTGAAGATAGTTGAATTCTGCCATTTTTAATGTATTACGTTTTGTCAGAGAGGATCATGGAATGCGAAGGAGATCGAATTAAAACAACAAATAAAAGATCTATTGAAAGAGGCAGCTCCTTTGTCAAAGTGGGTAATATCAAATACTTCAGTTTAGTTTCACCTTGTTCACAAAAATTTATCTACTTGAATGTGAGTTTTATAATTTGAACGGGGTGGTCATTTTTATAATAAGTTGTTCAATAGAGATGTGATTGTCGTAGTCATTGTCACTAACTAATCATATCTCATAACTCTGTGACACCAATTCACGAGTAGTTTGGTGTGAGTGCTGGAATCCTGTTTTGTTAATGCTATTGTGCATGAAATTAGATGTTTATCTTCGGATATACTGATACTAAATATGATTTTTTTACCTGTTTCCCAGAGTATAATACGAATTTTAACCACTATATTGTCAAATGTTATCAAAACACTTTACTTCATTTATGATGAACTGAACATGTTAATCCATCATAGAAATGTTATTTTCTGATACAAACATAGTGATGATTAATCTGTTTTGATCTGTTTATGGAGACAGTCCATCAACTTTTGCTCAAGCTGCATTACTTAGAAGGAAGGCAGCAGCAAAGGAGAAGGAACTTCAACAATGTACGTAAATTGTGAACATTTTGACAATAGTGAAAATGGTTTGTCTTAATAGCTAGCAAATAAAAGAAATTTAGTCAAGTGCGGGTTTTCTCTAAATTGTCTCATTCAATTCGAAGTTCTGACAGATATGCCAATTCCCAGGTCAGGAGTTGCATAAACAGAAGAATCATTATGACATGTGTTTGAAAGCTCTCTCGATTTTAAAGGTTGGTTTGGGTGTATGATTAAGAAGTTCAATGTTTCTCACTGAACTGAGGTTTTGTTCTGAGCATAGTTTTCTTGGCTGGATCAAGTAGGTCATTGCATATCCGCTACTCATTCTATGGTTTTGGAGAAATCCTGTAGCTGTTGTCCCTCAGCAACTCGTACAACCTTTAGGTAACATATTCTCTAGGCCTTTTCTCTTTAAGCTTCATATACGATGTTCTTCTCATCTGTTAAAATACGTTTCAGTTCTATATAGAAGTCTATCAGCAATAACATCCTTCTTATTTTGCTTAAGTTTTCCTGTATAGATTCTTTGGGTTGTGTGTTCTTTTCAGCTGAAAATCTGTATGACATTTAGCTCGGGGTGTGCCTCAGCTTCAGACAGATATTGGGGAAAATCTCTGTTTTATTTTCCGAGTGTCTGAATTTAACTCCGACTCAGTTAAAAGTGTCTTATTCATTGGAGGTAGTTGAACGGCTAAGTATAGCGTAATAATCTTGCCTTTCTATGAATTGCTTGTAAATAGGATATAGAATCAGTTAGTCAGGTGATAGCGAGGTCCTCCATCTGTAGTTTTTTTCTTTTATATTCCCGAGTACCTGAACTTTATGACATCAAGATGAACTCTCTCTAAAATATTGTTTTTACTACCCTTGAGGCCACGTTGGTTTCTCCATGCATTTAACTTGGTATTTGTGACGACACTCACGGATACTTTAGTCTGGAATGTGATTGGGACACTCAAGTATAATTTTGGCTTTCATAATTTCTTTTGCCTAGTTGTCCACTGGATCTCTATGGTACCAATTTATATTTATATCTAAAAAGATACTGCTTCCCCTTGATTTGTATATTATTTTTTTCTTTGCAGGGAGGATATTTTCTTGGAGAACTCTGGATCCTGTGAGCAGCCACATTATGGTAAGTACAAGATGTTTCTTTTTATTCGTCTGTCTCTTTCCGTTTTCCATTAGTTTTCTATTAGCTTCCAGGAAATATTAAAACCGACTCATAATCGGCTCTCAGTTCAATAGACTGTCTCATGGGGGACCTCATTCATAAGCTAAAAGTATTATTAATTTTTCATGTCTCTTATGCTTAGATCGATTTCTGCAACACCCAAATAAAATTTTGTTATGAATTACACGACTGAGATGATATGTTCTAATGAATTTTGCTACTGCGATGTAGGTCGGCATAATACCCTGGTTAGTGATATCTAGCTGTGTTAGCAAGTTTATTGGTCAGAAGATCATCAAGTAGGGGAGCGTAATTTATAAGCTGTACCAGTACGTCGCAGCAACAGGACAAAGGTGACTTTTTTAAAGAATACTGATCATGTTGTTCAAAACAATAATTCATGCTTGGCAGCCAACAATGGAGTACTTCTATTCATTTTACATATCTTTTCTTGTTTATATTCTGACTCATGGTTGCACCGTTTATCTACTAGAACACTACAACAGTTGGTTTTTCTTTTCTTGTTTATCTTCTGACTAATGGTTGCACCGTTTATCTACTAGAACGCTACAACAGTTGGTTTTTCTTTTGAACGATGCTTATTTTTGGAACTTTGGATTACAGGTTAAAAATGCGTCCCCTTGGACTTGGATTGAAGACATGAGGGATCATTTGTATAACAGTACAAGTCTACAAGACAAAGGAACAAGACTTTCTCTGTGAAAACTTCCTATGTGGATCTCATTGGCATAGCTGTACAACATCGATCCAAGTGAAAGATCATTGTATAATCATCATTTTTTAATACTTAAACAAGAGAAATTCCATCTGATTAATATCCTAATACAATTCTTTGAACTACAAAATGAAATATTATTCTAATCCAATTATGTTCCTGCTCGTTGATTTTCGCTCACAAAATTTTTATGATGTTGTCTTTGACAATTGAGAAAAGAAACAATTACATGGAATTCAGTTTAAAACATACTTTAGACCCACAGAATTTAGCGACCGACGGTTGGTAATATTTGTCCCAGACCGTTCATCCCGATTCTTGACAATGGTGTGCACTATGAGTTCGCAAACCTGCTGACTCGGTTCGACGGTTCCTCATTTGCGGTCTTATTAGAAGACCAAATACCACCAGCTTGACATTAGTGTGAGGTACGATGGCCCTTTAGTATGCACCTGCGTTCACGTTCTCATAGATGAATATGGGCACCATTCTTGGTGCGGTTGGATGGACGGTCTAAAATTTTCCTTTTACTTTTGGTTGGCTCAAATATTTGCAAAAATAATAATAAAAAATATAAGGAGGTTTTCACGGTGAAAACGCGAGTTTGTGACTATTCCTCACACGACAGAAGACACCTGTTTACATTTATTTATTTTATTTCCAGAAAAGCAAATTAGCAAAAATAATAAAAGAGGCGGGCGATAGAACGAACAAGACAACTTCATTAGGGTTTTCTTCTTTGGCCAGGAAAAAGGAATTCATCCAAAATCTATAGGTTTCTGTTTTCAATCAGGGGGGAAATCGGAGAGGAAATTATCCTTCAACGTCTCAACACCATGTACGGATCAAGAGGGTAAGCTTCCTAAATTCAATGTTTGTTTTTGTTTAAGTTTTAGGGTTTTGAAATCTTTTGTTTTGTTTGGTTTGGTTTTGTTTGTTGGTCATAATATGAAGATTTTGTTCCTTTTTTGATAAACCATTGTGTGATTAATCTTGGGTAGAATCTAGGGTTGCGAATTTTGTGATGTTTGATAAAATTTGTTCCTGTCACTTGTAGAATCTAGGGTTAGGGTAACAAAAATACACAGTATAATCTTGTTAAGTTTGCTCGCATGATGCCGTGAATGTTGTTATGATTACCATTTTATTTTAATATTACTGCTCTTTGCACTGAGTTGGGGAGGTATAGCATGGACCCCTTGACCCTCATGATGCAGGGGCACCTCTTCTCAGAGATTGCATATACTGTGTCGTGCCTTTTACTTGTAGTTGGTAACCATTAGTATTAACTCTAGGTATTAGGATATCGCGGGTTGGGTCTGGTTTTATTAACAGGGTTGAGTGTGGGGGATTTTTTTTCCTTCTTTTTTTTGGGATTGAATATCTGAAGGGCAATGTTGGGGAGCGGGGGGGTTTCGGATGGGTATGGGGTCGGCTCAAAGAGACAAAGAATGATCGAATCAAATCCGTACTTTCCAGTGAACGCCGGTGCTAGCAGCTACCAGCCTTTCAGCAGCTATGGTGGTGGGTGGAATCTTACCTTTCCAGTTGTTCGTCTCAGAGGTCTCCCATTCAATTGCACCGACATCGACATATACAAATTCTTCAGTGGGTTAGACATTATTGACTGTCTTCTTGTGAACAAAAATGGACGATTCTCTGGGGAGGCTTTTGTTGTATTTTCAAATACTATGCAGTCTGAGGTCGCGCTCCAAAAGGACCATCAGAACATGGGCAGAAGGTATGTAGAGGTTTTCAGGTGCAATAAGCAAGACTATTACCATGCTATCTCAGCTGAGATGAACTATGAAGGTAGTTATGATGAGTACCGTGGAAGTCCTCCTCCTCGATCTAGTAAGAGGAGGTCTGTTGACAAGGATCAGTTGGAATACACGGAGATTCTCAAGCTAAGAGGTCTTCCTTTCTCTGCCACCAAATCTGAGATTTTGGACTTCTTTGGTGATTTCGACCTTGTCGAGGATAGTATACATCTCGCATGTCGTGCTGATGGAAAAGCCACTGGTGAAGCATATGTGGAGTTTGTTTCCACTGATGAGGCTAAAAGAGCTATGGGCAAGGACAAGATGACCATGGGTTCGCGGTATGTTGAGCTTTTCCCTTCTACACCTGATGAGGCCAGACGTGCTGCATCTAGGTCAAGGCACTGATTCTGCACTGTGTCTGCATGCATTTTCTTTAAAAAGGTGTACAAGCGGTCATTTGGATCGTTGTTGACTTAGACCTGGCCTGGTTTCTTACGTTTGCATTTTAATATGCCATTTGAATTGTTTGATAATGGGTTTGTTTGTGATCTTTTAGATGTAGACTTGAGAAACTCAAATATGAATTTGGTTTCACTTAGATTTATTGATATTAGTTACATGAGTAAAGGGTATTTGGCTATGGGGTTGAGCATAAATTTGGGAGCAATTTGACGATTTACGTGATATAAATGAAGAGAAAGTTCATTCAAATCTTTAGTTCTTTATTTACTTTGCTTTAATTCATTCTTTTTTTCTGCTAATTCTTAATACTTTATATCAAAGTTGCACAAAGAAAACATATTGGTCTCATATTTCTCCCAACCATCCACACGTGGGATTTTATCAAGAGACAAGAAATTGTAAAGGGATTTTGTTCCACGAAATCATTCTATTTGATAACTGACAGTGTGTTCCTTCCATGTTTCGTTCTCTATGTACTTTTCATAGAAGCTTACTTCGCCGCTTGTTTTAACTGTCAGTGCTGCGGTACTTCGTGTTCCATAGCATCCCTATATTAGGTGAAAGATAAAAACACTAAGCTTTTCTTGTTTGCAACATGTATTTCCAAACAAATTTTTTGAGTTAATTTTAGTTACCAGAGGAGTGTCGGTTTCAACGAAAATTGAACTTAATTTGTATTCCCAGTCTGGTGCACAAATTTTTGGTAATTTGCTTTTATCAGCTTTGGCTGTATCTTCCATAAGCTCTTGAACCATGTCTTTTATAGGGAGTTCTTTTTCACCATATTGTCTGAGTAGTTTATTGAAATTTTGACGTAGACTTCGGGCCTGTAATTTGATCGGTTAGTATTCAGAATACACTTGCAGTAGGTTGTATTGAAATGTCAGTCAAAATATATGGTGGATACAACCTTAGGCCAAGGAGAATCCAACTTGGCATTTGAGAGTACATGAACTCCTGATGAAACCTCTTGAATTGAGATGGCTTCTCCTTTGGGTCTGTTAGAGACATAAATCATGGTTTTCGATAAAAGATCAGTTAATATTAGGTTAAACCCATTATACTGATCTGCTTCTTTTAGCACTTCCTCGGCAAACTCCTTTGGGCTCTTTGTACTCTGAAATTAATAATACAGTGATGAGATCTTGCAAATTCCGGTTAGTAAAACCAAACTTGTTTTAAACCAAGCATATTCAGATCTGAAACGAGCTACTGTAGCTATTTCAATCAGTAGATTAAGATGATTGAAAGAAAGTAACAACCAATGCTCAAAATGAATGTATAGCCGGAGGTGAATACTTTTGTTTTGAATCGTATTTACCTTCAAGAAACGAACCGGCAAGTCTCCTCTGCTTTTTGCGTCAGGTAGAGTCAGAGACTCTAAAACGTTAGTGATAAATGCTACTTTGCCTCCTCTTGTACAAGCCAACCATGTTCCTCCTGCAACTTCGTCCCTTCCGCCCAATATATCTCCATCTCCCCACCATGATACTGGCTCAGTAGGTCTGTTCTCATATTTTAAACCATAACAGAGAATGTTAAGTAACAAAACATGAGGCCCAGCATAACCCATTAATATATTCGGAGAGGGAAAGATGAAATAATACCTGTCATGATATTCATCTCTGTTGAGCAAGAGAAAGAACGGGTAAAGTGGGTGAGCTTGCCAAATAAACACTGCTATGCACATAGTTCTGTGTAGAAGAACAGAGGTCTGAAAAATTATGTAAAAAATTTCTTGAGGGAAAGAAGAAGCAAAAACAATTGGGTTTTTATAAGAGAAAATGTATCAAGTAGGAGAGTACAAAAACAACTGCTAGCATTTAATTAGTGTCTGTTTTAGGTTATACAGAGATGATACTGGTCAGTAGTGTATGTCTTGAAGGTTTCTAAATTTGGAGAAGTGCCAGTGGAGCTCTCTTTCAAACTGTTACATGAATGAATGTTCTCTTGTGCTTTAGTTGGTTTATTGGTTTTACCTTTTTCAAAGTATTTAGTGACATTTCAAGTATGTTAGTCCTAACTTCTACAACAGTTGTCTCTCATTACTATCCAAAAAATCAATCTTTTCTAATTGGGATTCTTACGTTATGAATTAGATGGATATCTACTTATTGTCATATGGTGCAGGATTTCAATGGTATTCTCTCAATTTTAGAAGCAACTAGCATCCCTTGTGACGGAGATTTGGTATTGATCAACATATATAACAAATCAAAGATTGTTCCCGGCAAAGTTGAGCAGCTTTGTTTGCATGTGACTGCAGACGAAAGTGTGATAAATAAGAAAACTGTGGAAAATGATGCACATTTTATTAAAAAATACACACGTGAAAACAATTTAAATCGCTTAATTAAATTAATGACCCATTAAAGGTGAAAACCAGTATCAGTAGGTATAATGGAAAGGAACATGATAGAATTGTATTAAGAATGCGCGTAGAGGCAGTTTAAGTGTTCAACTAACTTAAATTCTCTATTAAAAAGATGGAGATCAATAACTTTTCCTTATGGAGGACAGTCAATTTTCTTTTCCAATGATGGTGACCGTGGGTGATAAATAGCTCCAGCCATGTGCCAGTCCACTGGAGAAGCTTGGGGCAGGAATGGATAAGAAGAAAAGAGACGACTCATGTAACCCCAGTATCGTAAGTGTTATAACATTCTTGTAACCAGGCAGGCCCGCATAGGAGGAGGATGTGGTTTAATTAAGCTAGTACTAATTGATGTGATTGCTGCGTTGAGTACTCTAAACACTCATCTATGGGTGAATAATAAGGATTCTGAGGGAAAAACATCATTTGGTCCTTTTTTAGATGGTCCCAAGTCAGTTTAGCCCTTTGGGAAAATGCCTTTACTGTTTGGTCTATAATTATTTAAAAATATAAAACAGACAAAAATACTCTTCCGTGTTAATTTTTACTTATTTTCTTGTATCAGTTCATTCGTCAAAATGAACTCCTGTTAATTTCTACTTATTCGTCAAAACATATAAACCAGAGTTCATTCCAGAAATGAACTCCTGATAAAAACCTATATGAACCAGAGTTCATTTTTGGAATGAACTCCTGATAAAAACCTATATAAACCAGAGTTCATTTTAGAAATGAACTCCTGATAAAAACATATAAACCAGAGTTCATTCGTCAAAATGAACTCCTGATAAAAACATATAAACCAGAGTTCATTCCAGAAATGAACCCCTGATAAAAACCTATATAAACCAGAGTTCATTCCAGAAATGAACTCCTGATAAAAACCTATATAAACCAGAGTTCATTCCAGAAATGAACTCCGTCATCTTCATCTTCTTCATCAGCAGCAACAACTCATCTTCATCATCTTCATCGTCTCCTTCATCAGCAACAACAACAGACGAAAAAACATCAAAAATCTTCATCACAAACCAGAGTTCATTCCAGAAATGAACTCCGTC
>JAJJMB010009125.1:7232538-7249600 GCA_023531105.1 Papaver atlanticum | reverse complement strand
AAAATCTTCATCACAAACCAGAGTTCATTCCAGAAATGAACTCCGTCATCTTCTTTTGTAGATCCGAAACTTACCCAAGCATGTGAAGATGATAAAGGTCCATCATCATCATAAATAGCAGCAGAATCTTCAACCCCACCGTCTTCATCATCAAAACAGCATCAAACATAAAAAAAAAACCCTGCAAAACTTCATCGTTTTCATCATCATCATCATCGTTCATCTTCTTCATCACTAGCAGAGAAAAAAATAGAGAGAAGAGAGAATCATTCATCATCATCTTCATCTTCTTCATCACTAGCAGGAAAAAAATGGAAAAAGGAGAGAAACTAGATCTGAAAACAGGAAGAGAGAGAAAGTAAATATGAAAACAAGATATTTTCTAGGTTTTTTTCCTATATATGTGGTCCCAAAAGGATAATTCTGTCACCACACAATGACAATTACACCATCCATGACGTCATCATAGGACCAAACCATAATTTCTAGGACCAAACTATAAAATATATTTTGAAAAAGGACCAAACAGACAGTTGACTAGGTCAACTGGACCAAACTCTCTCTAATATATTATTTCTAGGACCTAATGGTATTTCCTACTTCTGTAATAGTGTAAAGAAGCATCCAAAAAGGTACGCGTGAACCCTCTTTTTTGTCTTTTAAATCACGGTACATAAGGAGATGTAGAAACGACTTGATTTTTGACGGCATTCCTTTGGATACATGATTTTTCCAAGTGAAGCTTCAGTACTGTAGAAATATTGAAGGATTAAAAGGTATGAGCATTTATACTGACAGTATCACTGCCAATTGGGATCACTTGCTAGTTACATAAATGGTTTTTGAAGCATCTTCTTTTCTATATTGCGTATCGCTTCAGCAGTGTGTTCCTTTTGTAACTTTGTTTTCCTTTTGTAAGCACCGTTTTGGGGACTTCCTGCATGGAGGCCTTAATTTTACCACATCAAATGTTTTGTCTATAAGACCATATTCTCTGAATAATTGGTAGTTTACTGGGATTGTTGTGGTGGGTTTGTTTAACTAGAGTGGAGCTGTTCTAATTCTACTTAAGGATTTTCAGTTCCACAATTTTTCATCAATTTATTTCAACATCCACAGTTGTACCAATAAAAAAAGTAAGATTTCAACTGACTCAGTTGGTTATAGCGCGTTTGGATACCAGAAGCAGTGCTTCTGCTTCTCCAGAAGCAGAAATCAGGAGTAGAAGTCAGAAACCATGGTATTTTGCTTCACAAAAAGTCGACTTCTTTGCTTCTAAAAATCGTTCTGAAATTTGATATCCATACAAACTTCTTGTTTATTGATTTTTAGAAGTCAAAAAGTTACTTGTGGATGTGTATCCAAACGCGCTATTAACAAATTGCTCTCGTACGCGAGGTTAGAAGTTATTTTGATCAGACTTTTCGCATAAATCGAAGCTTAGTTAGATCACACGGCGAGGGACAGGACTACCAGGATTATGAAGCGAGGGACAGGACTACCTGGATTATGTATCGAGGTAGTAATAAATTAGCTATTTTCCACTCACAGGGGATATTAACCACAGAAAAGAGAGAAGACGGACTAAAATCACGTGCTATGTATATTAGACTACACTTTGTATTTATAATGGGAAAAAATATCGTTTAATCCTTTTTTAGGTGGTCCCAAGTCAGTTTGGTCCTTTCAGAAATCACCTTTTCCATTTGGTCCATAATTATTTAAAAATATTAAATGGACCAAAGTACCCTTCCGTGTTAATTCCAACTTATTTTTTATAGCAGTTCATTCTGCCTAATGAACTATCAGACATTTTATAGATTTGAGTCCATTATGTTTCATGAAAATTGTACACTTCATTATATCTATAAATTTCATTATATTTCATTACATTTCATTAAATTCTACAAAAATTTCGTTATTAAGAACAAAAAGTCAGAGCTCATTCGTCAAATGAACTCCTGATAAAAACCTATATAAACCAGAGTTCATTCGTCAAATGAACTCTTGATAAAAATCTATATAAACCAGAGTTCATTTCTGGAATGAACTCCTGATAAAAACATATATAAACCAGAGTTCATTCGTCAAATGAACTCCTGATAAAAACATATATAAAACCAGAGTTCATTTCTGGAATGAACTCCTGCTAAAAACCTATATAAACCAGAGTTTATTCGTCAGATGAACTCCTGATAAAAACCTATATAAACCAGAGTTCATTTCTTAAATGAACTCCTGATAAAAACCTATATAAACCAGAGTTCATTCGTCAAATGAACTCCTGATAAAAACCTATATAAACCAGAGTTCATTTCTGGAATGAACTCCTGATAAAAACATATATAAACCAGAGTTCATTCGTCAAATGAACTGCAGCATCATCATCTTCGTCGTCTTCAACAGCAGCAGCAAACATCATCGTCTTCAAAACAGCAGCAACAACATCGTATTCATCATGTTCATCGTCTTCCTCATCTTCAACAACAACATCAAACAAATAGAGATGACAAAATAAACACAAAAACTACATCGTCTTCAAAAACTAAATCATCATCATCGTCTTCGGCATCAACAACATCATCTTCATCGTATTTAGCATCTTCATCATCTTCAACAACAACAGTAAATCAACAAAAAACGAAAAAGAAACGCAAAAACTTCATCATCATCATCTTCTTTATCGTCTTTATCATCATCATCATCAACAGCATTAGCAGAGAAAAAAGAACCCAAAAATGTATCGTTCATCATTATCTTCATCTTCTTCATCATGAGCAGAGAAAAAAAATGGGGAGAAAAAAAAACTAGATCTGAAAATAAAGAAGAGAGAGAAAGTAAATCTAAAAATAAAGAAGAGAGAGAAAGTGAATCTGAAAATAAGATATTTTCTACTCCCTTTTTGTATATATATGGAGCCAAAAGGATATTTCTGTCACTATAAGATGACAATTACATCATCCATGACATCACCCTAGGACCAAACCATTATTTCTAGGACCAAACTATAATATATATTTTAAAAAGGACCAAATAAACAATTGACTAGGTCAACTGGACTAAACTCACTCTAATTTATTATTTCTAGGACCATATGGTATTTCCTACTTTATAATGCTACGAACGGATGGATGGTGGGTAGCCTTTAATTTCCGCCGGCAGCTTAGTTGGTGAGTGGTATTATCATATTAGGAGTCCTAGCGCCTTTGGATATCAAAGCCAAAAGTTCAAAGAAAATCTGTTTTGCTTCCCAAAAAAATCATATTTTTTTTGATAATTAAAGCCGTTATATTAAGAAGAAGCCAAGATTACAGAGTTTAAGATAGGAAACGAGTTCATATTGAGTTTATAAAAAAACAAATCTCTCGCCCCCACAAACTAAAGATTCAGTTGCAAACCACGAGATACATGAAGATCTTGCTTCTTTAGCTAACTTATCTGGTGAAAACAGTAAAGTTATTCTCTTAAACTTAAAGCACACATTACTAACACTACTAACAGAATTAAACATAAAGGTGTACTTCTTGACATTATTTTGCTCTCTCCAGTGAGGTTGGTAAGTGTTGTCTCCAGAAACAGCCGAAATAAGATTTCTGCAGTAATTGAAAATGCAACAACACCCTAGCTTCAGTTCATTTATCCAATTAAGAGCTCGCAGAAGTGCTTTGGCTTTAGCATCTAAGGGGCTGGCTTCCCATTCATACCCTGCTCTGAACTCACAGTAGTTGCCTGAAACGTTTTTAATAGTAATGGCAAATCCCATTGAATGATTAGTATCTTTATAAGAAGCATCAAAACTGAAAGACCAACTCACTCATCTGAATTTTTCATATTCATGGGTTCACTTAAAGCTCTAGTAACTTAAACCGATTTACTTTTGGGAATGCTCATAAACTCTTTTTGAATTTTAGAAATCAGAGACATATGATTAGGAATAACATGGTTAAAAACAACATCATTTCTATAGTTCCAAATAGACCAAAGGGTAAAAGCAATTTTAGAAATTTCCTTTTTTAGAACATCATTAGTTATGCAGAAATGAAACCAGCCTTTAATGTCATTACAATAATTCATATTAGCTATATTCATAGGGTAAATTGCTTGCCAGATGAACTTGATAAATCTGCAGTTAAAAAATAAGTGGTTCTCATCTTCAAGCTGACAATCAGAACATAATCTACAACAAGGATAAGCATGTTTATTGTATTTAGCTAACCTTTTTCCTAGAGGCAAAAATCTAGAAACTAATTTCCAATAGAACATCTTAATTCTAGGGATGCAATCTATCTTCCAAAGCAATTTCCAGAAGAGCTTTTCAGTATTATTAGTATTAGTATTCAACAGAAAATGATAAACTGATTTAGTGGTGCACTTTCCAGAGGTAGTGGATTTCCATCTTATTCTATCAGTCATATCAATACTGTTAGAGCACTGCTCGGTCGAACTCGCAAGCGTTGATATATCAAGCTTGTTTGTCAAGTTTAGTTGCCAAAACTATAAGTCTTGATTTCTAGTCTACTTATAGCTAAGTTTCGGATTAGGATAGAAAGTGTAGTTGAGTATTAGACTTCAGGGCGTTCATCAATTGAAGACGAAAAACTACTAAGGGGAGCTTGTGGAACTTCATTAACAAAAGGTATGTGGAGACTTGAACTCATCTATCACTCAAAAGTCTGTCTACTCTATCTCCTATTTGAGACAAAAGTCGTATAGCTATATGGATTTCGATTATACACATTTGATATTTCGAGATGACTGTAACTCGCTTATATATTTATCGAAATATGTGTTGGTAAGCTTTCGCTTTAACCAAGTTCATCTTATATTCTTGACGAAAGTCAAAAGATGATCATGTGAAAATCGCCTAGTAACATCTTACATGATTTGTGTGAGACAGTCATTTGATGTAGACTCGGAATGTTTCATATTGATCATTCGATCACTTGAAAATTGCTTTGAAGCTAATAGTTTGTGTGAGACAGCTATTGTCGTCTTCCAAGAATGTTTCAATGATTGAAATGGGAGTTTAGAACTATTAACTACATGATTGGATATAACATAGTATGCGTACTTGTATGCTAACTGTTGCAAGTTATTCCAAGTCCGGGAACCATAGTATGCATACCCGTATGCATACTGGTTGCTTTAATGAAAGTTTGGGAACTTAGTATGCATACCCGTATGCGTACTGGCGTAAAGTTCATGTCCGGAAATTTCAACTGAGTTTGGAAGGTATGCGTACCCGTTCGCATACTAGCGAACCCAAACTTAGTCCGGCCATTTAGGTATGCGTACCCGTTTGCATACTTGAGTAGGTTATGTTCTAAAATCGGTTTGTTCATGAACTAATACATTTATATAATAAGGAATGCAATCTTTTGCAAACCGTGGCTGTAATGTTCATGAATTGATTCGAGTGAATCAAAATCGATTTTGCTTCAATTGTGTCTTGTATACTTCTATGAGAATATAAACAATTGAATAACTCTAGAACTAGTTTCATTTGAGTCATTTGAACTAGTTATGGTTAAGATGAATAAGGTTGATATGAAAGTGTTCATATGGCTAACTTCGGTTAACTATTGTTGAGCCAACAAGGTGTACACGTTTAGGTACGGTTACTCTTATCTAAATGAAGTCACTTTTCATTTGTGTGTAACAAGCTAAGTTCAATCCAACGGTTGAAAGATATTAGCTTGAGTCTAATCAGGTTTTCATCTAACGATGAATATCGAATGCTTTGTTACCAAGGTAACATTGATTGCAAATCCTGATTTGAAGACTATATAAGGGAACTCTAGCAACTGGGAAACCTAATCCCCACACCTACTGTGTGATACTATTTACGACTACAGTCGATTCTCCTTTAACCTTAGGTTTTTCCAAAACCCTATAGGTTAACGACTTAAAGACTTGAGATTGTGAAGCCAGACCCAACTATTTTCTCTGTAGTTGCGTTTTCTGATCTTGCTGTTTTTTTATCGTGATTAAGTACTATCTTCTCTAAGATTTTCTCAAGATTTAATCTCCGATAGGCAAGATAAAAAGTAGTCACAAACATCTTCGTCTCATCGTTTGTGATTCCACAATATCTTGTTTCGCTACCATACGATTAAGATTATTGTGAGGTGATTGATATTACTAGGATATTCTTCGGGAATATAAGTCTGGTGTATCAATTGGTTCTTGTTCACCTTGATTTATCAAAAGACGGAACAAAACTTCTAGGTATTTCTGTGGGAGACAGATTTATCTATTCAATAGACTTTTCTGTATGAGACAAATTGTTTTATCAAGTCTTCGACTTTGGGTCGTAGCAACTCTTAGTTGTTGGTGAGATCATCTAAGGGAATCAAGTGCGTAGAGTCCTGAGTGGATTCTGAGACGTAAGAAACGCGACTGTACCTTAATCAGTGTGAGATTGGTTAGGGCTAAACTACATTCCAGTCCGAAGTTAACTTGGAGTAGGCTAGTGTCTGTAGCGGCTTAATACAGTGTGGTGTTCAAATCTGGACTAGGTCATGGGGTTTTTCTGCATTTACGGTTTCCTCGTTAACAAAATTTCTGGTGTCTGTGTTATTTCTTTTCTGCATTATATTTGTTTATATAATTGAAATATCACAGGTTGTGCGTAGTTCAATCAATTAGCTAATCCAACCTTTGGTTGTTGATATAAATTGATTGACACTTGAACATTGGTCTTTGGTGCATTCAAGTTGTTTTACATATTAATCAGGCTCGCGGATTTCTATCTGTTTGATTTGCTGATTACATTGTGAAACAGAGATACAACTCTTGGATATATTTACATTGATTGAGTCTGACTATCTAGTTGATTCTCTTGGAATTATATTGGAGTTTGTCCATACAGATTGCCTAAACGAAATATTGGGTGTGGTTGTTATACCCCCGCTTTGTCAATTGGTACCATAGCAGGAAAACACATTTAAGACCTCATAAGTCTGTGTTTGTAGCAATCTGACTCTAAGGACAGTTGTGCTATCTCTGATAAACGTATCACCAGAAACAAAAGTTCTGTTTCTATAAAATCTATTAAAGAGAAAGATTTGTCAATCTCGAATATAGATGAACATTGTGTTCTAACGAAACAGACAAGCATTGATAAGTGTTACCCTGATTACCTTACCGACGAGTCTGACTCTGATGTAGAAAGGGAAGCAGCCAAAGAGAGTGCAGTGATTCTAATTCTTGTTAGAATCCAGGCTGATAAAATCAATCAGTTGAAACACAATGTCAATGCGCTAATTGGTATGGTAAATAATCGCGACTCTCAATTAAAAGTTATTTGCGAGGAAAATGCCGTGGTCTGTTCCTCACGAACCTTACTCCAGGCAAAACTCAAAGAGGATGCCTTGAAAATTGAACATCTTCTGAGTAAACTCTCTATTCAAGGATGTTCTAAAGAGTCCACTATACCAATCGCTTCTGACCCAACTGTAAATTCAGTTCCAGAAGCTAAATCGCCACCCCTTCCGATTAAAAAATATGTGCTTGTATCTTTCTCCAATCAAGGAAACTTCACATCGCTCGGAAGGAAGAAGTCTTCTAACGATGTTTCTAATGCTACACACTCTAATCACTTCGGTGATCAAAAGTTATGTCTTTTTTTGTGATTCAAAAGGATATGTTCAACGGAAGAGCAAACTAAAGCTGAATGAAAATTACTTTTGTCGACTTCAGCACACCTTAGATTTAATACTCAAAGGTGTAACTGACATTCGGATGTCTAAACCTATCGGTTTTAGTACTCTCCCTATGAATTCTTCCAGGAAATTCAGTTCAATATGCTCATCAAACGTTTGAACCAATTGTAGTATTAATACAATTCGGTCAAGGAGATTTCAGAAAAGTCCTTCTCAATCTAAGATGAAAGATGATGTTCAAGATGTGAGAAAGGTACCAGAATGTGAAAACAACAATGGAGATACAAAGGACAACCTTAATCTGATAATTGAAGGATACAATGATTTTATCAAAAGGCTGTCAAAATGCTCCAACCAAACTTCTTATGGTAAGGATTCAAACTTAGTCTCATACTTTAATGATAGTAAGTTTTATGATACTTTTTCACATCAAAAAGGGTTTCCTCCAAAAATTAGAAGGAAAAAGAGGATTAACCATGAATAATATTCATTTGATGAGCTTAAGGCTCATACTTGTGCTAATTAATCACAAGGTTGAAACCTTACTCGCAAAAATCCTAATTGAGTGAGATATGATCAGGTATACTTATTGGTAAAATGCCTTCTGCTTAGTTGAGCTATTTTTCTTATCGTCCATAGCTAAACTATTGTCTACAGATAAGCTTTACCTAAGTATTAGTTGTGTCCTGTGAATCTCTTCGATTTTTTTTTTATTTCTTGAAATTTTTTTTTTGTTGCAACTAAGTTGCCTGCTACTCTTGTGCTTTAAATTTGTCTCTCTGTAGAAATAAAAAATTTACTGAGCCAAAATTGTGAAAAAAAATCTTTACGTAGCAAAATTTCAGTATCTTCGTTTACCTTGTAAAAGGTTACATTACGGTTTTAGTTTTGCTTCTCTTATGGGTCAAGGCTATGTTCATACGGGTACCCCTAACTTACTTGTCACGAACAGTCTGTAGAAACCCTAAAAGTTGTCATCCCTAAGAAACCATTTAAATACCAATCCTATTGAGTCACGTACGTACTCTAGGATATTTTCTCTTTGTCAAAAATGTCTTCTCCTTCTCACACTTGTGTTTTTGCAAGAGGTTTTTCTTGATAAAGGTATTGGTTTCGAGTCCAAAGGGAAGAAGAAAATAACTCTTGTAGAAGTTGACGATCTCTCTTCTCAATCACCTGATATTTATTCAGACATTGAGGATGATGAAGAGATTTCTGCTGAAGTGGTTCTTGATTTAATTAGACATGCAAAACTGCAGCTTGTTGACACCATGAAGAGTCTTGATGTGTTACGAACTGAGTTGAAAAAGGTTAATTCTAACCTTGCTCTCATGAAGACACATGTTAAGGATCTTCTCATTAAGAATACCGTCTTCTAAGAAGCGGTTGAAGCTATCAATCACAAGCTCAAATGCCTTGAAACCCGTGAAGCTTCCGGACGTGAACCTTGATTTAGCTTGTGATCGATTTTTGTTTTTAGAGATATTTTTGTCTAGGAAACTTCTTATGAGAATTTATTCTTGTGTTTTAAGAAGGATAACTAGGGTTTGGAATAACAATTATTGTGAGTAAACAAAGCTATTGCCAACGATTTTCATCTTGCAATGTTTTTAGATTTATTTATTTATATTCTAAAGTTTATTTGGAAGATGATTTTGCAGTATTAATTTTTATTGGTTTTATATATTGCAAAAAATGTTATGGGATATGTATGTTTGCGACCGTGAACTATGATTGTCCCATATATGTCAAAAGTTAAGCCTATTATGTCATTATGCAAATATTGATGGAAGATAGGATGAACTTTTGATTGCAAAGATTAAGTCTATTATATGTCTTTATACAAATATGGATGAAAAATAGAATGCATTAGAGCATAGCTCAGTTGAACCCACCAAGCGTTGTATGTCAAGTTTGGTTGTCATATTTTAGTGAACCAAAACTCATTTAAAGAGTCGCTTGATTATTTACTAGAGTCAACTTCGTATAGGTTAGCTAGAAAGTTACTACGATATGAGACTTACAAGTATTACGTGAAGACTTGAAGAATGTAAAGAAGTAAAGAACTACAACGACGACATCATCCTTCCACTTGAGGTTAGTAATATTTGACTTGAACTTTTTCATTCCTAACTTATCTTTCAAGTCGTGCATATTGAAAACATAACTGCGAAGCTGTGAATGATTATACTCTAGTTAGATATAGTATTAAGGAATTACAATACGAAGTATAACGTCTATCTTTTGAACTTCGTATATAAGACATCGACATAATCGTATGAATGCTATTGTGATTATGTATGGGTATGGGTGAAGATATCATCCTAGGAAACAATGTTTTACATTCGTTTAAAGGAAGTAAATTCATAAACTTGTTTTGTGAATCGAAAGGGAAATCACTAGGCTTATTGGTATTGTTATTCATTGCAAATCTTTTGAATTACTAATATGTGTGTTTAGTATAACCATTCATAACTTTCTTATGTATCTTGGTAAAACTATTCACAAGGCCTGACTATTGTATTGGTATGACTTGTAGTAATCACCTGAGATGGTAAGATCGATATCTTGAAATTGGTGTGACTAAATACTAGACATTGGGTAACCGATCCTAGTAAGAGGTGTGACTGATCACAAGAGAGAGTGTAATCGATCCTTGTAAGAGGTTTAACAAGTTTTAGTAAGTTGGTGTAACCGATCCTATAACTTGGTCAACCGATCACAAGTTTTACCATAAGAAGTGGTAAACGATCCTAGTACTTAGTTAGCCATTTTATGGTAACTAGTGTAAGCGATCCTAGTACCCACTTGGAGGTAGAACCGAAACTTTATGTTGAGGTAGAACCGTGAAACCCATTAATGGTGATTTGATAGGATAATCAATCACATAGTTCTTGGAAGTCAGATGAACCAATTCTAAACTTATTTGGAAGTGTGGCAAATCGGTTCCAAGATTGTAAATATGAAAAAGGATTTACAAAGTAAAGATGTCGACATACTTTGAACATGTGCAGTAACTCTTATCTTTTATTGTTCAAAGATATTCCTTAATAGCTAAAGGAGAATCCCGAATCGAAATAAATTGAGAATCTTTTAATTAAGGTTTTTAGTTTTATATGCTTTTAATTTCCAGCAATTAAAATGCATATCTTTAGAAAATAAAAATTAGTAATGTGCATTTACTAGTTGGAGATTTTCTACTGAGATTTCGGTCAATATTTGGACAGAGCATTTCCAGGAATTATGAAAACCGTTTTTGCCCTTATTGCATATCTTTGAGATTATTCGGTTTTGGAAATTCCTTGGTGTCCAAACTTCCTTGTTTATAAATACTGAAGTTTGCATTTCTAGCAAACTAATCCTCAGAGCAACCAAAACTACCTAGTTGTGTTGTTACTGGTGGAGCCGCCTATTCGGAGAGGAAAGTAACCTAATTAGGCGAAATCTCTTACGGCCGCTCGGTTTAAAGACTTCTTTGGGATTGAGAAGCTCTATTAGTACCGTTGGTGGGAAACTAGATAATTGCAATTTATTATTAGTTTTCGATTGATTTGATTGACTAACGGTTGTTGAACTTTGATTGCACCTAGTTTGTTTATGCTTGAGAATATTCTCTTCTGATATAAGATTCACTCAAACTAGATCGAAGTTTCGACGGGAGATCTTTAGACTGTTTGTAGATCTAAAGACGTCTTGTGATAATCCATTGTTAACAGACTCCATTCTGTGTGTGATTGATCACAAGAGATTCAAGTTGTTTGTGTGCAGGTGTTTATTGAAGATCTAAGAAGATTTGAAGACGAAGAAGATTTCTGATTTGGGTTCATAATCTTTAGTGTGCACAAAACTTGTTTCGGCTGGAAAGGGATCCAACTATAATCGGTTTATCTTTGTGATATATTGGATTAATTAGTTGAGTATATCGGCATCAATACAATTCTTTGTGATTCAAAGTATTGATTGCAAAATCTAAACAATTACTTTGGTAGTTGTTATTGGATAGATCTAAGAACCTGACAAAGGAGTTTATTGGGATAAACGGAAGAGCCTTTTGTTAAACTCATATCACGTTGTTTGAAAAGAGTTGTTACAGAACAGATTTGTTATTCCTTTACTGTTTGGAATACGAACCAAAGGAATTGTTCCAAGTGCGTGACTTATTGCAAGTTGGCGGCGCAAGGATACTGAGGGAACTAGGTGAACTATAGGTTTAGTTGTTTGGTCTCAACTATACGAAGTTGGTTTAGATTTTGTATAGTGGCTTAATTCTGAGAGTATTCAATTCTGGACTAGGTTCCGAGGTTTTTTTGCATTTGCGGTTTCCTCGTTAACAAAATCTTGTTGTGTCTTTTACTTTTTTATTTCCGCAATTATAATTGTTTTATTATAATTAGAAGTACAATACACAAACGTTAATTCCTATTTACTTGATAGCAATCCTATAGTGTTTGGTTAAGTCCGAACCTATTATCAAGTAAACATACTTCGTTTTTGTATAGTCTCGATCTTGTATCCATAGTCAATCACACAAGTTATCTTGTTGTCGTATTGTCTCGATCTCGTATCCATAGACGATCACACGAAGTGTGAACCGATTAGTTGTATTGTTTCGACTCAGTCCATAGACAATCACTTTCGGAGAAAGGACTTATAGGTAGAAAAGTTTTAGATTGAGGTATATTTGGGTACTCTCATCTTTTCAATTGGTATCAGAGCAGGCAAACACGAAAAGATCTAACAATCTGTGTTTGGTGCGATCCATCCTATAAGCAATGAACTCGAGTTCTCATCATGAATTGACTTCAATTAACGTACCACCAAGATTTGACGGAACAAACTATCTATGGTGGAAATCTGCTATGAAATCTTTTCTTCAATCACGAGACTTTAATACATGGCTATTAGTCGTCGATGGTTATAATTACCCGAAGGTAAAAAATTCGGAAACTGAGTTTAAAAACTTAGTGGATTTTTCAAACGATGAAAAGGCTTTTTCTAAGCAGAATTCAGATGGTTTGAATTCTATTATACATACTGTAAGTCGTGACCTACAACATCATGTATCAACATGTCAAACTTCGAAAGAAGCTTGGGATAATCTTCAGATCGTATTTGAAGGGAATACATCAGAAAAAGAATCTAGACTTCAAACTCTTATGTCTGATTGGGAAAACCTTCGAATGGATGACAACGACACTTTTGAAGAGTTTCATATTAAACTCTCTTAGATAATTAATGCTTCTTTCTCTCTTGGAAAGACTATTTCTGAAAAAGATATAGTGTGCAAAATTATCAGATCATTTCCATCTAGATACGATTCTAAAAAGCATGCAATCATAAAAGCAAATGATCTTTCAACACTCTCACGAAGCACACTCATTGGAAAGTTAAATATCTTTGATCATGAATCACAGTCTATTCAAAGTAAAGGAATCGTTTTTAAAGCTGCAAAAATTCTGAAAACTCTAATGGAGAGGAATAGACATATGGATGATTCAGATGAACAGATTGAAGAAAACTCTGACGATGAAATTGAATAATCATTATCATTGATTACTAGACAGTTTCGAGATCTCTTAAAGAAAAGAAATAAGAGATTCATAAAGGATGCTCATCGATATTCTCGTCCACATGATCGAGTTCCTATAAAAAAGGATCAGGAAGAAGATGATGAATATCATCCTCAGTGCTTTAAGTGTAAAGGGTTTGGTCACATTGCTAAAGACTGTCCCAATCTTAAGAAATACACTGGAAGCAAGGCTCTGGCTGTAACTCTAGATGAGAACTCTGATTCTTATGACTCTGAAGAAGAGGCAACAGCTAATATTGCATTAGTTGTCAATCTTATTTCTTCCTCCTCCATTAGTGATTTACCCATTTTAAAAATGGACATGTCTTCCGATGTTATTAAATCATCTAATGGTAAAGGGAAAAATAAGACAAGATGCAAAAACTGTCTCAAAAACAGAATTGCTAAAAGTTGCATAGGCAACCCAAGTCAAACTCCGGATACTTCGTTAGTTCGAGGTAACAAGAAGGGACTCCTTCATACTTTACTAGATTCAGAACACCCTGGTTGTTCAAAATTCCATAATGAGAGAAAATATCATACTAATACCACCTGATCGGTATTAGCATTTCTTCCTCATCTTGTGTGCCAAATTTAGTGAGGAAGAAGAAAGATCAAGGCACTTATGTGTAGATTATGGGAATAAAATCTAGTAATTAAAAATAATTGAGATATTCGTATTTATAGGAATATTATATTTTCGGAAGTATGAAAATTATAAAAAGATCCCCCTCCTTCTTTTGTCATTCCTTATCTGAACTATGAGTCTGGATCCAATGTCCTCTCTTGATAAGATGCTAGATCAGAAAGATCACTTCAAGAATAAGTCTGCATCTTCTCTGGATATTGAGAAATCAAAGAGTAAAATCAAAAAGAGAGATTGGCTTAGCAAGAAGGAAAGAGAGAATATGTTGAAGAAAGATCAGTGTATTGAAGCATTGACACACTTCTGTGTTCAATCAAAGACAAAATTACATGTTCTTGCAGAATCCTTCACTAAAATTTCTCAACTGCAAGAAATTCTGGTCAAACAACAAGGTTATCTACTTGAAGAATTTCACAAGCTGAAGACTAAAGTAATAATCTTCCTTCCTCTAACTTTGAGATGAAGGATTAATCAGGAAAATAGACATCAGTTTTTGATTTCTTTCAATAATTGTATAAGGTCTATTTTGAATAAAGCTATCTTATTATTTATGAATAAAATTATTATTTTATAATTTTTCTTGTGATAGTTTTCGATTACATAGCCTGTGCTTGAATGCTATATTATTGCTATGTATGTTATGGGATGATTGATTTCGTTTTTCATAACCTTAATATTCGATCTCATATTGTGTGAACCCTTATGGTTTGGGTAACTTTTTGATTTGGCGGGATTGAGTTCTAGCCCATGTTGTTAGGCTTTATCAAAGGATCATGAGGGGTTCTGTTTGAAACAATATGTTGAATCGTTTTGGTTTAGCATAAAAGCATATGTGTTTCGGGGTTTCAACTTTTGCATTGCAATAGTTAAAACCGGTTTTCAACATTTCTCTGGTAAAGGTTGCTCTTTGTTGTTGTTCTTTTGTCTTGCGGGAGGATGACAACACAACGGGGGAGAGTTCTATCTTGAACTGGCGCTTAATGATATATCTTTCTGGGGAGAATAGGATGCGGAACTTGAGGTAACGACTTTGTTAGTTAATCGTTTTCCTGTTTAAGAAAAGCCTGATTTTATTGCATATATTAATTGCTTTTGCTTAACAAAATTTTAGTACAATTGATGTTTATTCCATTATTTGTGTATGGATGTGTGTGTCATTCAATTGTTTCCGGTTAAGAAAAACTATTGTTATCTTACTTTATTGTTTGGTATCAATTGTTTAGGCTTACAAAATTTCGGTGCAATTGCAGTGCTATAATGTCTATGTTTGTTTCAATTGCTTCCGGTTGAGGTAAATGATTATACAAGTTGATTTGTTTTGTTTGTATGAATTGTTTATGGCTTAACAAAAGAGTTTTCTGGATCAATTGTTTAGTCCAATTGGATTCCGGATAAGAGAAACAATTGGATTCCGGATAAGAGAAACTAAGTTAATTCTAATCTTAGTTAGACTTATTAAAGTGGAGGTTTGGGTTATTCAAGTCTAATCGAATGCCTTAATAAGAAATGCTAGTTAACTAACCTAGTACTTGTCTTGTTTAAAAGTGAAAGGTCTAAGTTATTAATGAGAATAATTAGAGCCTGATGAGAAAAATAGAGTTAATTCTGATATTTATTTTGGTCTTATCGAACAAGCGATTGTATTTGTACAATCGGTTTAGCAAAAGAATTAAGATGTTAGTCAATTTTTAATTTGCTAAACTATTAGGGAAAATTGCTCCGGGCAATTGTTTCCTTGGTAACATATCAAAACAAAATTACTTGTAGTTTCGGTTTTGATATTGGTTATCAAAAATGGTGTGTAGAACCCTCGTGCTTAACTCTTATAGGTTGCAAGTCTCTTTGTAAGATTTGTAAGATCCTCTCGGTTTGTCCTTTATTTGCTCGTACATTTGTCATTTTGTGACAAAAAGGGGGAGAAATATATGGATTAAACAAGTGATTTGATATTGATTTGGTATCACTAAGGGAAAGGACAATGGTGCTTAAACGTTATATCTAACGAAGAGTAAAGCATAGACTAAGGGGGAGTAGCATATAATATTGATACTTGTGGTTATCTTAACTACAAAGGGAATAACAAAGACGTGCGGATTGAAAATCTACCTATCTTACCTTGAGGGGGAGTATTAGCTTTGTTATTATAATGTCAACAACGGCATTTAAAGGATTGAATGTATACAGGTTATTGTGTTGTTGAAACTTGGAATCAAGCGTATGTGTAATGAATTCTTGTAATTTTTTTATCCATATGATGTAAGAGTGTTGTCACTAAAATTGACAAAGGGGAAGATTGTTAGAGCATAGCTCGGTTGAACCCACCAAGCGTTGGTATGTCAAGTTTGGTTGTCATATTTTAGTGAACCAAAACTCATTTAAAGATTCGCTTGATTATTTACTAGAGTCAACTTCGTATAGGTTAGCTAGAAAGTTACTAGGATATGAGACTTATAAGTATTACGTGAATACTTGAAGAATGTGAAGAAGTAAAGAACTACAACGACGACACCATCCTTCCACTTGAGGTTAGTAATATTTGACTTGAACTGTTTCATTCCTAACAAATCTTTCAAGTCGTGCATATTGAAAACATAACTGCGAAGCTGTGAATGATTATACTCTAGTTAGATATAGTATTAAGGAATTACAATATGAAGTATAACGTCTATCTTTTGAACTTCGTATATAATACATCGACATAATCGTATGAATGCTATTGTGATTATGTATGGGTATGGGTGAAGATTTCGTCCTAGGAAACAATGTTTTACATTCGTTTAAAGGAAGTAAATTCATAAACTTGTTTTGTGAATCGAAAGGGAAATCGCTAGGCTTATTGGTATTGTTTGTAGTGATCTACACTACAAGTCGGCCTCAAGAAAAACTCAATTTGTCACACAGAGAGATAAAAAAACGAAACTAGGTTTTCAGATTCAATAATTCTATGAAAGTCTACACCAACATGGAATGGGATAAGAAGAAGACTGGATTGGCACACTGATAGACGCATTATTGTGTCTAATATGTCTCAATTGTATATATTTTTAGAGTGATTGAGATACTAAAAAAAAAAAAAAAAAAGACAAGACCAATCGGAATAAATTTTAACACTTGGATAACAATATGTGTGTGTTCTCCCTGTCTCCGTCGCCTAAACAAGCGTGGAATGCAGGATCCACGGGA
>JAJJMB010009125.1:7187294-7232528 GCA_023531105.1 Papaver atlanticum | reverse complement strand
CCAGGAATTATGAAAACCGTTTTTGCCCTTATTGCATATCTTTGAGAATATTCGGTTTTGGAAATTCCTTGGTGTCCAAACTTCCTTGTCTATAAATACTGAAGTTTGCATTTCTAGCAAACTAATCCTTAGAGCCAGCAAAACTACCTAGTTGTGTTGTTACTGGTGGAGCCGCCTATTCGGAGAGGAAAGTAACCTAATTAGGCGAAATCTCTTACGGCCGCTCGGTTTAAAGACTTCTTTGGGATTGAGAAGCTCTATTAGTACCGTTGGTGGGAAACTAGATAATTGTAGTTTATTATTAGTTTTCGATTGATTTGATTGACTAACGGTTGTTGAACTTTGATTGCACCTAGTTTGTTTATGCTTGAGAATATTCTCTTCTGATATAAGATTCACTCAAACTAGATCGAATTTTTGACGGGAGATCTTTAGACTGTTTGTAGATCTAAAGACGTCTTATGATAATCCATTCTTAACAGACTCCGTTCTGTGTGTGATTGATCACAAGAGATTCAAGTTGTTTGTGTGCAGGTGTTTATCTAAGAAGATTTGAAGACGAAGAAGATTTCTGATTTGGGTTCATAATCTTTGGTGTGCACAAAACTTGTTTTTGCTGGAAAGGGATCCAACTATAATCGTTTTATCTTTGTGATAAATTGGATTGATTAGTTGAGTATATCGGCATCAATACAATTCTTTGTGATTCAAAGTATTGATTGCAAAATCTAAACAATTACTTTGGTAGTTGTTATTGGACAGATCTAAGAACCTGACAAAGGAGTTTATTTGGATAAACGGAAGAGCCTTTTGTCAAACTCATATCACGTTGTTTGAAAAGAGTTTTTACCAAACAGATTTGTTGTACCATTACTGTTTGGAATACGAACCAAAAGAATTGTTCCAAGTGCGTGACTTATTGTAAGTTGGAGGCACAGGGATATTGAGGAAACTAGGTGAACTATAGGTTTAGTTGCTTGGTCTCAACTATACAAATTTTGTTTTATTTTGTATAGCGGCTTAATTCTGAGAGTATTCAATTCTGGACTAGGTCCCGAGGTTTTTCTGCATTTGCGGTTTCCTCGTTAACAAAATCTTGCTGTGTCTTTTACTTTTCTATTTCCGCAATTATAATTGTTTTATTATAATTAAAAGTAAAATACACAAACGTTAATTCCTATTTACTTGATAGCAATCCTATTGTGTTTGGTTAAGTTTGAACCTATTATCAAGTAAACATACTTCGTTGTTGTATTGTCTCGATCTTGTATCCATAGTCAATCACACAAGTTATATTGTTGTCGTATTGTCTCGATCTCGTATCCATAGACGATCACATGAAGTGTGAACTGATTAGTTGTATTGTCTCGACTCAATCCATAGATAATCACTTTCGGAGAAAGGACTTATAGGTGGAAAAGTTTTAGATTTAGGTATATTTGGGTACCCTCGTCTTTTCAGAATGAATCTTTGAATATTCCGCAGTATTGATCTTTCCCTGATCCACTTCTATGTGAAAGTACCGTGCGGCTCCGTAAGTTTTCTTATGTTGAGCATTTCCGGGTAAATTAATCATGGGTTCTCTTGTGGTTAATTTAATTGAGTTTTCTGGATACAAATTCATGTTTCATGTAATTTGTTAATGTCCAAAGAAATTCTTGTTTTCTTGCAAAAGTAAGGTCGCTCTTGTTGTTCTTTCGGGAATGACATTTTATGGGGGAGAGTTCTTAATTGAACTTGTGCTTAATTGGCAAATCTTTGTGGGGAGTGCGGCTGTGGAATATTGTAAGAGTTTTCTTGTATCTTTATAAACTCCTTGATGAATACACTAAGTTTCGACTATGTGAAATCATCGAAACAAAGTTGATATGTTCTCTTTTAGTCACGAAGTATCTCTATGAGAATTTCATTATGATCTCACTAGTTTTCGTACCTTTGCCAATTTATATTGACAAAAAGGGGGAGAATTAATGTGTAGTTCACACTATAAATACATATGGTTTACGGATCATTATGTAAGGGGGAGTGGTTTTCATTGTGAGATGAAGTATTGACTAAGGGGAGTGATACATATCACCATAGTATTGTTGTCAAAGTTGTGATACAATTGGACTTTGATGTTGTGTAATAATACTATGACACTATATAACAATGATTGAGAGCTACTATTTTCTCATTGTTATAGCTACGGATCTTCAAAAACTATGATGCTGAGTTGAACACGTTCAGAATCACTGGAGTACTTGGAAGTGACGAAGATTTTGAGTAATGTTGAAGAACCAAGGAGATCAAGTATTTGGATAAGAAGCTACAAAGTTTATTTATTTTGTAATTCATACCTATTGATAGTTTTGTCACTAAAATTGACAAATGGGGAGATTGTTAGAGCACTGCTTGGTCGAACGCGCAAGCGTTTCTATCTCAAGCTTGTTTGTCAAGTTTAGTTGCCAAAACTATAAGTCTTGATTTCTAGTCTACTTATATCTAAGTCTCGGATTAGGATAGAAAGTGTAGTTGAGGATTAGAATTCTCGACGTTCATCACTTGAAGACGAAGAACTACTAAGAGGAGCTTGTGGAACTTTATCAACAAAAGGTATGTGGAGACTTAAACTCATCTATCACTCAAAAGTCTATCTACTCTATCTCCTATTTGAGACAAAAGTCGTATAGCTATATAGACTTCGATTATACACATTTGATATTTCGAGCTGAGTTTAACTCGCTTATATATTTCTCGAAATATGTGTTGGTAAGCTTTCACTTTAACCAAGTTCATCTTATATTCTTGACGAAACTCAAAAAATGATCATGTGAAAATCACCTGGTAACATCTTACATGATTTGTGTGAGACAGTCATTTGATGTAGACTCAGAATGTTTCGTATTGATCATTCGATCACTTGAAAATTGCTTTGAAGCTAATAGTTTGTGTGAGATAGCTATTGTCGTCTTCCAAGAATGT
Organism: Papaver atlanticum; assembly: GCA_023531105.1. NCBI lineage: Eukaryota > Viridiplantae > Streptophyta > Magnoliopsida > Ranunculales > Papaveraceae > Papaver > Papaver atlanticum. Next base: position 7,229,564 of record JAJJMB010009125.1, on the reverse strand, counting down.
TTCAATGATTGAAATGGGAGTTTAGAACTATTAACCACGTGATTGGATATAACACAGTATGCGTACTTGTATGCTAACTATTGCAAGTTATTCCAAGTCCGGGAACCATAGTATGCATACCCGTATGCGTACTGGTTGGTTTAATGAAAGTCCGGGAACTTAATATGCATACCCGTAAGCGTACTGGCGTAAAGTTCATGTCCGTAAATTTCAACTGAGTTTGGAAGGTATGCGTAGCCGTTTGCATACTGGCAAACCCAAACTTAGTCCGGCCACTTAGGTATGCGCACCCGTTTTCATACTTGAGTAGGTTATGTTTTTGTTCATGAATTAATACATTTATATAATAAGGAATGCAATATTTTGCAAACCATGGCTATAATGTTCATGAATTGATTCGAGTGAATCAAAATCGATTTTGCTTCAATTGTGTCTTGTATACTTCTATGAGAATATAAACAATTGAACAACTCTAGAACTAGTTTCATTTGAGTCATTTGAACTAGTTATGGTTAAGATGAATAAGGTTGATATGAAAGTGTTCATATGGCTAACTTCGGTTAATTATTGTTGATCCAACAAGGTGTACACGTTTTGGTACGGTTACTCTTATCTAAATGAAGTCACTTTTCATTTGTGTGTAACAAGCTAAGTTCGATCTAACGGTTGAAAGATATTAGCTTGGATCTAATCAGGTTTTCATCTAATGGTAAATATTGAATGCTTTGTTACCAAGGTAGCATTGATTGCAAACCCTGATTTGAAGACTATATAAGGGAGAACTCTAGCAACTGGGAAACCTAATCCCCACACCTCCTGTGTGATACTAGTTGCGACTAGAGTCGATTCTCCTTTAACCTAGGTTTTTCTAAAACCATTAAAGGTTAACGACTTAAAGACTTCATTGGGATTATGAAGCCAGACCCAACTATTTTCTCTGTAGTTCTGTGTTCTGATCTTGTTGTTTTATATCGTGATTGAGTACTATCTTCTCTAAGATTTGCTCGAGATTTAATATCCGATAGGCAAGATAAAAAGTAGTCACAAACATCTTCGTCTCATCGTTTGTGATTCCACGATATCTTGTTTCACCACCATACAATTAAGATTATTGTGAGGTGTTTGATGTTACTAGGATGTTCTTCGGGAATATAAGTTCGGTATATCAATTGGTTCCTGTTCACCTTGATTTATCAAAAGACGGAACAAAACTTCTAGGTATTTCTATGGGAGACATATTTATTTATTCAATAGACTTCTTTGTGTGAGACAGATTGGTTTATCAAGTCTTCGACTTTGGGTCGTAGCAACTCTTAGTTGTGGGTGAGATCAGCTAAGGGAATCAAGTGCGTAGAGTCCTGCTGGGATTCAGAGACGTAAGGAATTAACGCGACTGTACTTTAATCAGTGTGAGATTGGTTAGGGCTCAAATACATTCCAGTCTGAAGTTAACTTGGAGTAGGATAGTGTATGTGGCGGCTTAATACAGTGTGGTGTTCAAATCTGGATTAGGTCCTGGGGTTTTTCTGCATTTGCGGTTTCCTCGTTAACAAAATTTCTGGTGTCTGTGTTATTTCGTTTCCGCATTATATTTTTTTATATAATTGATATATCACAGGTTGTGTGTAGTTCAATCAATTAGATAATCCTACCTTTGGTTGTTGATATAAATTGATATACACTTGAACATTGGTCTTTGGTACTGTTCAAGTTGTTTCCATAATAATCAGGCTCGCGGATTTCTATCTGTTTGATTTTCTAATTACATTGTGAAACAAAGATACAACTCTTGGATATATTTCCATTGATTGAGTCTGACTGTCTTGTTGATTCTCTTGGAATTATATTGGAGTTTTTCCATACAGAATTCCTAAAAGAAATATTGGGTGTGGTTGTTAGACCCCCGCTTTTTCAAATGCAAAGAGAAATATATTTGATTTTATCATGCATAGTTTAGTCAATATATTTTTCGATAATTTTATCATTCCAATTTCCTTGACCATCAGTCAGCTGATCCACAGTTTGAGGAGTGTTATTATCAATAAGTAATGGTTTTAGTTTGCATTCTTGGTTTGGAAGCCAAAAGTCAGACCATATACTAATTAACCTGCGAACCACAGTTAACCTGCCATTCATAGTTAGAAGCAATTATATCTAAACCTTTCCTTATACTTCTCCAAATCCAGGAGATGTTGTATTTTATAGAGTGAAACAGAGGATTAGAATTAAGAAAATATTTATGTCTCAGAATTTTCACCCAAAGGTGATCAGGATTATTAAGCAAACGCCAGGCTAATCTAGTAATCATAGAAATGTTTTGTCTATGAGGATTCCTAATTCCTAAACCGCCAGATTCAAGACTAGTGAATATACTAACACAAGCTTTTGTGTAAATCCCTTTAGCAGCATCCTTCTCGTCCCACTATAAATCTCTTTGCGTTTTCTCAACACTGTCAACCCTGGAGAACATCATAACATTTGGTAAGTAACGGTTCAAAACTAGTCACTTTATTTCTGTTAAAGAAAAGAGGCGTACCCAAATAATGTCATTTTTTGAAATCTGTTTAACTTTTAAAATCCTGCTAATGATCTTGCAATGTTTATTTTGCATTTTAGGAGAAAGATAGATTCCATATTTTTGAAGATTAGTAATAACTTGACCAGAAACAACACCAAAAAGATTTAGAATATCCACATATTTCTTGTTTCATGTATTCCCGCTTTTGAAAACAGAAAACAGTCATCAGCGGAAAATAGATGTGAAATAGGCGGTGTTGTTTTAGAAACTTTTATTCCAGTAATTTTCTTATCAAGTTCTGCTCGAAACAACAAACTCGAAAGGAATTCCATCCAAAGTATAAATAGGTAGAGAGATAATGGGTCTCCCTGTCTCAGACCTCTCCCGACTTTAAAAACTTGATCTGGTATTCCATTAAGAAGCACGGCAAAAGAAGTGGTAGAAACACATTGCATAATAAGCCGACACCAGTCATTACTAAACCCAAAAGCAGACAAAATATTTTCAAGAAAAACCCACTCAACTCTATCAAATGCTTTTGATAGTTCAAGTTTTAAAGCAAAATGACCTTTTTTTTTTGTTTTGAAGTTCTCATTGTGTGGAGAACTTCATGCACAATAATAATATTACTAGTTATTTGACGGCCTGGTATGAAAGTGGATTGGTTTTGAGAAATAATTTTTCCCAGATGGGGTTTTAGTCTATTAGCCAAAGTTTTAGATATAAGTTTATAAATTGCGTTACTTAGACTAATGGGCCTAAAGTCACCAGGGTTAGAAGGATTTTGAACTTTAGGAATAAAAGTAATCTAGGTAAAGTTTAACTGTTTAATCATACGTTTTGATCTGGAAAAAAATCTTCAACAAGATTAATGATATCTTGTCCAAAAATGTCCCAGTGAGCCTTAAAGAATCCAGGTGGGAAGCCATCTGGACCCGGAGCACCCACTGGTTCATACTAAAGAGAGTTTTCATTATGTCATTATTATTGTCAGAAATACTGGTTAAGTTAATATTCTCTGTATCAGTTATAACAGGAGAAATAAGCTCATTAATAATATTATCCTGAGTGATGCCTCTAGACATTCCTATATTCTTAAAGTGATATATAAGTAAAGTATCAAGCTATTCAGGGTCTTCTATCCACATACCAGAGGGATCTTTAAGAGCGTGTATATGATTTAGTCTCCTCCTATTAGAAGCAACTTGATGAAAGTAGGCAATATTTCTGTCGTGTTCATTAAAAAAATTATCCTTAGCCAAATGGTTCCAATAATCATTTTCCTTATCATACTAACTTTCAAGTTGGCCTTGAAGATTTTTAATTTCTTCAACTGGTAAAGGATTAACATTGTGAAGTTCTTCAATTTTTAAATTTAGATCACTAATGTTATGAAATATGTTTCCAAAGACTTTTTTATTCCATATGGATAGAGATAATGAAAGATGTTTTAGATCATTAGAGAATCTGTAAGCATTAGAGCCTTTCCGAGTATGATTCCAATTATCTTTTATTAAACTTATGTAAGCTATCATGGCTTAACCAAGATCTGATTATCCTAAAAGGTCTAGCTTTTTGTAACTTTTTTAAAGGAGTAGTTTCTAACAGAATTGGAGTATGATCAGACCCTACTCTAACAAGATGTTTAACAATAGCATTTGGGAATATACTAATCCAATCTGTAGAAGCTAGCACTCTATTAATTCTTTCTTTAGTATTTTCTTGACCTTGTCTATTATTAGACCAAGTAAAAGGGATTCCTTGGTATCTAAGGTCAACAAGTCCTAGCTACTGTATAGTGTCATGAATAAACCTAGTATCCTTATTATTATTCTTATCATTCCCACCTTGCTTTTCATTAATATGCAGGATAAAATTGAGATCACCGATTATAATCTAGGGATAGCTGTTAGAAGCACTAAAACTATTAATGTAATTCCATTGATTATATTTTTCAATATTACATAAAGCGCCATACATGCAAACAAGGTTCCAAAAATTTCCAAAATTATCATTGACACAAAAAATGCAAATATTATGTTTAAAACTAATCAATTCAACTTTTAAATTATTGTGCCAAGCTATGAGCATTCCACCCTTTAAACCAATCCTAGGAACTAAAAAACAGTCAGCAAACCTGGACTTTCTAGCAAGTTTATCCATCCTTGTTGTGTTTGACTTTGTTTCCGAGAGGAATATCATATCGGGATTATACTGTTTTAGTAGATAATTTAAGTGATTCCTAGTACCTGGGGGGCCAATGCCTTTCCCATTCCAAGCTAACAGTTTTATTTTATCTAAGTTGTAAAGTTCAGGGATTATCAAGGTTGATAAACACAAAAATGAGCGGTAAACAGTAGTCACAAAACTACAATAAAATAGATATGTAAAAATACAGAATTTATGCACACACAGCAAGATTGACAGAAGCAGATTCAGCGGATTTAAAAAGAAACAGGGATAAAAATTATAAATCAGGATTTTAAAACTAACCTGATTGATGGGATTATCTAGAGCTTTAGCAACTGCATCCTCAGAATAGGCAACAAGGATTTGGTCTTGTTCTATAGCAGGAGATGTGCTATCATTAAGGCACAAGGCAGCAAAATTTGAACTTTCACCTTTCTGAAGATTATCACCAGCAATATAGTCATCTAAAGCATTTGCCCAAACCCATTTCTCTTTTGAGACTTCATTATCCTCTTTTGTTACTTCCTTAGCTAGTTTGACTATAACAACATTGATATCCTGGTGTAAAGCATCTAAGTCCATTTGATCAGCAATCACATCCTCAGTTCTTCTTCTTTTAACACCTTTATCACCCTCAGAAGTTCAATGCATAGAGTTAATATAAACTTGAGATTCCACTGGTGAATTAGGAGGGTCATTCTCACCTTCAACCATGTTCAAATTATTAACAACATTTTCATTGTCCATTGGCTGCATCTGCTCATTCATATTGGCTTCAACCTTTTGAATTCCTTGAACATTTATATTTTCATTAACAACAATTTGTAAAACATTTCCTTGATTGTTCTCCATAATTTCTTCTTGATTCCTTCTTCCTCATTAAAAGGATCAACAACTTGAAGATTGAGCACCGGTTCATTCATCCATGCAAGGTTTGCGACTATTCCACAATAATTTAGGACATAACAAGTTCTGCATGTAGCTGATGGCAAGCAAAGATAAAACATTGTCAGTTTAATAATTTCACCATCCTCCAGAGTAAGCTTCACTTTTCTGCATTAAGGAAGATTCACATCAACTCTCACTCTAGCTTTCACCACACCAATTCTATCTCTGTTGAAGACCTTAATCACCTCTCCTGCTTGAGAAGCCACCATGTAAGGGATATTATCTCTTTCCAAATCACCCCTTAGCCTGAATTCAATATAAAATAGCTCAAACTGAAAGATTACTTGATGCATATTCATATGAAACTCCCATGGCATCAACACTATAAGATGACCTTGGATAGAGTGAGGTCTTCCCTAAGAATTCTCTGATAGATTTCCCTGCTCTGAACTCTAAAGATAAACACATTTCTACGATTGGTGTTGATGATGTTAGAGCATATCTCGGTTGAACCCACCAAGCGTTGGTATGTGAAGTTTGGTTGTCATATTTTAGTGAATCAAAAATCATCTAAGAGTCGCTTGATTATGTACTAGAGACAACTTTGTATAGGTTAGACTAGAAAGTCAAGGAATATGAGACATACAAGTATTACTTGAAGACCTGAAGAACGTGAAGAAGTAACGAGCTACAACGAAGACATCATCCTTCCTCTATAGGTTAGTAATATTGACTTAAACTATTTCATTCCTAATGTATCTTTCAAGTCGTGCTATATTGAAAACATAATTTCGAAGCTGTGAATGAATATTTTACTGTATTAGTGAGACATGATCATATGATCATAGTATTAAGGAATTAGACTACGAAGTATAACGCTTATCTTTTGAACTTCGTAGATATGACATCAAAATAATCTTATGAATGCTAATGTGATTATGTGAATGTGTAAAGGTGAAGATTTCATCCTAGGAATCAATTTTTTACATTTGTTAAAGGAAGTACATTCATGAACTTGTTTATGAATCAAAAGGGAAATATCTAGGCTTATTGGTATTGTTATTCATTGCATATCTTTGGATTACCAATATGTGTGAGATGGTAGAACCGATCATAACTTGTTATGTATCTTGGTATAACTAATCACAATGCCTGACTTATGATTTTCTATGACTAGTTTTGATTAATTAGTGTAAACGATTTTAAGTAATCACCTGAGATGGTATGATCGATATTTGTAATTGGTGTGACCGATCCTAGTAATTGGTGTGACCGATCACAAAAGAGTTGTGTAATCGATCCTTGTAATTGGTGTAACCGGTCCTAGTAATTGGTGTGAATGATCACAGAGTGTTGTGTAATAGATCCTTGTAATTGGAGTAACCAGTCCTAGTAATTGGTGTAACCGATCCTAGTGACTAGTGTGACCTATCACAAGCAATACCATGAGTATATGGTAACCGATCCTGGTAATTGATGTAACCGATCCTGGCAGCCGATGTAACCGGTCCTGGTAACTTATGTGACCGATCACAAGTGTTTCATATTAAGGTATAACCGATCCTAGTGATTGGTAGAAACCGATTGAACCCATGAATGTGCTTTGATATTTGATCAATCACATAGTTGTTTTGGAATACAGATGAACCAATTCTAAACTTGTTTGTAAGTATGGTATAATCAATTCCAAGATTGTAAATATGAAAGAGGATTTACAAAAAATGTCAACATACTTTGAACACGAACAGTAACTCTTATATTTTATTGTTCAAAGATATTCCTTAATTACTCAAGGAGATACCGGTCCGAAATAAATTAAGAATTATTTCTTGGTTGTGGGGGGAAGTACTGATTCCTTGATATCCTAAACCGCGCATATAACCATGACTTCTTCCTGTTTCCAACAAGGAAGATAAGTTGGATGTGCTAGCATTGAGCCTTTTTAGTTTTACAACTTCTTCTTCCAAAAGCTCGACTTTGTTAAGAGCCTTGATAAGGTTGGCTTTAATAAGCTTCTCTTTGGAAGAAACATACTCTTCTTTTTCTTCACACATTAACTGTTAAGAATTAATTTTTACTTCGGTTTTGACAAGTTTCTTATTCGACATATAATGTTTCCTGTTGAGATTTTCATACTCAAGAATCTTTGAATTCAGGCTTTCCTTGCAATCCTTGAGAAGATATCTGGTATTTTGATATCCATTGAAAAGACGAGGGTACCCAAATATACCTCAATCTAAAACTTTTCCCCCTATAAGTCCTTTTCCGAAAGTGATTGTCTATGGACTGAGTCGAGACAATGCAACTAATCGGTTCACACTTCGTATGATCGTCTATGAATTCAAGATGGAGACAATACAACACCGAAGTATGTTTACTTGATAATAGGTTCGGACTTAACCAAACTCTATGGATTATCTATCAAGTAAAATAGGAATTAACGTTTGTGTATTTTTCTTCTAATTATAATAAAACAATTATAATTGCGGAAATAGAAAAGTAAAAGACACATCAAGATTTTGTTAACGAGAAAACCGCAAATGCAGAAAAACCCCGGGACCTAGTCCAGAATTGAATACTCTCAGAATTAATTCGCTATACAAAATCAAACCAACTTCGTATAGTTGAGACCAAGCAACTAAACCTATAGTTCACCTAGTTACCTTAGTATTCCCATGCCTCCAACTTGTAAAAAGTCACGTGCTTGGAACAATTCCTTTGGTTCGTATTCCAAACAGTAAAGGAATAACAAATCTGTTTGGTAACAACTCTTTTCAAACAACGTGATATGAGTTTGACAAAGGCTCTTTCGTTTAACCAATAAACTCCTTTGTTGGGTCCTTAGATAAATCTCTCAACAACTACCGAAGTAATTGTTAGACTATGCAATCAATACTATTAATCACAAAGAATTGTATTGATGCCGATCTACTCAACTAATCAATCCAATCTATCACAAGGATAAACCGATTATAGTTGGATCCCTTTCTAGCCGAAACAAGTATTGTGCACACCAAAGATTATGAACCCAAAAAGTCTTATTGTCTTCAAATCTTCTTTAATCTTCAATCAACACCTGCACACAATCAACTTGAATTTCTTGTGATCAATCACACATAGAATGGAGTCTGTTAACGTTGGATTATCACAAGACGTTTTTAGATCTACAAACAGTTCTAAAGATCCCCGTCGAAACTTCGATCTAGTTTGAGTGAATCTTATATCAGAAGAGAAGATTCTCAAGCATAAATAAACTAGGTGCAATCAAAGTTCAACAACCGTTAGTCAATCAAATCAATCGAAAACTAATAATAAACCGCAATTATCTAGTTTCCCACCAACGGTACTAATAGAGCTTCTCAATCCCAAAGAAGTCTTTAAAATGAGCGGCCGTAAGAGATTTCGCCTAATTAGGTTACTTCCCTCTCCGAATAGGCGGATCCACCAGTAACAACACAACTAGGTAGTTTTTCTGGCTCTTAGGATTAGTTTGCTCGAAATGCAAACTTCAATATTTATAGACAAGGAAGTTTGGACACCAAGGAATTTCCAAAACCGAATATTCTCAAAGATATGCAATAAACAAAAAAATCGGTTTTCATAATTCCTGGAAATGCACTGTCCAAATATTGACCGAAATCCCAATAGAAAAATCTATAATTAGTAAATGCACATTACTAATTATTATTTTCTACAGATATGCATTTATTTGCTGGAGAATAAATAGCATATAAAAACTAAGTAACCTTAAGTAAAAGATTCTCAATTTATTTCGATCCTGGGATTATCCTTTAGCTATTAAGGAATATCTTTGAACAATTAATGATAAGAGTTACTGCACATGTTCAAAGTATGTCTACATCTTTACTTTGCAAGTCCTTTTTGATACTTACAATCTTGGAAACGATTTTCCACACTTCTAAACAAGTTTAGAATTGGTTCGTCTGAATTACAAGAACTATGTGATTGATTATCCTATCAAATCACCAATCATGGGTTTCATGGTTCTACCAAAACAAGTTCGGTTCTACCTCCATGTGAGTACTGTGCATAGTCACACTAGTTACCAAAATTCGGTTGACTAGGTACTAGGATCGGTTCCCCACAACTTATGGTAACTACCTGTATTCGGTTGCACATGTCCATAGGATCGGTTCCCAAAAAAACTACAAACTTGTTGCACATGTTCATAGGATCGGTTCCCCATCTACTATAAAAGTGTTGCACCTCTTACAGGGATCGATTCCCTCTTGTAAATTTGTTGCACCTCTTACTAGGATCGGTTCCCCAATGACTAAATAAAAGTTGTTATTTACAAGGTATCGATCATACCATCTTGAGTTTTACTTAAGATCGGTTTCACTAATAAAAGTCATACCAATACATAAGTCAGGCCTTGTGAATAGTTTTACCAAGATACATAAACAAGTTTATGAGTGGTTATACTAAACACACATATTGGTAATTCAAAATAGATTTGCAATGAATAACAATACCAATAAGCCTAGCAATTTCCCTTTCGATTCACAAAAAAAGTTTATGAACTTACTTCCTTTAAACGAATGTAAAACATTGTTTCCTAGGATGAAATCTTCACTCATACCCATACATAATCACAATAGCATTCATATGATCATGGCGATGTCTTATATACAAAGTTTAATGGTTAAGCAATAAACCTCGTATTGTATTCCTTAATACTATGTCTAACTAGAGTATCATACACAGCTTCGCAATTATGTTTTCAATATGCACGACTTGAAAGATACGTTAGGGAAAGAAACAGTTCAAGTCAAATATTACTAACCTCAAGAGGAAAGATGATGTTGTCGTTATAGCTCCATACTTCTTCACATTCTTCAAGTCTTCATGTAATACTTGTAAGTCTCATATCCTAACACTTTCAAGCTAACCTATACGAAGTTGACTTTAGTATATAATCAAGCGACTCTTTAAATGAGTTTTGATTTACTAAAATTTTACAACCAAACTTGACATACCAACGCTTGGTGGGTTCAACCGAGCTATGCTCTTACAATCTCCCCCTTTGTCAATTTTAGTGACAAAACTCTTACATCATATGGATAAACAAATTACAAAAATTCATTATACACATACGCTTGATTCCAAGTTCAACAGCACAAAACCTGCATTAAATTCAATCCTTAAATGCCGCTGCTGACATTATAATAACAAACCTAATACTCCCCCTAAAGGTAAGATAGGTAGATTTTCAATCCGCACGTCTTTGTTATTTTCATGTAGTTCCTCATAACTACATATCATATGGTATGTGACTCCCCCTTAGTCTATGCTTTCACTCTTTTCGTTAGAATAAATGTTTTAGCACAAATGTCCTTTCCCTTAGTGATACCAACTCACAACAAGTCAATATCACTTGTTTACTCCATATATTTCTCCCCCTTTTTGTCACAAAATGACAAAGAAACGAAAAAATAAAGGACAAACCGAAAGGATCTTACAAATCTCACAAAGAGAAATTGCAAACCTATAAGAGTTGAGCACGAGGGTTTTACACACCATTTTAGATAACCAATATCAAAACCGAAACTACAAGTAATTTGGTTTTAACATGTTATTTAGGAAACAATTGCCCGAAGAAATTTTCCCTAATAGTTTATCACTTTAAAAATCGACTAAGCACCTTAGTTCTTTTGCTAAACCGATCGTACAAATACAATCGCTTGTTCGATAAGACCAAAATAAATATCAGAATTAACTTTATTTCTCTCATCAGGTTCTAATTATTCTCAAAAAAATAACTCAGACCTTTCACTTTTAAACAAGACAAATACTAGGTTAGTTAACTAGTAATTCTTGTTAAGGCATTCGGTTAGACTTGAATAACCGAAACCTCCACATTTGATAAGTCTAACTAAGATCCGAAAACTTAGTTTCTCTTATCCAGAAATCACTTGGACTAAACAAATGTTCCCGAAACACTTTTGTTAAGCCATAAACAATCCATACAAACCAAATAAATCAACTTGCATAATCATTTATCTTAACCGGAAGCAATTGAAACAAACATAGACATTATAGCACCGTAATTGCACCGAAATTTTGTAAGCCTAAACAATTGATACCAAACAATAACGAAAGATAACAATAGTTTTTCTTAACCGGAAACAATTGAATCATAAACAAACATCCATACACAAATAATGGAATCAACATCAATTGTACCGAAATTTTGTTAAGTAAAAGCGATAAGGATATGAAATAAAATCATGCTTTTCTTAAATAGGAAAACTATTAACCAACAAGATTGTTACCTCAAATTCCGCATCCTCTTCTCTAATATGTTTGCATCTTCTTCCAGGGATAATTGATACCGAAATATCATTATGTTGTCATCCTTATGCAAAACAAAAGAATAACAACAACCAACCTTTACCAGAGAAAGGTTGAAAACCGGTTTTAACTAATGCAATGCAAAAGTTGAAACCTCGAAGCACATATGCTTTTATGCTAAACCAAAAGATTCAACATATTGTGACTTTTTCACATATTGTTTCTACCAGAACCCCCCATGATCTTTTGATAAAGCCTACCAACATGGGCTAGAACTTAATCCTGCTAAATCAAAAAGTCACCCAAACCATAAGGGTTCACACATTATGAGATCGAATATCAAGGTAATAAAACCGAAATCAAACATCCCATAAACATACATAGCAATAAAATAAAGCATTCAAGCACAGGCTATGTAATCAAAAACTATCACAAGAAATACTATAAAATAATAACTTTATTCACAATAATAAGATAGTTTTATTCATAATAGACTCGTACAATTATTGAAACAAATCAAAAACTGAAGTCTATTTTTCTGGATTAAGTATTACAACATAAGACTTAATCTATAGAAGTGCTCTTACTAATGTCTACTACCTTCCTACTAAAAATTCCGTTTATGACGAAATCTCATCGAGTAGACATTGAAACTTCCTCAAAACATCCTCATAATGATTAAGAGAGATGGTAAGATGCATAGCATTATTTGAGGAGTTCTCATGGGCTGTTTTTATCAACTTCTTATAATAGAGTACTCGTTTCCATTCAACATCGACTCTTTTGTCAAGCAGAACTCTTCTTCCGATAAGGTCTAGTACACCATCTAGTAAACTGGATGCATGCACCTTTGAAGAGGATATGAGTTGAATTAAACGAAAGCATGTGTTTTCACACAAGGTTAGCCTGTCTGATTCCAGGGAGTCAAGGTATTTCTCAACCTTGTGAATACAGTATTCACTGACAATTTCTTCACAGATTACTCCATTCACCTCATAGAGAATTTTGTAGCACTTTCCCTCAAACATTCGGGAAAGTTTCTTGGAGAGAATCGTCGTTGTAAGTTTTCTCCTTAGATCTTCATTCGGTATCATCCCTGAAAGAATGCTTAAGAGAGCCTCAAGATAAATATTTTTAGAAATCAAAAAGTTTACCTTGACCGAAAATATTATAAAGACTTGCATAATAATCCAAGTTTTTATTTCCGATGTTGAGGAGACATCTATTATTAAGAAAACATATTTTCGGTAACAACTTCTTCCAATAGGCATGATACCAATCCGTTCATGAATTTTTAGGAACCGAAATGGCCCACAGAGTCGAAGATCAATCCATGAGTTATGGGTTATGCCATAGTTTGACATATCAGGATTACCAAATCCTTTTAGCCTGTCACTGGTTTCGAAGAAACCATTGTGAGGTGAATGCATATGGCTAATTTTCATTGAAAAGATGAAGTGATACTTCTGGTTCTTAAACTCATAAGTTTGAAGAATTATTTTAACTCGAATTGTATTGTAATAGGATTTTATTACAATATTGTTATTTCAACACAGTAAGAGTTCTTACTTTTTAAAAGGAGTTTCGAGTTATTTGATTCTCTTTTTGAAAATTCCTTTCCATATGGTTGCTTCTAAAATCTAATCCATCAGGATTATTTGTGAATATTGTTGATAAAGGACCAAAGACAAGATTCACAAATCTTAAGATTTTGATATGACAATTTCTCTTAGTGGGGTGTTCACGATGAGAAACAGAAGCAACAGAGGAGGTATTCAGTAACCCATTTAGGTTACTATTGAGAAACCTTCTTGAACTATATTGATTTCCTTGAATGTGAAATTTATCATAATGTGAAATCAGTGTGTCATCTCTTAGATCAAAGAGAGACTTTCTCGAGAAGTTGTAAGTTCTTAACCAACATCTAGAGGATTCCTTTAATGAGAGTATTGCACTCTTCATTTGTGTCCTCCACCATGGGACCTTGAGGATATCAAATCCTGCTATTACATTAACTGAATCAGACATAGATTCAATTCTTATAGGTTGGATCGCACCAAACACAGATTGTTAGATCTTTTCATGTTTGCCTGCTGTGATACCAATTGAAAAGACGAGGGTACCCAAATATACCTCAATCTAAAACTTTTCCACCTATAAGTCCTTTTCCGAAAGTGATTGTTTATGGACTGAGTCGAGACAATGCAACTAATCGGTTCACACTTCGTGTGATCTTCTACGGATTCAAGATCGAGACAATACCACAACGAAGTATGTTTACTTGATAATAGGTTCGGACTTAACCAAACTCTATGGATTATCTATCAAGTAAAATAGGAATTAACGTTTGTGTATTTTACTTCTAATTATAATAAAACAATTATAATTGCGGAAATAGAAAAGTAAAAGACATAGCAAGATTTTGTTAATGAGGAAACCGCAAATGCAGAAAAACCCCGGGACCTAGTCCAGAATTGAATACTCTCAGAATTAAGCCGCTATACAAAATCAAACCAACTTCGTATAGTTGAGACCAAGCAACTAAACCTATAGTTCACCTAGTTACCTTAGTATTCCCATGCCTCCAACTTGTAGAAAGTCACGTGCTTGGAACAATTCCTTTGGTTTGTATTCCAAACAGTAAAGGAACAACAAATATGTTTGGTAACAACTCTTTTCAAACAACGTGATATGAGTTTGACAAAGGCTCTTCCGTTTAACCAATAAACTCCTTTGTTGGGTCTTTAGATCAATCTCTCAACAACTACCGAAGTAATTGTTAGACTATGCAATCAATACTATTAATCACAAAGAATTGTATTGATGCCGATCTACTCAACTAATCAATCCAATCTATCACAAGGATAAACCGATTATAGTTGGATCCCTTTCTAGCCGAAACAAGTATTGTGCACACCAAAGATTATGAACCCAAAAAGTCTTATTGTCTTCAAATCTTCTTTAATCTTCAATCAACACCTGCACACAATCAACTTGAATCTCTTGTGATCAATCACACATAGAATGGAGTTTGTTAACGTTGGATTATCACAAGACGTTTTTAGATCTACAAACAGTTCTAAAGATCCCCGTCGAAACTTCGATCTAGTTTGAGTGAATCTTATATCAGAAGAGAAGATTCTCAAGCATAAATAAACTAGGTGCAATCAAAGTTCAACAACCGTTAGTCAATCAAATCAATCGAAAACTAATAATAAACCGCAATTATCTAGTTTCCCACCAACGGTACTAATAGAGCTTCTCAATCCCAAAGAAGTCTTTAAAATGAGCGGCCGTAAGAGATTTCGCCTAATTAGGTTACTTCCTCTCCGAATAGGCGGATCCACCAGTAACAACACAACTAGGTAGTTTTTCTGGCTCTTAGGATTTGTTTGCTCGAAATGCAAACTTCAATATTTATAGACAAGGAAGTTTGGACACCAAGGAATTTCCAAAACCGAATATTCTCAAAGATATGCAATAAACAAAAAAATCGGTTTTCATAATTCCTGGAAATGCACTGTCCAAATATTGACCGAAATCCTAATAGAAAAATCTATAATTAGTTATAGTTTTGGCAACTAAACTTGACAACAAGCTTGAGATAACAACGCTTGCGAGTTCGACCGAGCAATGCTCTAACAATCAACATCTACATTGTATGGATCAACTTGTTCAGTAGATTCACACGATATGACATTTTCTTCATCTTGTTCTACGTTAACTGAAAACAGGTTCAACTGTATCCATCTTTGATTCAATTCTTATAGGTTTGATCGCACCAAACTTGTTAGATCTTTTCGTGTTTGCCCGCTCTGATACAAATTGAAAAGACGACGGTACCCAAATACACCATAATCTTTAAATTATCCACCTATAAGTCCTCTTACCGAAAGTGATTGTCTATGGACAAAGTCGAGATAATACGACGAATCGGTATTCACACTTTGTGTGATCGTCTATGGATACGAGATCGAGATAATACAAACAATCAAAGTGTGATTACTTGATAATAGGTTCAGACTTAACCAAACTCTATAGGATCACTATCAAGTAATACGAAGTTAACGTTTGTGTATTTTAATTTTAATTATAATAAACAATTATAATTGTGGAAATAGAAAAGTAAAAGACACAACAAGATTTTGTTAATGAGGAAACCACAAATGCAGAAAAACCACGTGATCAAGTCCAGAATTGAATACTCTCAGAATTAAGCTGTTATACAAAATATAAACCAACTTCGTATAGTTGAGACCAAGAAACTAAACCTAGTTCACTTAGTTTCTTCAGTATCCATGCGCTCCCGACATTCGATAAGTGCACGCACTGGAACAATTCCTTTGGATCGTATTCCAAACAGTAAAGGAACAATAAATCTGTTTGGTAACAACTCTCTTGATTCTTTCAGATGAAGATATCTCAAGTCATATGCAAAGGCTCTTCCTTTTAAACTAATAAACTCCTTTGCCTGGTTAGATTAATCTACCCAACAACTACCGAAGTAGCAGAGTTTAGATTTGCAATCAATCAATATAGAATCCAACAAGAAACTATAAAGCAATGCCGATATCACGCAACTAATCAATCGAATAAATCTGATTCTATTTGGATCCCAGCCGATCAAGGTTTGTACTACACAAAGATATGAGAAACCAATAAGAAATCTTCTTTGTTTTCAAATCTTCTTTAATCTTCAATTAAACCTGCACAACACCACTTGAATCTCTTGTGATCAATCACACACAGAACGGAGTCTGTTAACAATGGATTATCATAAAATGTCTTTAGATCTAAAAATAGTCTAAAGATCCCGTCGACACTTCGATCTAGTTTGAGTGAATCTTATATCAAAAGAGAAGATTCTCAAGAATAAACAAACTAGGTGCAATCAAAGTTCAACAACCGTTAGTCAATCAAATAAATCGAAAACTATTAAACTGCAATTATCTAGTTTCCCACCAACGGTACTCGTAGAGCTTCTTGATCCCACAAAAGTCTTTAAATGAGCGGTCGTAAGAGATTTCGCCTAATTAGGGTACTTTCCTCTCCGGATAGATGGCTCCCCCAGAAACAACAAAAATATAAAGTTTTCCTGGCTCTTAGGATGGTTTGCTAGAAATGCAAACTTGGGTATTTATAGACCAAGGATGTTTGGACACCAAGGAATTTCCAAAACCGAATATTCTCAAGATATGCAATAAATGCCCAAATCGGTTTTCATAATTCCTGGAAATGCTTTGTCAAATATTTTTCGAAATCTCTCAATAGAAAATGCACATTACTAATTTTATTCTCTAGAGATATGCATTTAATTGCTGGTAATTAAAGCATATAAAACTAACAACCTTAATTAAAAGATTCTTAATTTATTTCGGACCGAGATCTCCTTGAGTAATTAAGGAATATCTTTGAAAAATAAAAGATAAGAGTTACTGTTCGTGTTCAAAGTATGTTGACATTTTTTGTAAATCCTCTTTCATATTTACAATCTTGGAATTGATTATACCACACTTCCAAACAAGTTTATAATTGGTTCATCTGTATTTCAAGACAACTATGTGATTGATCAAATATCAAAACACAATCATGGGTTCAATCGGTTATACCTATCACTAGGATCGGTTCTACCTCAATATGAATTACTTGTGATCAAACACACAAGTTACCAGGACCGGTTACATCAGTTACCAGGATCGG
This sequence comes from Papaver atlanticum, assembly GCA_023531105.1. Classification (NCBI taxonomy): domain Eukaryota; kingdom Viridiplantae; phylum Streptophyta; class Magnoliopsida; order Ranunculales; family Papaveraceae; genus Papaver; species Papaver atlanticum. The sequence continues at coordinate 7,211,953 of JAJJMB010009125.1, read as the reverse complement.
TTACATCAATTATCAGGATCGGTTACCATATACTCATAGTATTGCTTGTGATCGGTCACACCAGTTACCAGGATCGGTTACACCAATTACCAGGACCGGTTACACCAATTACAAGGATCGATTACACAATTTTTTTGTGATCGGTCACACCAATTACAAATATCGATCATACCATCTCAGGTGATTACTTAGGATCGGTTACACTAATTAATAAAAACCAGTCATACCAAATCATAAGTCAGGCACTGTGATTAGTTATACAAAGATACATAACAAGTTATGATCGGTTCTACTAACTCATACATATTGGTAATCCAAAGATATGCAATGAATAACAATACCAATAAGCCTAGCGATTTCCCTTTCGATTCATAAAACAAGTTGATAAATGTACTTCCTTTAAACAAATGTAAACATTGTTTCCTAGGATGAAATCTTCACCTTTACCCATACACATAATCATAATAACATTCATACGATTATGTGGATGTCATATATACGAAGTTCAAAAGATAAACGTTATACTTCGTATCTTAATTCCTTAACACTATGATCATGTGATCATGTCTCACTGCTAGAGTATAATCATTCACAGCTTCGCAGTTATGTTTTCAATATAGCACGACTTGAAAGATACGTTAGGAATGAAATAGTTCAAGTCAATATTACTAACCTTAAGAGGAAGGATGATGTCGTCGTTGTAGCTTGTTACTTCTTCACATTCTTCAGGTCTTCGAGTAATACTTGTATGTCTCATAATCCTAGACTTTCTAGTCTAACCTATACAAAGTTGTCTCTAGTACATAATCAAGCGACTCTTAGATGAGTTTTGATTCACTAAAATATGGCAACCAAACTTGACATACCAACGCTTGGTGGGTTCAACCGAGCTATGCTCTAACACATTGTTCTCAATTATTGTTATACAGTGTCATAGTATTATTACACAACATCAAAGTTCATTTGTATCGCAACTTTGACAATAATACTACGATGATATTATCACTCCCCCTTAGTCAATACTTCATCTCACATGAAAACCACTCCCCCTTACATAATGATCCGTAAACCATATGTATTTGTAGTGTGAACTACACAATAATTCTCCCCCTTTTTGTCAATATAAATTGGCAAAGGTACGAAAACTAGTGGGATCATAATGAAATTCTCATAGAGATACTTCATGACTAAAAGAGAACATATCAACTTTGTTTCGATGATTTCGCATAATTGAAACTTAGTGTATTCATCAAGGAGTCTATAAAGATACAAGAAAACTCCTACAATATTCCACAGCCGCACTCCCCACAAATATTTGGCAATTAAGCACAAGTTCAATTAAGAACTCTCCCCCATAAAATGTTATTCCCGAAAGGAACAACAAGAGCGACCTTATTTTCACAAGAAAAGTAGGATTTCTTTGGACATTAACAAATTACATGAAACTTGAATTTGTATCCAGAAAACTCAATTAAACTAACCACAAGAGAACCCATGATTAATTTAATCAGAAATACTCAACATAAGAGAACTTACGGAGCCATACAGTACTTTCACATAGAAGTGGATCAGGGAAAAATCAATTCTGCGGAATATTCAAAGATTCATTCTATTTTTCATCAATATTTGCATAAAGACATATAATAGACTTAATCTTTGTTATCAAAAGTTAATCCTATCTTCCATCAATATTTGCATAATGACATAATAGACTTAACTTTTGACATATATGGGACAATCATAGTTCACGGACGCAAACACACATATCCCATAACAATTTTTTTTTTTGCAATATATAAAACCAATAAAGATTGATACTGCAAAATCATCTTCCAAATAAACTTTAGAATTTAAATAAATAAATCAATCTAAAAACACTGCAAGATGAAAATCGTTGGAAATAGCTATGTGAACTCACAATAATTTCTATTACAAACCCTAGTTATTCTTCTTAAAATACAAGAATAAATTCTCATATGAAGTTTCCTAGACATTAAGACCTCTGAAAAATTCTTTATCGTCCCCGAACTCCTTGTAGTCAACAGCCATTGGAACATAAGGTTCATGAAGAAAGGAGTCAATTCCAACAAAACTTCTTGACTGATGTCGAACCAGGGCCTTCTGAATTTCAAGAGTCCTTAAAACAATAGCCTTTATTTGCTGAATCTCCTTCCTTGTTTCCTTCAACTCTTCAAGAACACCAGAAAAATTCTGAAGATTAGAGGGGATAGCCCTTGGTTTCTTCATATTCTTCCTTTTTCTCTTCAAAGTAGTGGAAGAAGGAGACTTATATTTTTCCTTCATGATTGATGGCTTACCAATCATATTAACATCTTTTCCATAAGAAGACATGATACTTGGAGTCTCCACACAAGTATGGAATTGTGAAAGATACACAAATAAAGCTCAACAAGCAATCTTGTGATAAAAAGAGTTTTTCAGAGAAGGAAAAAAGAATGTTGGGTTACGGAACCTATAACAGAGTAGGATTCACGTACGACCAATTCATGACCCTAAAGAAGGTAGAATTGTCTATTTTAACCCTCTTTTAATGAAAAAGGAAATTCTTTTCAATACCAATTTATGATATGAAAAGATCAACAGAATTCCAGTAAACAGCAAAAAAGAAAAACAATTCTTTTCCTAAAGCCTGAACTGCGCAAACTCTTGTCTCTTTGAAGTCAGGCACATGAGACAAGACGCACCTTCAACACAATTAAGCTGTGTTGGGGTGAACAATAATCTGTCTACCATACACTTCTCGTATGGAATTCTTAATACCCTTTTTTCACAGAATGTTTAGACTTTGTTCTTTTCCGGAGAGGTCTAATTAATTCTTTAGAAATTAACTTTTTCGGATAGGAATTGAGTTTGTTACTTACCTCAGGTGAATTAGACTTCTGAACAAGTTTGATCTTGTTTGCTAATCGATTTGCTCTCCGTTGAAGTTTATTGACATATATTATTTTATGTTTATACTTGTAATACTTAGAGAGTTCATGACCCGTAAAAGCACAATAAGAACATGTCAATGTGGAGGAAGGTTCAGACACCATAGCTGAGCATGCTGCTAAACAAATTGAGGTACCTGAAACATGTGAAATAGGATCTTCAGTAGACAGGGAAAAATCCATTTTATCCTCCATAGTGGTTGAAGAAGTTTCTCCAGGAAGAATATCAAGATTGATGTACGTATTGCAACAATTATCAAAATCAATATTTTCACCAAGGAGTGCGACACTTGACTTTTCATCTTCATCTGAATTATAGTGATCAGACATCTCATGAAGGGTTGCAGCAAGACCTTTGTTCCCAGTGTATTTTCTACGATTTGGACACTCATTAGCAAAATGACCAAAACCTTTACACTTGAAGCACTGTGGCATATCCTCATCATCAGTATCGACGGTGTCTCTATTTTTAGGAGGAGCACGGTCATGAGGTTTGACTGATGACCAGGGTTTATCTCTGATGAACCATTTACTTCTCTTCAAAATAATATCCCTAAACTGTCTTGTGATCAGTGAAACTGAGTTGTTGACTAGGTGTCGAACTCGCAAAAATAAATTCCTTACTTCTCTTAACACTATCTAGTAGTACAATGACAAGCATGTTCGTTCATATGGGAGAGTTGAGCTAAAGTTGTTGATTCAATTTCTGAATAAGAAAAATGCAAATATGAGGATGAAATGATCAAGGACTTCTTTCTCGGCCACAAAACGTGAATCTTATTGATATAGCTATGTTTCTGCAAAGTACCCATTACTAATAACCCTAGAATATTTAGTACGCTCAAATACTCCGCAATCTCATGAATTCATCGGACACGGAAGCGCTCGACTACTGGATTCTACTTATCAAGTTTCCTAGAAGTATGCTCTCTAGGTGTGACTTAAACAAGTGCATCAAGTTCTGTGAGATAGGTTATTCCTAGTGACAAACACAAAAGCTCGATTCATCTACTAGTGTCATTCAATACATACGAATATTTAACAAAATCCCATCGTCAATATCCATATAGCGCTACTTGTATTAAGAATCTCTAGACAATTACGGGTCGAAGAAGTCTTAACTAACAATAGAACTATCAAACAACCATTCAATTTGCAACTTAAACGATTGAGAAATAATTCATAAAACAATATTGGCACGGTAGAGAATGAGCAATAACGAAATAAATTGCTAGAAAATAGGAAGTTTAAATATCAATATAAATTCATGTCCGGATGTCAAAATCATCCCTAATCAAGATGCTTAGCTACTGGAGTTCATGGCAAACAAAGAAGCAAATAAAAACAGGAATACAAAACCAAATAGCTGCAGGTGAAGTGGAATATGGACTGTTGTTGGTGGATGGTATGGCCTGGTGACCATGGAATGGTAGTCGCGAAGTGGTACTGCTGTTGGTTTGGTGCTTTATTGCAAGTTTCCTGCTGCCTGTATGCTGGTGATGGAATGGTGCGACAGACTCCTCAAGTTGCTGCTGTATGAGATGGAAGTGAGCTGGTGGTAATTGCTATGATGGTGGTATAGGTGGTGGATGTATCTAACAGCAAAGTGAAGGTTCTGAAGATGATATGATGCTGTTGATGGAGGTGAAGGTGGACTGGATCCAGCTGTTGTAGATGATATGTAGGTGATGATGGAATGTAAACTGGTGGATGGAAGGGTTTTGGAGAGGAGCAGAGCTCCTCTCTGTGGTGATGAAACAGTTCTGACTTCTGAGCGGCGGGTATGAGATGATTACTTCTGTTAGCTTTGCGCCTGTTTTTATAGCTTTCTTCTCCTGCAATCTCGTATAGGGTAAACACCACTTTCCTGATTCTTACCGACTTCCAAATACTCATCAAATCTCCACCGTTCATCAGCAATATTCAATGGCAATAACAACAAACTTGGGACTGAATTCTCGGCAGTAAACCAACTCAGAATCCCATCAAACTCTTACCAAATTTGTCATGCCTTTCTTTTCCCTGACCCATAGAGCCTTGGCTCGGTTGCACACAACTAAGGCAGACTAGTACCCAATGTTCCGTGTTCTTTCCAGTATCTAACTCGAGTCCTAGCCATTGCAAACTGACCCTTGTACTCAGCGATCGAGCCATGATAAGCAGCAATAACAATGCTGCAACTTCAGTTTCAGTGCCCTCTTTCTTGGTTTAAAACTCATTCAAAAAACCTTACAAGCTCGAACCAAGACTAAACCATTCTTCTACCTGAATCGGTACCACTTCTTGGTTCATTTCAACCACGAATTCATTTCCCAGCTCTTTGTAAACATCCACAAAACTCATGGAACAACTGCAGAGAGACGATGGCAAAACTAATCGCTGAGGCCATTCTACAAACACCTTGTATGCGACTTGTGAAATGGTGAAGGTTATGAACTGGCTGTATATTGGAGATTGCACAATAACTCCTTCCCTGCAATTCATTTACAATTCTAGAACAGACCCATCATTCATTACTCAACATACATTCATTTCTATTCTGTTCTTCACACAAATAACAGCGAAACAACATCATCTAATGGCAGCACAACTGTCTCGGCTAAAACTTCTTTCTTTCCCTGATTTGTAGCTTCAAAACTTCATCTGGAACTGGTTATAATGCTCATTCTTGGTCTGAAACATGAAACTTCCCACTTGACTCTCCTACACAGTTCATAGAGCTTACGGCATCAACACCTTCTTCCCTGGTTTCTCTCGGTTCTTGCTGTCCAGAGCCTAACTCAAACTCTTCGAACAATTGATCCCTTTCCCATCTCAAATTCTCTCTATTCCCTTGGTACTCAGCTAACGGACCCATGGGTTAAGCTGGCAGTGAACTAGCAGTAAAGATGGTCGTAAACTGTGAAGTAGTCGACCTAGCTGCTAGTTTAAATAAGAAGGGAGGTGGCCCTGAGTAATCAGAGTCTGGTGCTCCAGCAAATTGCTTTCTAGGCATATGAGAGCCTTCTGTCCATGCACGCTTTGACTCCGTCAATTCCAAGTTCGCTAATCAATGAATCAAGCACTTATTTTCTTTGTTTCATCCCACATGACTCCAAACTGCCTGTAAAATGTAAACAAAGCATAATATACAAAAATACAGGAGAAATAACTATGAAAAGCATACGAAATTGATATTCAAACGATGTAATTTAGGCTCCTATCAGTTGTCAAGATCTTCATCTGATGAATCAGTCTCAATAGGATCAACAACAGAGTTTCCAACACTTTTACTTTTGTTAAGCAATTTAGTGTTCTTTTGTGCTTTGAAAGCAATATCCTTCCCAGATTTGGATGTATGCTCATGATCAAATATCTTTAACTTCCCAACAAGAGTATTTCTGGATAAAGTATTAAGGTTATTTTTTCCAATGATGGCATGCTTCTTAGAATCGTATTTGGCTGGCAATGATCTCAGAATTTTCATCAAAATGTCCTTTTCAGGAATAGTCTTACCCAACGCAAAAGATGCATTAACAATTTCAGACACTTTGTGATTAAACTCATCAAATGAATCTTCATCAGCCATACGAAGGTTTTCCCAATCAGAATTTAGGTTTTGAAGCCTAGCCTCTTTCTCAGAGGAATTCCATTCGAATACAGTTTCTAAGATATCCCAGGCTTCTTTAGACTTAGTGCACGTAGTCACATGGTGCTGAAGATCTGGGGTAATGGCATGGATGATAGCATTTAATCCATCAGAATTTTGCTTTGCAGCAAGAATCTCGGCAGGATCATAAGAACCAATATCCTTCGGAATAGTTACATCGCCTTCTGCAACAACTGGAGGATCATAGCCATTAACTACACGAACCCATGATTGAAAATCACGCGCTTGAAGAAAGGCATGCATAGCAATTTTACACCATAGATAATTCGAACCATCGAAGACTGGTAGTACGTTTATAGAGATAGTGTTTCTGTCCATATAGTCAGATTGCTACAAACACAGACTTATGAGGTCTTAAACGTGTTTGCCTGCTCTGATACCAATTGAAAAAGCGGGGGTCTAACAACCACACCTAATATTTCGTTTCAGCAATCTGTATGGACTAACTCCAATATATTTCCAAGAGAATCTAGACAGTCACACTCAATCAAGGAAAATACATCCAAGAGTTATATCTCTGTTTCTCAATGTAATTAGCAAATCAAACAGATAGAAATCCGCGAGCCTGATTATTATGAGAAACAAGTTGAACGGTACCAAATACCAATGTTCAAGTGTCAATCAATTTATATCAACAACCAAAGGTTGGATTATCTAATTAATTGAAGTACACACAACCTGTGATATTTCAATTATATAAAAATATAATATTACGTAAAAGAAATAACACAGACACTAGAAATTTTGTTAAAGAGGAAACCGCAAATGCAGAAAACCCCCGGGACCTAGTATAGATTTGAACACCACACTATATTAAGCCACTACAGACTCTAGCCTACTACAAGTTAACTTCAGACTGGAATGTAGTTGAGCCCTAACCGATCTCACACTGATTAAGGTACAATCGCGTTCCTTACGCCTCTGAATACCAGCAGGACTCTACGCACTTGATTCCCTTAGTTGATCTCACCCACAACTAAGAGTTTCTACGACCCAAAGTCGAAGAATTGATAAACAAATCTGTCTCACATAGAAAAGTCTATTGAATAGATAAATCTGTCTCCCACAGAATACCTACGAGTTTTTGTTCCGTCTTTTGATAAATCAAGGTGAACAGGAACCAATTGATACAACGGACTTATATTCCCGAAGAACAGCCTAGTAATATCAATCACCTCACAATAATCTTAATCATATGGTAGCGAAACAAGACATTATGGAATCACAAACGATGAGATGAAGATGTTTGTGACTACTTTTTATCTTACCTATCGGAGATTGAATCTCGAGCAAATCTTAGAGAGGATAGTGCTCAATACGATAAAACAAAGTAAGATCAGAACACGCAACTACAGAGAAAATAGTTGGGTCTGGCTTCAGAATCCCAATGAAGTCTTTAAGTCGTTAACCTTTAATGGTTTTAGAAAAACCTAGGTTAAAGGAGATTCGACTCTAGTCGCAACTAGTATCACACAGGAGGTGTGGGGATTAGGTTTCCCAGTTGCTAGAGTTCTCCCTTATATAGTCTTCAAATCAGGGTTTGCAATCAATGCTACCTTGGTAACAAAGCATTCGATATTCACCATTAGATGAAAACCTGATTAGATCCAAGCTAATATCTTTCAACCGTTAGATCGAACTTAGCTTGTTACACACAAATGAAAAGTGACTTCATTTAGATATGGGTAACCGTACTTAAACGTGTAAACCTTGTTGGCTCAACAATAGTTAACCTAAGTTATCCATATGAACACTTTCATATCAACCTTATTCATCTCAATCACAACTATTTCAAATGACTCAAATGAAACTAGTTTTAGAGTTGTTCAATTGTTTATATTCTCATAGAAGTATATAAGACACAATTGAAGAAAAATCGATTTTGATTTACTCGAATAAATTCATGAACATTATAACCACGGTTTGCAAAAGATTGCATTCCTTATTATATAAATGTATTAGTTCATGAACAAACAAATTTTAGAACATAACCTACTCAAGTATGCAAACGGGTACGCATACTTAAGTAGCCGAACTTGGTCTGGGTTCTCCAGTATGCGAACGGGTACGGATACTATCGTACAACCAAACTCAGTGGAATTCCCGGACTTGAAATGTTACGCCGGTACGCATACGGACTTGCAATAGTTAGCATACAAGTAGGCATATGTGCTATATCCGATCAATGGTTAATTGTTCTAAACTCCATTTTAATCATTGAAACATTCTTGGAAGACGGGAATAGCTGTCTCATACAAATTATTAGCTTCAAAGCAATTTTCAAGTGATTAATAGATCAATACGAAACATTCTGAGTCTACATCAAATGACTGTCTCACACAAATCATGTAAGATGTTACCAGGCGATTTTCACATGATCATCTTTTGACTTTCGTCAAGAATATAAGATGAACTTGGTTAAAGCGAAAGCTTACCAACACATATTTCGAGAAATATGTAAGCGAGTTAAACTCAGCTCGAAATATCAAATGTGTATAATATAAAGTCTATATAGCCATACGACTTTTGTCTCAATAGGAGATAGAATAGAAATAGACTTCTGAGTGATAGATGAGTTCAAGTCTCCACATACCTTTTTTTGATGAAGTTCCACAAGCTCCCCTTAGTATTTCTTCGTCTTCAATCGATGAACGTCATGAAGTCTAAAGCTCAACTACACATTCTATCCTAATCCGAGACATAGCTATAAGTAGACTAGAAATCAAGACTTATAGTTTTGGCAACTAAACTTGACAAACAAGCTTGAGATAGCAACGCTTGCGATTTCGACCGAGCAGTGCTCTAACACATTTCATCAAAAGTTTCAGGTATTTTTCTATCATCTTCACAAACCCTTGATTTATGTCTAAAACATGAATCGACTGCACCCAATATTAAAGTTTTACATATGAATTTTATATGTTGTTTTCGGTTTTGCACATATTTTCCCTAATTGTTTTTGTTTCTTTGTTTGAAGGTTTGATTATTGATTACCCAAATTCGTTGAAGGTATGATCCACTATAAGCTCATGTCTATCTATATTTGATTTGGGATTAAAAATTAGTTTTAGTTGAATACTAAATCTTATTGAACTAGGGCTTATGATTTAGAGTTGAAAATTTAAAAGGGGCATGTATCAATAATTATGATTTATGAATCTCGTTGATTTTTGATTGTTTTGGGTTCATAACCGATTATCATTTACATAAATATCATAATTGTTTTCTCAAATATCCAGTTTTGAATTCGTCATTATTAATTAGTGATTGTTTTTCGTATGTTTGTTTATGAATATAGCAAACTATGGATTATGATATGGTGTTTTCAATACAAGGGGACACAATGCATGTATGTAAATTAGAGAGCATTCCAATATTAAAATATAGGGGGTGGAATGACAAACATTCATGAAATATATGAGATTGTAATCCGACATAAGAAGTGTAAGAAATACAAATATAATTGAAAATTAAGACGGTTCTTTCAAATAGATGTTAGAAAAGGTAACCAAAAACTTACCGGTACAATTGTTGAGAGGTTTTGGGATCTATGAGCACATTTCATTTTCCTACATTTAAAATAGGCTTCACTCCCAATGATTTCTCTTGGTTGACCGGTATAGAAGTTGGGAAAGAAAATACCTAGAATGTTCAGAGTGGGACCATGGCGAAGACAAATAATTGTGAAGGGGTTATCTTTCGGCTTATTTGCCTAAATTTGTTGCAAATATTAATGCTCATCAAATGCAAAGGTATACGATGAGCAAGATGTAGTGATAAATAATATTGAAAAGGAAGAGGAAACGGGAGATTCAGGTCTTAACATTGTGAGCTTTCCATATGGTATTATGTATGGTTTGTTACTACTATTCAAAGATAATGAAAAAGCGGGGGTCTAACAACCACACCCAATATTTCGTTCGGAAATCTGTATGAACTAACTCCAATATAATTCCAAGAGAATAAACTAGACAGTCAGACTCAATCAAAGAAATATATCCAAGAGTTATATCTCTGTTTCTCAATGTAATCAGCAAATCAAACAGATAGAAATCCGTGAGCCTGATTATCATGAGAAATAACTTGAACGGTACCAAAGACCAATGTTCAAGTGTCAATCAATTTTAATCAACAACAAAAGGTTGGATTTACCAATTAATTAAACTATGCAAAACCTGTGATATTTCAATTATATAAAAAAATATAATGCGAAAAAGAAATAACACAAACACCAGAAGTTTTGTTAACGAGGAAACCGCAAATGCATAAAAATTCCGGGACCTAGTCCAGATTTGAACACCACACTGTGAAAAAGCGGGGGTATAACAACCTCACCCAATATTTCGTTTAGGCAATCTGTATGGACAAACTCCAATATAATTCCAAGAGAATCAACTAGACAGTCAGACTCAATCAATCGAAATATATCCAAGATGTTAGAGCATATCTCGGTTGAACCCACCAAGCTTTGATATGTCAAGTTTGGTTGTCATATTTTAGTGAATCAAAACTCAACTAAGAGTCGCATGATTATGTACTAGAGACAACTTCGTATAGGTTAGACTAGAAAGTCTAGGATTATGAGACATACAAGTATTACTCGAATACCTGAAGAATGTGAAGAAGTAACAAGCTACAACGACGACATCATCCTTCCTCTTGAGGTTAGTGATAGACGCATTTATGTGTCTATTTTCATCTCTATTGTATATATTATTAGTACCCATGTTTGTACTTATTATGGTGTTTTATGTCTTTGTAGGTATTTTTAGAGAAATAAGCTCTTGCGACGAAATTGGCTCGTAAAGTGGTGCTTTACACCCCAGGATAGAGTACTAAAGGCACCCCAGAAATGCACCGGAAGCACCCCAGAAATACACCGGAGGAAACCCGAAAAATGTTGAAAACACCCCAGAAAAAAGTGTTAAAGGCACCCACCAAAATTACTAAAGGCACCCTAAAAATGGATAAGGGCACCCCCAAGGCAGCCGAGCTATTAAAGGCACCCGAGTTTTGGATTCAGGGCACTTCACCTTCATCATTTGAAAATGGATTTTGGCGGGAAATTTCTTTTCTTCACTGGCAGTTGGTTCGATCGATTTTTGATGATGTTATGAAGAGACTAAAGGGCTGATTTCTTATGGGTAGTTGTGATATGACCTAATAAACATGTTTTGGGCTTTAGGTTCGACCGAATTTGGCTGAGTAATCCGCAAGAAGAAAACAGGGAGAAACGAGAATATCACGTGTTGAGAAGATTTTGTGGAAGATTTTATGGAGATTAGAGCGAGTTTAACATATTTTCAGCGTGCAAGAAGTGTGTGGAGATCAAACAGATGCGTGGAGGAGATAAACAGGGGAAGAATCACGTAAATATCATCCCCGAGTAAAAGAAAATATTTTGGATTTATTAGCGAGATTTTTACGTGTTGATTGATATAAATAGGTTGATTGGGGTCTCACTGTGGGATAGAGAGAGTTGGGAGCAGTTAGGAAGAACCAGAGAGTCGAGAAATCAAGTGGCAGAAAAACTCCATTTTCTGCTGCTGTGAAAAACACGAAGAACATTAGACGCACGCAGAACCGTCGTTTTTCAACAGTGACAACGACAACTGTTTGTGGGTCATATTGCGACAGTGTCAACAACACTTCATTTTTATCGTTCTCTGTAACAGCTCGGTTTGTAACGAACAAAAGTGTTACAAACCCGGTTTTTATCAATTTTTCTCCTATTTCATCATTTGTGAACCATTTTTGGAGCATTAATAAAGATGAATTTTGAGCATGTTTCCATGATAATGATGAGCTAATTCTCGCGTAATCAAGGCATGGAGGAAGCTATTTATGCATGAATAATTGGTAACTATTCTATTTTTCTCTAATTTGTATTTTATAATTCACTCAATCACTACTTTGTAGAATTTTAATTGTTTGCATAATTTTTCCTAATTAGTTGTGATTCAATTAGATAGGTTATGCTTTGGTTAGATAATCTATGCTTAAGGGATACAATTAATGTTTGAGAATATGCTTGATAATTTGTGAATTAAGAAAAAGAAATTTTAAAAATAATTAGAGTTTTGGAATCTTTATCATCATTTATTCATGTGTAATAGTGGAATCTAGTGTCTTGGTTATTTTCACTCTAAAAAAAAAACAAATTTGGATTAAAATTTTCTCTACTTTTAGTTTAAATAAATCTAGCTTTCACAAGTCTTACGAACTCATTCTTACCACTATCTAAAATTACATCAGTTAGTAATATTGACTTGAACTGTTTTATTCCTAACGTATCTTTCAAGTCGTGCTATGTTGAAAACATAACTGCGAAGCTGTGAATGATTATACTCTAGTAGTGAGACATGATCATATGATCATAATGTTAAGGAATTAAGATACGAAGTATAACGTTTATCTTATGAACTTCGTATATATGACATCCACATAATCGTATGAATGCTATTGTGATTATGTGTATGGGTAAAAGTGAAGATTTCATCCTAGGAAACAATGTTTACATTTGTTTAAATGAAGTACATTCATCAATTTGTTTTATGAATCGAAAGGGAAATCACTATGCTTATTGGTATTGTTATTCATTGCATATATTTGGATTACCAATATGTGTGAGTTAATATAACCGATCATAACTTGTTATATATCTTGGTATAACTAATCACAGTGCCTGACTTATGAGTTGGTATGACTGGTTTTTATTAATTAATGTAACCGATCCTAAGTAATCACCTGAGATGGTATGATCGATATTTGTAATTGGTGTGACCGATCCTAGTAATTGGTGTGACCGATCACAAAAAAATTGTGTAATCGATCCTTGTAATTGGTGTAACCGGTCCTGTTAATTGGTATAACCGATCCTGGTAATTGGTGTAACCGATCCAGGTAACTGGTGTGACCGATCACAAGCAATACCATGAGTATATGGTAATCATTCCTGATAATTGACGTAACCGATCCTGATAACTGATGTAACCGGTCCTGGTAACTTGCGTGTCCGATCACAAGTAATCCATATTAAGGTATGACCGATCCTAGTGATTAGTAGAACCGATTGAACCCATGATTGTGTTTTGATATTTGATCAATCACATAGTTGTCTTTGAATACAGATGAACCAATTCTAAACTTGTTTGGAAGTGTGGTATAATCGATTCCAAGATTGTAAATATGAAAGAGGATTTACAAAAGATGTCAACGTACTTTGAACACGAACAGTAACTCTTATCTTTTATTGTTCAAAGATATTCCTTAATTACTCAAGGATATCCCGGTCCGAAATAAATTAAGAATCTTTTAATTAAGGTAGTTAGTTTTATATGCTTTAATTACCAGCAATTATATGCATATTTCTATAGAATAAAAATTAGTAATGTGCATTTACTAATTGGAGATTTTTTATTGAGAGATTTCGGAAAATATTGGACAAAGCATTTCCAGGAATTATGAAAACCGATTTGGGCATTTATTGCATATCTTGAGAATATTCGGTTTTGGAAATTCCTTGGTGTCCAAACATCCTTGGTCTATAAATACCTAAGTTTGTATTTCTTGCAAACTATCCTAAGAGCCAGGAAAACTTCATCTTTTTTTAGTTTCTGGTGGAGCCGTCTATCTGGATAGGAAAGTACCCTAATTAGGCGAAATCTCTTATGACCGCTCGTTTAAAGACTTTTGTGGGATCAAGAAGCTCTATGAGTACCGTTGGTGGGAAACTAGATAATTGCAGTTTATTAGTTTTCGATTGATTTGATTGACTAATGGTTGTTGAACTTTGATTGCACCTAGTTTGTTTATTCTTGAGAATCTTCTCTTATGATATATAAGATTCACTCAAACTAGATCGAAGTGTCGACGGGATCTTTAGAACTGTTTGTAGATCTAAAGACATCTTGTGATCATCCATTGTTAACAGACTCCGTTCTGTGCGTGATTGATCACAATAGATTCAAGTGGTGTTGTGCAGGTTTAATTGAAGATTAAAGAAGATTTGAATACAAAGAAGATTTCTTATTGGTTTCTCATATCTTTGTGTAGCACAAACCTTGATCGGATGGAATCCAACTATAATCGGATTTATTCGATTAATTAGTTGCGTGAGATCGGTAACGCCTAATATTTCTCTTGAGTTCTATTTTGATTGTTACAAATCCGAATCTTATTACTTAGATAATAGAGATTGGATTGATCTAACCAGGCAAAGGAGTTTATTAGTTTAACGACATAATCATATGAATGTTATTGTGATTATGTGTATGGGTAAAGGTGAAGATTTCATCCTAGGAAACAATGTTTATATTTGTTTAAAGGAAGTACATTCATGAACTTTTTTTATGAATCGAAAGGGAAATCACTATGCTTATTGGTATTGTTATTCATTGCATATATTTGGATTACCAATATGTGTGAGTTAGTATAACCGATCATAACTTGTTATGTGTCTTGGTATAACTAATCACAATGCCTGACTTATGATTTGGTATGACTACTTTTTATTAATTAGTGTAATCGATCCTAAGTAATCACCTGAGATGGTATGATCGATATTTATAATTGGTGTGACCGATCCTAGTAATTGGTGTGACCGATCAAAAAAGAGTTGTGTAATCGATCCTTGTATTTGGTGTAACCGGTCCTAGTAATTGGTGTAACCTATCCTGGTAATTGGTATAACCGATCCAAGTGACTGATGTGTTTTGTAGTTGTAGTGGTAAAAAGGTTCGTTGCTCGAACTTGTGAAGGATTTTTTTAGACTTAAATTAAACTCAACAATTCAAATAAATTATATCAAAAATATAAAGAAATACCGAGACTCTGGATTCCACCATTGACCAATTAATTGATAAACTCTAATCAATATTCATGCAATGTTTTTCTTTAAAGTGACTCTAATATTTGCCTCTAATAGATTTTTGAAGTAATAATTGTAAGCACGAAGCATGAAACATCAAAAGTATTAAAACCAAGCATGTCCCATCAAAACACTTCACAACTACTCAATAAAAACCAATTTTTCTTTTAAATTCTATGCAAATAATCATGTAAAATAATTGCAATAAATAATTAAAATAGAACTATACCACTTTTCATGGAACAATGGCTTCCTCCGTCGCCTCGGCTAAGGGGTTTAGCTCCTCATATTAATTGTGTTCTCAAAATACATGTTTATGGCTCAAAAATTGATTAAAAGAGTGAAAAGAATACACTGTAGTCGCTGAAAGTCTAAAACAGAAGACTGAATCATTGCTGAAGGGTTTCAGTCACTGCAGAAAAGAACGATAGGAGGTCGTTGCCACTGAAAATAAGTCTACCTCTGCGACTGTTGCATGTGCGTCTTATGTTCTTCGTCTTCTTCTTCTTCGCAGCAGCAGAAAAGTTTCTGAACTCGACTTTCTTCGCTTCTCTAGTGTTCTAAACTTCTCCAAACTCTCCCAAATTGTTTCTCCCCCTTTTTATGACTCGAATCAACCTATATATAGCCACCAGACCCAAAATCTTTCGAGTTAATCCAAATATTCTCGTTCTTTTCTTATCTGCACGTTACGGGATTTTTCTTCCCTGTTTAATCTTTTTTTACGCGTCAACTTGGTTTCCAAACTCTCATAAACTCTCTCAAGACTGAATAAGGACTCCATACACTCCAATCTCGTCGTAGAATCTTCACAAACTTCTTTTACAAACCGAAAACATCTTGAAACTATAAATACTCCCTGTTTTGTAGAAACTTGATCTCTATCCCTGTTTTATCGATTCTACAGCTCATACCAAGCCTGTCTATCCTTAACAGGGTTAACCCAACGAAAATCAGCTCTTGAATCTCCTTAAAAGTCGTCCAAAATCCAACCAAAAAAATTTTGTTCTCTGTAAACAAATTTCCCGCCATTTTTGCGTTTTCAAAATGAAGGGGGTGACCTCCCCTTATCCAGAGCAGGAGTGCAAATAGCAAGTGGTCACCCCTTAGTAATTTGGGTGCCCCTTAGTAATTTTCTCCCATGAGTGCAAAAACCACTTTTTGAGCCAAATTCGCCGCAAAAGCCCATTTTTCCAAAAACACCTACAAGAGATAAAATACCAAAATTAGTACAAAAATGGGTATTAACACTATACATAAAAGAGATGAAAATAGACATATAAATGCGTCTATCAGTGACTGGTGTGACCGATCACAAGCAATACCATGAGTATAAGGTAACCGGTCCTGGTAATTGACGTAACCGATCCTGGTAACTGATGTAACAGGTTCTGGTAACTTGTGTGTCCGATCACAAGTAATCCATATTAAGGTATAACCGATCCTAGTGATTGGTAGAACCAAATCAATCCATGATAGTGATTTGATATTTGATCAATCACATAGTTATCTTGGAATACAGATGAACCAATTCTAAACTTGTTTGGAAGTGTGGTACAATTGATTCCAAGATTGTAAATATGAAAGATGATTTACAAAGAAAAGATGTCAACATACTTTGAACACGAACAGTAACTCTTATCTTTTATTGTTCAAGTTATTCCTTAATTACTCAAGGCGATCCCGGTCCGAAATAAATTAAGAATTTTTTAATTAAGGTTGTTAGTTTTATATGCTTTAATTACCAGCAATTAAATGCATATCTATAGAGAATAAAAATTAGTAATGTGCATTTACTAATTGGATATTTTCTATTGAGAGATTTCGGAAAATATTGGACAAAGCATTTCCAGGAATTATGAAAACCGATTTGGGCATTTATTGCATATCTTAAGAATATTTCGGTTTTTGAAATTCCTTGGTGTCCAAACATCCTTGGTCTATAAATATCTAAGTTTGTATTTCTTGCAAACTATCCTAAGAGCCAAGCAAACTTCATCTTTTTGTTGTTTCTGGTGGAGCCATCTATTCGGAGAGGAAAGTACCCTAATTAGGCGAAATCTCTTACAACCGCTCGTTTAAAGAATTTTGTGGGATCAAGAAGCTCTACGAGTACCGTTGGTGGGAAACTAGATAATGGAGGTTTATTAGTTTTCGATTGATTTGATTGACTAACGGTTGTTGAACTTTGATTGCATCTAGTTTGTTTATTCTTGATAATCTTCTCTTCTGATATAACGGTTATAGTAGAGCCTTATCAGAAATGGTGAAAGAAAAAACTCTAGTACCAATGGCTAACAAAAATGGTATATGTCCAATACATATTTTCTTTGCAGATGATATGTTTCTGTTTTGCAATGGTGACAAAAGAAATGTTAAAAGGATGATGAAGACTCTTGTAGAATACCAAAAAGCCTCAGGTCAAGTGGTAAATATTACTAAAAGCAAGTGCTTTATTGGTGGGACATCATACAGTAGAAAAGAAGCAATTGCATAGGAAGTTCAAATGCCATTATCAGTATTTCCTGACAAGTACTTGGGTGTGAAGTTATTCCCTGGGAGAGTAAAATCAACTCATGTATGGAATGTAGTTGAACAACTTCAAAGTAACTTAGCTAGTTGGAAAGGGAAAATGCTTGCATTTCAAGAAAGAATTATCCTAGTCAGAGCAGTACTATGCAGCATTCCAGTGTATAATATGTCCATATATAAATGGCCTAAAAGTGTGATCAGAGAATGTGAAAAAATCATAAGGAATTTTCTATGGACAAGGGACCCAGCTGTGAGAAAAACAGTGACACTAAAATGGGAGAAGGTGTGTTCTCCATTGGAAGAAGGGGGACTTGGCATTAAAAGGTTAGAAGTCATTAATAGAGCACTGTTAATGAAACTATTCTGGAAGATTCAATAGGGAGAAGAAGAATGGTCACAGTTTTTTCAGGCTAAATTCAAAACAAAAGATGGAGATCGGATTTCATACTATAAACATTCATCTATATGGCCAGGATTGAAAACTGTTATAAATGATGTGAAGAATAATACAAGATGGATAGTTGGGGATGGTGCAGAAATATCTGTGTGGGATGAAGCATGGATTACGGAGAGAGCTCTAAGCTACACTTTTCCAAACAATGAATATATAAAGAATCATAAGACAATGAAGGTTAGTGATTTATTAAACAATGGAAAATGGCAAATTCCTGCTGATCTTCTCGAGTTTTTTGACATAAATGAGCTTCCAATAGTGGTTGGCAGAAAAGATATAAGGGTGTGGTGTGGCACAACAACAGGTACTTTCACTGTTGCTTCTACAGTCTAGTATATCAGAGATAAATATCCAGTTAAAAATTAGTATAAGAAAATATGGAAGGCCTGTGTACATCCCACTGTAGCAAACAATGTTTGGAAAATAGCAAGAGGGATTTGTGCAACAGATGACAAATTAAAAAGAAGGGGAATGCAAATGGCATCCAAATGCTACATGTGTGGAACACAGGAAGAAAGCTTGGAGCACATTATGTGGAGCTGTGATATGAGTAAGAGACTGTGGCTATGGATTGGAGGTATCTTTAACTTCAGAAACCCAAGTTATTTTCAAGATATACTTGATATGGTTAATCATAAAAGCTCGGTAATACAAGAATTGTGGATTGCGGCTGCTTTCTTAATCCTAAGAGAGATATGGTTCTATAGAAATAATCTGGTATTTGAAGAAAAAGTGGAAAGTGAATCTATGATTAAAAGAAAAATCATTTTCTTAACCGGAGAAAGTGAGATAATATTAAAAGGCTCAATGAAGAATGGTGATTATGATCTGCAAATTTTAAGTTACTTTGGAATCAAATACATGAAAACTCACACAACAAAGGTAATGGAAATTTTCTTTTTCCTACCAACAGCTCCTAAAATTCTAATATGCTGTGATGGTGCTTCCAAAGGAAACCCTGGAGTTGCAGGGTATGGTTTTGTTGCAAGAGACTTTCAAGGTAAAATGCTCATGGCAGTGGTTGGAGCAGTTGGCATTATAACAAATTTCATAGCAGAGATTCTGGCAGTGGTAAAAGTTGGTGAATGGGCAGTGCAGAATAACCATTTGCCAATAACTTTCAGGTCTGGTTCTAAAGCAGCTGTGTTAGCTTTTCAGAGTAATAAATTGCCTTGGTTTATTGTAGCAAGATGGAATAATATAAGGGATTGCCTGCTGAAATATGAGATAGAACATACATACAGAGAAATAAACAATACAACAGACACTCTTGCAAAACAGGGAAGCACATTGGGAGCTGGTGGTATCATGGTTTACACAGATAGTAGTTCATTTGTTTTAGAGTCTCCTTTACAAACTTATTACAGGTTTTACTGATTTTGTTTTCAATCTCTGTGTAATGCCTTTGAGGCAGTTTTGTAAACATTATTGTTCTGATAACAGCTAATAAATAAAATTTTGATTGAGCAAAAAAAGATATAAGATTCACTCAAACTAGATCGAAGTGTCGACGGGATCTTTAGAACTTTTTGTAGATATAAAGACATCTTGTGATAATCCATTGTTAACAGACTTCGTTCTGTGCATGATTGATCACAAGAGATTCAAGTGGTGTTGTGCAGGTTTAATTGAAGATTAAAGAAGATTTGAAGACAAAGAAGATTTCTTATTGGTTTCTTATATCTTTGTGTAGCACAAACCTTGATCGGATGGGATCCAACTATAATCGGATTTATTCGATTAATTAGTTGCGTGAGATCGGTAACGCCTAATATTTCTCTTGAGTTATATTTTGATTGTTACAAATCCGAATCTTATTACTTAGGTAATAGAGATTGGATTGATCTAACCAGGCAAAGGAGTTTATTAGTTTAAACGGAAGAGCCTTTGCATATGACTTGAGATATCTTTATTTGGAAAGAATCAAGAGAGTTGTTATCTCTATTTGTATAGCGGCTTAATTATGAGAGTATTCAATTCTGGACTAGGTCCCAGGGTTTTTCCGCATTTGCGGTTTCCTCGTTAACAAAATCTTGCTGTGTCATTTACTTTTCCTTTCCGCAATTATAATTGTTGTTATTATAATTTAAAGTAAATTACCAAACGTTAATTTTGTATTACTTGATAGTGATCCTATAGAGTTTGGTTAAGTCCGAACCTATTATCAAGTAATCACACTTTGATTGTTGTATTGTCTCGATCTCGTATCCATAGACAATCACACAAAGTGTGAATACCGATTTGTCGTATTGTCTCGACTTAGTCCATAGACAATCAATTTCGGTAAGAGGACTTATAGGTGGATATTTTAAAGATTGTGGTGTATTTGGGTACCCTCGTATTTTCAAATACCTATGAGTTTTGTTCCGTCTTTTGATAAATTAGGGTGAACAGGAACCAATTGATACACCGGACTTATATTCCCGAAGAACAGCCTAGTAATATCAATCACCTCACAATAATCTTAAACGTATGGTAGAGAAACAAGATATTGTGGAATCACAAACGATGAGACGAAGATGTTTGTGACTACTTTTTATCTTGCCTATAGGAGATTAAATCTCGAGCAAATCTTAGAGAAGATAGTACTCAATCACGATAGAATACAGCAAGATCAGAACACACAACTACAGATTAAATAGTTGGGTCTGGCTTCACAATCCCAATAATGTCTTTAAGTCGTTAACCTATAATGGTTATAGAAAAACATAGGTTAAAGGAGAATCGACTTTAGTCGCAACTAGTATCACACAGGAGGTGTGGGGATTATAGTTTCCCAGTTGCTAGAGTTCTCCCTTATATAGTCTTCAAATCAGGGTTTGCAATCAATGTTACCTTGGTAACAAAGCATTCAATATTCACCGTTAGATGAAAACCTGATTAGACTCAAGCTAATATCTTTCAACCGTTGGATGGAACTTAGCTTGTTACACATAAATGAAAAATGACTTCATTTAGATATGGGTAATCGTACCTAAACGTGTACACCTTGTTGGCTCAACAATAGTTAACCGAAGTTAGCCATATGAACACTTTCATATCAACCTTGTTCATCTTAACACAACTAGTTCAAATGACTCAAATGAAACTAGTCATAGAGTTGTTCAATTGTATATATTCTCATAGAAGTATACAAGACACAATTAAAGAAAAATCGATTTTGATTCACTCGAATCAATTCATGAATATTATAGCTATGGTTTGAAAAAGATTGCATTCCTTATTATATAAATGTATTAGTTCATGAACAAACCGATTTTAGAACATAACCTACTCAAGTATGCAAATAGGTACACATACTTAAGTGGTCGGACTTGGTTTGGGTCCGCCAGTATGCGAACGGGTACGATACCTCCAAACTCAGTCGAATTCCCGGACTTGAACTTATGCCGATGTGACTACTAATTTTCCCATAGTCTACGTAATGTATACATCTCGGAGAATCTAATACTAAGCAATATTGATACCTCAGTTGAACTGATAATGCTAAGTAATAAAAGGTGTTTGAGATCACAATAATAACGAAGAACACAAATAGAATGTAAATGCTACTAGGTTATCATGAGACACAAGAGATTACGTGGTTCGACATTTGTCTACGTCTACAGGATAATGAGTGATTGTTTGTATTAAGTTGTGGTGGTAACAAAGATCTTAAATGATTCCCAAAGTAATAGAGAGAACTCAAGTTGAAGTTAATACTTAAGTTCTAAACATTAAAGAGGTATAAGCTTAAGACTAGATCTTCTTATCTTAGATATTGAATGCCCTTTGTTTGTTGGTGAAGCTTGGTATTTATAGCCCCTTCTGCTTCAGATATATCTTTGCTATCATTGGGTCCATCGTCCCCTGATATACCTTCCGTACAAATGGTACATTCGTTTACCGCACGTATTCTCCAGTTGGACTCTGCCACCTCAGCTGACCCACGTTCCTTCGGGAACATCCCAGCCTCAGTACAGATTGTACCTTCGTTCACCGCTAGCCTTCCCCAGTAAGACTCCGCCACCTCATCTCTCTCCATGTGCTTTGGCTAAGCGTGAAGATAAGAGATTTGCACATTTAATGCTGATTGGATATGTCATCTACCTCTGTCCCTTCGCCAACTGCCTCTCTCAAGACTAGGTTCTACTTTTCCATCTTAGCCGTCGAGGTATCCCTTCTTGGGATAAGATAAAGTAGATCTGCGAAGGTGTCTTCTACTATTTAGATTGCTCTGTGTAGCGAGGGATACACAGTTATCTTGTACGCGACCACTGAGACCGTGACATGTGCTCCGCAGAATATTGATATTCACAGTTTGCCCCATTTCTTTCATATTCTACAGTTTGGTAGGATTGGAAGAAAAAACTTCCGTAACGCCGCCATTTTTGCACGTACCGGTTGGGTGGTCCCCATGTGTCATTTCATTAATAACTTCCACTTGAATTTCGGGACATCCAAATTTTTGGATTCTCTCGCCGCCTATAAGAGGAGAATAAAATAAGGAATTTCATTAACTTCCTCTTCTCCTTTCGAACTGTCGCTCTCTATCCATTTCTCAAAGATTTTTCATCTCCTTTTCTGTCAACTGTTGGTTTGCTCTTTGTCTTCCAAATCTCTTGCTCGTTCTTCATCAATCAGGTTAGCACATACTCATCCTTTGATTTTGATGTAGCTTTCCGTATTTTCCATGTTTGGTTCTGCTGCTCTTCCTTTGGCTGTTTGAAGTTGCTGTTGTATTCGCATGTGAGAATTTCGATTCTTTTCTGTCTCTCCATATTGCATAAGAACTTGGGTTTGTTTATGTTTCGCGTTTTCACCATGAATATATCATGATTACTTCTTGCCTGCAAATTTTTGAATGTGGTGACCAATCATACTCCATTTTTCTTTTTGGGAGGATGAAATCATTTCCTTTGGTTGGTTTTTTTAAACCCATGCCCAAAGTACTATTGTTTTTGACCCAATCATGTTTTTGATCCGACTGTAATTTCGGTCCGCCATTGTTGATGGACTGTTCTTCCTGTTGGTGTTAGGGATTATGAGACTTCCGAAGAAGCTTGCGCGGAAGGATCCGAGGCCTAGGTCGTCAACTGAGCCACCTCCGCGGATGGATCATCCTGATTGTTAGAGCATTGCTCGGTTGAACCCACCAAGCGTTGGTATGTCAAGTTTGGTTGTCATATTTAAGTGAACCAAAACTCATTTAAAGAGTCGCTTGATTATTTACTAGAGTCAACTTCGTATAGGTTAGCTAGAAAGTTATTAGGATATGAGACTTATAAGTATTACTCGAAGACTTGAAGAATGTGAAGAGATAAAGAGCTACAACGACGACATCATCCTTCCTCTTGAGGTTAGTAATATTTTGACTTGAACTGTTTCATTCCTAATGTATCTTTCAAGTTGTGCTATATTGAAAACATAACTGCGAAGCTGTGAATGATTATACTCTAGTTAGACGTAGTATTAAGGAATTATAATACGAAGTATAACGCCTATCTTTTGAACTTCGTATATAAGACATCGACATAATCGTATGAATGCTATTGTGATTATGTATGGGTATGGGTAAAGATTTCGTCCTAGGAAACAATGTTTTACATTCGTTTAAAGGAAGTATAATTCATAAACTTGTTTTGTGAATCGAAAGGGAAATCGCTAGTCTTATTGGTATTGTTATTCATTGCAAATTTTTGGATTACCAATATGTGTGTTTAGTATAACCGCTCATAACTTGTTTATGTATCTTGGTAAAACTATTCACAATGCGTAACTTATGTATCGGTATGATTTTTATTAGTGAAACCAATCTTAAGTAATCACCTGAGATGGTATGATCGGTATTTGTAATTGGTGTGACCATTCCTAGTCATTGGGTAACCGATCCTAGAACTTGTTGGGACTAATCACAAGATGTGTAATAGATCCTTGTAGTAGGTTAACAAGTTTTAGTAATTGGTGTAACCGATCCTATAACTTGTGCAACCGATCACAAGCAAGTACCATAAATAGTGGTAACCTATCCTGGTACTAAGTTAGCCATTTTATGGAAACTAGTGTGACCGATCCTAGTAGCCACTTGGAGGTAGAACCGAACTTGTGTTTGGTAGAACTGTTAAACCCATGAATGGTGATTGAATGTTTTTGATCAATCACATAGTTCTTGGAAATCAGATGAACCAATTCTAAACTCGTTTGGAAGTGTGGCAAATCCGTTCC
>JAJJMB010009125.1:7150590-7187284 GCA_023531105.1 Papaver atlanticum | reverse complement strand
AGAATATTCGGTTTTGGAAATTCCTTGGTGTCCAAACTTCCTTGGTCTATAAATATTGAAGTTTGCATTTCAAGCAAACTAATCCTCAGAGCCAGCAAAACTACCTAGTTGTGTTGTTACTGGTGGAGCCGTCTATTCGGAGAGGAAAGTAACCTGATTAGGCGAAATCTCTTACGATCGCTCGTTTTAAAGACTTCTTTGGGATTGAGAAGCTCTACGAGTACCGTTGGTGGGAAACTAGATAATTACAGTTTATTATTAGTTTTCGATTGATTTGATTGACTAACGGTTGTTGAACTTTGATTGAACCTAGTTTGTTTATGCTTGAGAATCTTCTCTTCTGATATAAGATTCACTCAAACTAGATCGAAGTGTCGACCGGGATCTTTAGAGTGTTTGTAGATCTAAAGATGTCTTGTGATAATCCATCGTTAACAGACTCCGTTTTGTGTGTGATTGATCTCAAGAGATTCAAGTTGCTTGTGTGTAGGTGTTTATTGAAGATCTAAGAAGATTTGAAGACAAAGAAGATTTCTTATTTGAGTTCATAATCTTTGGTGTGCACAAAACTTGATCGGCTGGGGATCCAACTATAATCGGTTTATCTTTTGATAGATTGGATTGATTAGTTATGTAGATCGGCATCAATATTTAGTATCTTGATCAGATCCTATTATTGATTGCATAGTTTAAACAATTACTTTGGTAGTTGTTGAATAGATTGATCTAAGAACCCGACAAAGGAGTTTATTGGGATAAACGGAAGAGCCTTTTGTCAAACTTTTATCACGTTGTTTGAAAAGAGTTGTTACCGAACAGATTTGTTGTTCCTTTACTGTTTGGAATACGAACCGAAGAAATTGTTCCAAGTGCGTGACTTATTGCAAGTTGGAGGCGCAGGGATACTGAGGGAACTATGTGAACTATAGGTTTAGTTGTTTGGTCTCAACTATACGAAGTTGGTTTAGATTTTGTATAGCGGCTTAATTCTGAGAGTATTCAATTCTGGACAAGGTCCCGGGGTTTTTTGGCATTTGTAGTTTCCTCGTTAATACATTCTTGCTGTGTCTTTTACTTTTCTATTTCCGCAATTATAATTGTTTTTATTATAATTAGAAATAAAATACACAAACGTTAATTCCTAATTACTTGATAGCAATCCTATAGTGTTTGGTTAAGTCCGAACCTATTATCAAGTAATCATACTTCGTTGTTGTATTGTCTCGATCTTGTATCCATAGTCAATCACGCAAGTTATCTTGTTGTCGTATTGTCTCGATCTCGTATCCATAGTTGATCACACGAAGTGTGAATCGATTCGTTGTATTGTCTCGACTCAGTCTATAGAAAATCACTTTCGGAGAAATGACTTATAGGTGGAAAAGTTTTAGATTGAGGTATATTTCGGTACCCTCGTCTTTTCACCGATGCTACGTCTTCTCAACCCCCTGAGGATATTGAGATACCTGAGGGACCTTAGGTAGCCGTGGAAGCCGAGGTAGAAGAAGTTGTTGTTGAGGATCTTCCTCCCCCTCAACCTCATTTTGAACTCCAAAGGTTGCAGATGCGTGACAAAGATAGTTATGCTAACTAGTCTTTGGCTGAGATCTCCAAGTCTTTCCGTCTGCATAAATTTGACATCTCTTTTGTTGATGGCCCTGATGTTCTCACTGAATCCATGATTCGAAGCTTCCCTTATGATGAGAACAACCTCTTGATAAGTGTTAGCCAGTTGGCCGCAGGTATGCTCATGCCTTTGTTTAGTAGAAAGGATCCTTTCTACTATGATGTTTTGTCTACCAGGGATGACCCGGTGAACAAAACTCAGGTCCGAGGGGTTATGCAATACACTGGTAACTTATGGCACGCCCTTCATGAGTGCTGGTACCGTAGTAAGGGCAAGACTACTTTGAGGTCCTATGACCCCTTTGCTCCTGGGAGGTCTAAGCAAGAGGATTACACCCCTGCCAACTTCAATGCCACCTACGCTAATGCCATCCAGAAAAGAAATCTTCTCCCCTGGTGTATTGGTCCACATCGTATCCATGTTACTGCCAAGATGATTAGGGAAGGTAATAGCCTTCGTTTGCTGGAGGAGATTGACAAGACTGGGTTGACTGTCATCCCCTACTCTGCTAAGCTTTTCTTGCCAGTGTATGATCGTATTCTCCTAGACCATGGTGACCATTGAGCACGTACTCCTCTTCGCGTTGTAGGTCCCTGGGCTTATGGTTTTACTACCGCAGATCCCAGCGTCCGTCGTACAGCTTCATCTCTGCCTGCTAAGTATGATGGATATCAGCCTTGGGTCTTCAACCCTGCTACTTCTCATGAGGTAATCTTCGTTTGTTGCAGAAGTTTTTTGTTTTGTTGCCTTTGCTCAGTACTCTGGTGGTTCCTTTGCAGCCTGCCCCTACTTCTTCTGCTGGGAATGCTCCGGGCTCTGCTGGTAACTCCGTAGCTACCCGGACCAGAAAAAGGAAGGCTTCGATTGAAGCAGCTAAGCCAACACCTGCGGAGGTAAGGATTATAACCATACCTTGGTGTTCGTAGGTTCCTTAGTATTTTTCCTATGATCCTTAGCTTGCGCATGTGTTCTTCTATAGTCTTCCAAGAAGAAAGGAAAGTTGAAGGCTGTGATCGATGTTGAAGAGTTTGATGAGGATCCTAAGGCTGCCGCGGAAGAGCAAGATGACGAAGATATGGATGATGTCGAGGATACCGCCCTTAGTCCCCACTTAGATGACATTGAGGAAGATTTTTCCAAAGATAGCCCTAGCCCCATTCGTGCTGGTTCTGTTGAAGGTGATAACCTTCAAGTTGGTGGCGGTTCTTTATTGGTGAGCCAAGTTGGTACCCAAGATGTTATTCCCGCTTTACTGTCGAAGGTACCTGCGTTTTCTTCTCCTAGTGATCTGCAACCTGTTACTTTGGCTACCACTAGTGCCATGGTGATATCTTCCAAGAGTCTTCCGTCCTCTCCTGTTACTTCGCTCCCCTCGAGTGGTTCGTTTGCGAAGGGCTCTGCTCCTATGGTGAGGGTCAGTAGCTCAGACTCTCAGCCGAAGAAGAAGGTTGTGATTTCACTTGCCAGCTTCTCCTTCAATGCTATGCCTACTTCACTGGGAAGTGCTCAGTCTGTCTCTACTGTTAGCAAGGTTGTTGGGCCTCCAACTTCATCACCAGATTGGACCGTACTGGGTAATCTTCCTTCTGCTGGTGACATTGACTTAGGTGGTACTTCTAGTCAAGCGTTTTTTTTGTCCCCAGCTCATCCACCATGCCATCTCTTCGTCGTGGTGAAGGTTCAGTACATGTGCCCAATGCTTATCCTTAAGCGACTGGTGGGGTTCTTACGGATCTTGGGAAGGGTAAGTTACCTGAGAACTTGAGCCTTGAGAGTTCTGACGATGCCATCCTCGAAGCCATACTACGGAAATCGAAGGGTCCCTTTTCTACTGAGGTTGATCGTCATCAGCTGGTTGATTCTTTGGAGATTGCTTCAAGGTTGGATACTTTGACTGCTCAGTATCAAGTGGCCAAGGATCTATTCTTCGATCCTAACTGCCTTCGCCCTGGTCAGATCTTTGGTGAAATCCGCAGGGGAAGCATCCAAGATATGGAGACCTTCATGGATACCTACGCTGATTTCCTCCCCTGTCTTTCCTTGTTCTCAGTAAGTGATTCTTACTTTACTGTTTTTGCGTATTGTTTTGGACCTTCGCTTGTTCTTATGCTCCGTTATTTGCAGCTTTGCAAACAAATCGATGTTGGTTGTACCTTGTTCAAGTTTTATAGGGCTAAGGATACTCACTTGAGTGCTCTGTTGGAGCGTGCTCGCCATGATTATGCCTTTGATAGCGCACAACGGCCTTCAAATAAAGGTGCAGTTCGAGCGTTCAGCTATTGATTATATCAGCAATGCCTTTGCAGAAGCTGAACTTCAAGCTGATGGAGTTGTCTTTCCCCGTCTTCCTTATCCTTGATTCTATTGTCTTGACTTTGTTTAAGTGAACTCCTTTATGTTGTTTATGTCCTTAGCTGAGGTACCTTTATGATGTCTCCTTTCTTTGAAACAATGCTTTCTGATGGTTTGAACCTTTGTTATCTGCAACTTTTAAGACATGTCAGACATATTTTGGTAAAATTATTATTTCACTTATGTTATTGCATGAATATTTTGTTTAGACGTATTGTGTCTAATTGATCGAACAATCAAGTTATCACAAGGTGCTAAGGTATGCTTAACCTTTGGTGGAACATTCAACGTCCTACCCGGATATCCTTTGGCCAGAAGGTATCATGGTGGCGAAGGTCCCTACATGGGCAATAATTTTCCTGTAACCCTACGCATTCAGAGCGGAGACTGCTTTACTTCGACAAGGTATCTCTATAGGGGATATCTTATTTTTTCTTATGCCTCATGAAAAGAGCCATCGCCCCGAGATTGACATATGCGCAGTTATGCCTTGCCTTGCCTCATCGTCAATCCTGACGGAGGGTGTCTATTCTAACCCAATGTATTAATCAAAACTAATTCTTTAGCAAAATGTTTATTTCATTGATTAGTAAGGTTTATAATACCTTTGATCAGGGATAAAACATGGTAGGCTATTGCCCATTCCTTTCTTCTCCTGAGTAATCACCATTCTCTTACGGGTAGTACTTTTTTAGGTACATTGCATTCCAAGGGTGCTGTAATACTTCGCCTTTGAAGGTTCTAAGGTAGTAAGATCCTTTTCCGACAATGTCGTGTATGATGTAGGGCTCGTCCCATGTCGAAGCTAGCTTGCCCCACTCATTCTTTC
This sequence comes from Papaver atlanticum, assembly GCA_023531105.1. Taxonomy (NCBI): domain Eukaryota; kingdom Viridiplantae; phylum Streptophyta; class Magnoliopsida; order Ranunculales; family Papaveraceae; genus Papaver; species Papaver atlanticum. The sequence continues at coordinate 7,182,476 of JAJJMB010009125.1, read as the reverse complement.
TTTGATATGGCGGTATCTGACGTAGTACGTATTCTTCGGCCACAAAGTTCCGAGGAATGACTCGCTTGTTGTATTCCCGAGCTAGCCTTCATTGATAGTTTGCCATCTTTTGCAAGGCTACCTCCCTTCTTTCTTCAAGGTCATCCAGCTTCTCCAACATCAAGTCTGTTGTTAAATTCTTTTCCCACGCCTCCGTTTTTGTTGTTGGAAGTATTACCTCCATTGGGATGACGGCTTCGGCTCCGTAGGTCAACAAGAATAGAGATCCCCCCATAGCTGACCTCCTTGTAGTTCGATAATCCAATAGGACGTTGTGCAGTTGTTCGCACCACCTCTTCTTGTATACTCCTAGCTTCTTCTTTAATTTCATCGCTATGGTTTTGTTGGTTGCCTCCGCTTGTCCATTGCTCTTAGGGTATATAGGTGTGGACTTGTTCTTCTGAATGTTGGAAGTATCAAACAACATGTCGATGTTCTTTCCTTGCAACTATTTGCCATTGTCTGAGACTATGGCGGCTGGTATTCCGAACCTGCATATGATTTTCTCAAACAAGAATTTAAATACATCTGTTTCCCTAATTCTTGCCAAAGGCTTTGCTTCCACCCACTTGGTGAAGTAATCCGTAGCCACAATAAGGTATTTTATTTTTGAGGTTCCCTCTATCAAGGGTCCGACAATATCAACCCCCAATTTGACAAATGGCCAAGGGTTGATAACTGAGTTAAGCTCCGTTGCTGGTGCTTTGATCTTCTTGGCAAAGCGTTGGCATCTTTCACATCACCTAGCCACGTTCTTTGAATCTTCGTCCATGCTTAGCCAGTAGTATCCTTGCATATTGGGTTTAACTGCCAAGGACCTTCTTCCGCTATGGTTGCCGGCATCTCCGCTGTGTATATCGTGGAGTATTCTCCTTCATTAGGTTCATGAGGGGCACTATATTAGAGGTCCGAGAAATGACCTCCTATACAGTATTCCGTCACGAAGGCTGTACATCGCTGCTTTTGATTCGAGTTTCCGAGCTTCCTTAACGTCGGCTGGTAAGGTACCTTTGTCAAGGTATTGGTGGATTGGAATCCTCCAATCATCTTCAGCTTCATTCTCGTTTCCTTCGTCTGACAAGGATTGATCTTCGTCAGACTCTTTATCTTCATCATCTGATTATTTCATTTCTTCGTTTGTTTCTCCTTTATCTGCTTCTCTCATGGACCGAGTTTGAACATACAAAGCCTCCTCAGCTCCTGAGATAGGTCCTTCTATCGAAGGTTCGTATATCCTTCCAATTTGGGCGGCGGTGGTATTTCTGTCCCTTAGCATAGAGGATATGAATGCTAAGGCATCTGCGTGTATGTTGTGTTTTCGACATACGTGCCTAAATTTAAAGTTGCTGATTTTGGATGCATGCTCTTGATCTAGTTTTAAGTACGAAGATAGCACTGGATCCAAAGTTTGGTATTTGAGTTCGATTTGTCTAATGACCAACTGAGAGTCACTAGTCAACCGAACATCTGATAAGCCTAGCTCCCGTGCCAAGCGTAAACCATGTATGACCGCCTCATATTCTGTGATGTTATTGGTGTATTGTTTGAATTCTAACTTGAATGCGTAGATGAGTCAGTCTCCGGTAAGGGTTGTTATTACAATCCCTTTTCTTGGGTACTACCTATGTATCCGCTGGTTGTATTTGCACATACTCCATGAATTTTCCTTCGTCTATGAAACTTTGGATCGTGTTCCATAGGTGATAGCATGTGGCAGTTGTATGCCCGTAGTACTGGTGGTACTCACAGTACTCCTTAGCATCCTTTGTTTTATCCGGCTGCTTCCCCCTAGTATAAGGGTAAGGAAAGCCCGGCTTTGCTCCTTCCTTGCTTAGAATGTGGGAGAACGTTGTGTTTATCTTTGTGTAGAATTTATCTGCAAATTTTTGTCTTCCTTTTCCTCTGCCTTTGCCATCTCCGTATTTCGATCTTTTGTCTCAAGAGCCGGTTCTTCCCCCAGCTTCGTTTTGCCTCTTAGGTATCTCCGGAATTGGTTCCAGAGAATTCGTTCATTGCGGGGATGTTGTCGCCTTCGTTTGTGCTCTGGGATTATCCTTTTGGATTTCTTCAAGTCTGATGTAGCGGTCCTGGACAACCCGAAGCTCCACGAAGATAGCCGAGGTTCTATCAAGTCCGTACTTATAGCAATTAATGCTAATTTCTGGATTGACTTTCCCGATTGCTTGGCACGTCTTTTGCCACCTGTCTGTGTATTGCATAAATGTTTCTCGGGGTCCGATAGCTAAAGCAAATAGCCTATCTAACCCTTCCTTTGTGATTTGTTGTACATGTATGTCTCCAAGAACACCGTAGACAATTGCTGAAAAGAGTAAATTGAGTTTGCTGGTAAATTATCATACTATGCCAATGCTGATCCCGTCAAGCTTGCAAGGAAGTACCTACAAAGTACTATCTCATCTCTTTCCCAATGGGAAAGGACACGAGTGTAGTACCATAGCTGGGCTGCGGGATCTGAGGTACCATTGTATGCCTGGAACGTAGGTACTGGGAATTTCAGAGGGATAGGCTCCCTCAAAATGCGAAAAGACAATTGAGATGTTGTCGCTTCTTGGAGTACTTCTTCCAGCCTTGCGCCTGCGTGGCCGGTTTTCAATCCTTGTATTTCTTTCCGCATCTTCTCCATTTGCTCCATGACCATGTTCACATTGTGAGCATCTCTGGAAAATGTTTCATCATAGTAAGATTGAGAGGGCTTGTAAGTTTGATCCATCTCATCTGGATCGTGCCGTGTGTTCCTGACTCCCCCTGGTGGGTTCGCCTTTTGTGCGTTAAGGTCCACCCTTCGTCTGCCTGAGATAGCTCCGTGCTCACGCCTCTTTAACGGAGGGTGAGTTTGGGAACCTTCGATCTGCACATCCAGCATATCTTTTAGGTTCTGGTTTTCCTGTGCCATCACGTGCATTGCATCCTCGTGCTCCTTGTTACGGAGTAGCAAAGCTACTACTTGCACCGCCATTTGTTCTTCATTGTGGATTCACCACCCTGAGGAGTGCTGTCAGCCGGATCCTTAGAGTGATCCACTCATTCTTCTATGACCGGAGCATCAGGATCTAGCTGGATTGGAGTTAGGTTTCCAACCCTTGTCCCATAGGAGCTAAGTTTCTGGGTAACCCTGTGTTAACCGCAGGTGGCTTCGTAAAATTGGGATGCTCTGGTAACGGCATGCCGTAAAGTGGTTGTGCTCCCGATGTTTACCCCATCCCTTCAGCAGGGGTAGGTGGTTTGTTGGTAGCCGTTCTTCTTGCTATTTCACTTGTCCGTCCTCAGCTTCATTTCTTTGTCACTTGAGATGGTTTTTGAGATCTTCCCTCGTAACCGCTGGTCGTGAGCTTGTTGGTACATCACTTGGTTTCTGCATGCCTTCGGTCTTTGGTTATCCTGACGTCACAGAAAAATTAAAAAAATTTGCTAATTGGATGCCTTCGTTAGAAATAGCAATAAATGCTCTGACACATAAGACGGCTAAGCAGCTTTTTCAGAAAAAGGACTTAAATAACGCTTGGAAAGACAGGTATTAAATTTCTAATGACACCCTTGGAAAAAACAACCTTAAATGTGGAAACAATTTAAAAGGGGTATCAGATCTTCCAAGAAAAGAGGTTATTCAATGATTGAAAAGATATTTTCTTCCTTAAATTCTCACTTAGATTTCTCAGTGCTCAGATCTAAAGGATACTCTGTCGGAAAAGGTTGTTTTTAGTACAAAACAAAAGTTTTAACGTTTTGTGAGTGCGTTTTTGCAAAAAACTTTGTAGATCTGTGAGGTTGTAAGTCTTTAGAGGTTATGAACTCAAAGAACATACGTGAATAACGGACGAATGGATCACTAGGAAGTGAGATCCGCCATTGTTAAACTCAGATCTCTTCGTTAAAGAAGATACGTAAGTTAAAAATAAAGGAACATAAAAACTCAAGCTGGTGAGCAAAACCTTCTAGCGCCAAACTGTGACTACTAATTTTCCCATAGTCTACGTAATGTATACAACTCGGAGAATCTAATACTAAGTAGTATTATACCTAAGTTGAATTGATAATGCTAAGTAATAAAAGGTGTTTGAGATCATAATAATAACGAAGAACACAAATAGAATGTAAATGTTACTAAGTTATCATGAGACACAAGAGATTACGTGGTTCGACATTTGTCTACGTCCACGGGATAATGAGTGATTGTTTGTATTAAGTTGTGGTGGTTACAAAGATCTTAAATGCTTCCCAAAGTAATATAGAGAACTCAAGTCAAAGTTAATACTTAAGTTCTAAACATTAAAGAGGTATAAGCTTAAGACTAGATCTTCTTCTCCTAGATATTAAATGCCCTTTGTTTGTTGGTGAAGCTTGGTATTTATTGACCCTTCTGCTCCAGATATATCTTTGTTGTCATTGGGTCCATCGTCCCCTGATATACCTTCCGTACAAATGGTACCTTCGTTCACCGCACGCATTCTCCAGTCGGACTCTACCACCTCAGCTGACCCACATTCCTTCGGGAACTTCCCAGCCTCGGTACAGATTGTACCTTCGTTCACCGCTAGCCTTCGCCAGTCAGACTCTACCACCTCATCTCTCTCCACTTGCTTTGGTTAAGCGTGTAGATAAGAGATTTGCGCATTTAATGCTGATTGGATATGTCATCTACCTATGTCCCTTCGCTAGCTGCCTCACTCTAGACTAGGTTCTACTTTTCCATCTTAGCCGTCGAGGTATCCCTTCTTGGGATAAGATAAAGTAGATTTGCGAAGGTGTCTTCTGCTACTCAGATTGCTCTGTGTAGCGAGGGCTACACAGTTATCTTGTACGTGACCACTGAGACCGTGACACGTTCTCCGCAGAATATTGATATTCACAGCCGGTACGCATACGGGTATGCATACTTATTTCCCGGACTTTCAACTAACCAACCAGTACTCATACGAGTATGCATACTATGGTTCCCGGACTTGGAATAACTTGCAACAGTTAGCATATAAGTAATAATGGTTAATTGTTCTAAACTCCCAGTTCAATCATTGAAACATTCTTAGAAGACGACAATAATTGTCTCACATAAACTATTAGCTTCAAAGCAATTTTCAAGTGATCGATAGATCAATACGAAACATTCCGAGTCTACACCAAATGACTGTCTCACACAAATCATGTAAGATGTTACCAGGCGATTTCACATGATCATCTTTTGACTTTCATCAAGAATATAAGATGAACTTGGTTAAAGGGAAAGCTTACCAACACATATTTCGAGAAATATGTAAACGAGTTAAACTCAGCTCGAAATATCAAATGTGTATAATCGAAGTCTATATAGCTATATGACTTTTGTCTCAAATAGGAGATAAAGTAGATAGACTTTTGAGTGATAGATGAGTTCAAGTCTCCATATACCTTTCGTTGATGAAATTCCACAAGCTCTCCTTAGTAGTTCTTCATCTTCAATCGATGAACACCATGAAGTCTAAAGCTCAACCACACTTTCTATCCTAATCCGAGACTTAGATATAAGTAGACTAGAAATAAAGACTTATACTTTTGACAACTAAACTTGACAAACAAGCTTGAGATAGCAACGCTTGCGAGTTCGACCGAGCAGTGCTCTAACAATCTCCCCCTTTGTCAATTTTAGTGACAAAACTATCAATACATATGGATTACAAAATAAATAAACTTTGTAGCTTCTCATCCAAATGATTGATTTCCTTGGTTCTTCAACATTACTCAAAATCTTCGTCACTTCCAAGTACTCCAGTGATTCTGAACGTGTTCAACTCAGCATCATAGTTGTTGAGATCCATAGCTATAACAATGAGAAAACAGTAGCTCTCAATCATAGTTATACAGTGTCATAGTATTATTACACAGCATCAAAGTCCAACTGCATCACAACTTTGACAATAATACTATGGTTATATGTATCACTCCCCCTTAGTCAATACTTCATCTCATAATGAAAACCACTCCCCCTTACATAATGATCTGTAAACCATATGTATTTGTAGTGTGAAATACACAATAATTTTCCCTCTTTTTGTCAATATAAATTGTCAAAGGTACGAAAATTAGCGGGATCATAATGAAATTCTCATAGAGATACTTCATGACTAAAAGAGAACATATCAACTTTGTTTCGATGATTTCACATATTCGAAACTTAGTGTATTCGTCAAGGAGTTTATAAAGATACAAGAAAACTCCTACAATATTCCACAGCCGCACTCCCCACAAAGATTTGGCAATTAAGCACAAGTTCAATTAAGAACTCTCCCCCATAAAATGGCATTCCAGAAAGAACAACAAGAGCGACCTTATTTTTACAAGAAAAGAAGGATTTCTTTGGACATTAACAAATTACATGAAACATATATTTGTATCCAGAAAACTCAATTAAATTAACCACAAGAGAACCCATGATTAATTTAATAGGAAATGCTCAACATAAGAGAACTTACGGAGCCGCACAGTACTTTCACAAAGAGGTAGATCATGGAAAAATCAATACTGCGGAATATACAAAGATTCATTCTATTTTCATCAATATTTGCATAATGATACCATAGACTTAATCTTTGTTATCAAAAGCTCATTCTATTTTCCATCAATATTTGTAGAAAGACATATAATAGACTTAACTTTTGACATATATGGGACAATCATAGTTCACAGACGCAAAGACTCATATCCCATAATAATTTTTGGCAATATATAAAACCAATAAAGATATAATACTGCAAAATCATCTTCCAAATAAACTTTAGAATTTAAATAAATAAATCTAAAAACATTGCAAGATGAAAAACGTTGGCAATAGCTATGTGTATTCACAATAATTGCTATTCCAAACCCTAGTTATCCTTCTTAAAACACAAGAATAAATTCTCATAAGAAGTTTCCTAGACATTAAGACCTTTGAAAAATTATTTATCGTCCTCGAACTCCTTGTCGTCAACAGCCATTGGGACATAAGGTTCATGAAGAAAGGAGTCAATTCTGACAAACCTTCTTGACTGATGCCGAACCAGGGCCTTCTGAATTTCAAGAGTCATAAAAACAATAGCCTTTATTTGCTGTATCTCCTTTCTTATTTCCTTCAATTATTCAAGAACACCAGAAAACTTCTGAAGATTTGAAGGGACAACCCTTGGTTTCCTCACATTCCTCATTTTTCTTTTCAAGGAAGAGGGTACCGGAGACTTATATTTTTCCTTCATGATTAATGGCTTAACAATCATATTAACCTCTTTTCCATCATAAGTCATAATGCTTGGAGTCTCCATACAAATATAGGTTTGTGAGAGAAATTTGTGACTACTAATTTTTCCCATAGTCTACGTAATGTATACAGTTCAGAGAATCTGATACTAAGCAGTATTGATATCTCTATTGAACTGATGATACTAAGTAATGAAAGGTATCGAAGATCACAATAATAACGAAGAACACAACTATAACGTAAATGGAACTAAGTTATCATGAGACACAAGAGATTACGTGGTTCGACTTTTGTCTACGTCCATGGGGTAATGAGTGATTGTTTTTATTAAGTTGTAGTGGTTACAAAGATCTTAAATGCTTCCCAAAGTAATATAGAGAACTCAAGTCAAAGTTAATACTTAAGTTCTAAACATTAAAGAGGTACAAGCTTAAGACTAGATCTCCTTCTCCTAGATATTGAATACCCTTGGTTTGTTGGTGAAGCTTGGTATTTATAGCCCCTTCTTCTCCAGGTATATCTTTGCTGTCTTTGGATTCATCGTTCCCTGATATACCTTTCGTACAAATGGTACCTTCGTTCACCGCGTGCTTTCTCCAGTCGGACTCTGCCACCTCAGCTAACCCACATTCCTTCGGTAACTTTACAACCTCAATACAGATTGTACCTTCGTTCACCGTGTGCTTTCTCCAGTCGGACTCTGCCACCTCAGCTGACGCACGTTCCTTCGGGAACTTCACACCTCAGTACAGATTGTACCTTCGTTTACCGCTAACCTTTGCCAGTCAGACTCTGCCATATCATCTCTCTCCACGTGCTTTGATTAAGTGTGTAGATAAGAGATTTGTGCATTTAATGCTGATTAGATATGTCATCTACCTCTGTCCCTTCGCCAGCTGCCTCTCTCTAGACTAGGCTTTACTTTTCTATGTTGGTCGTCGAGGTATCCCTTCTTGGGATAAGATAAAGTATATTTACGAAGGTGTCTTCAGCTACTCAGGTTCCTCTGTATAGCGAGGGCTATACAGTTATCTTGCATGCGACCGCTGAAACAGTGACACGTGCTCCACAGAATATTGATATTCACAGTTTGCCCCTTTTCTTTCATATTCTACCGTTTGTTAGGATTGGAAGAAAAAACTTCCGTAACGCCGCCATTTTTGCACGTATCGGTTGGGTGGTCCCCATGTGTCCTTTCATGCAATAACTTCCCCTTGAATTTCGGGACACCCAAATTTTTGGATTCTCCAGTTGCCTATAAGAAGAGAATAATCAGAAGGAATTTCATTAAATTTCCCCTCTCCTCACGAGCTGTCGCTCTCTCTCCCTTTCTCAGAGATTTTCTTTGTCTTCCCTTCCTCTAACTGCCGGTTTTCTTCTTGGCTTTCGGATTCTCGCGCTCGTTTATCATCAAAAGGCCAGTATGTGCTGCTCTTGCAACTCTTCATATTCTCCATGCTTTGCTCTGTTTTCTTTTTTATTTGATTGTTGAAGTTGCTGTCATTTTTGCATGTGTTGATTTTCCTCTTCCCATACTTATTCACGTTATTTGATGAAACGGGTTACTTCTCGTTGTGAATACCAATATTCCGCGGAGCACGTGTCATGATCTTAGTGGTCGCATACAGGATAACTGTGTATCCCTCGCTATACAGAGAAACCTGAGTAGCAGAGGATACCTTCGCAGATCTGCTTTATCTTCTCCCAAGAAGAGATACCTCAATGGTCAAGATATAAAAAGTAAAGCCTAGTCTAGAGAGAGGCAGCTGACGAAGGGACATAGGTAGATGACATATCTAATCAGCATTAAATGCACAAATCTCTTGTCTACACGCATAACCAAAGCACATGGAAAGAGATGATGTGGCGGAACCTGACTGGTGAAGGCTAGCGGTGAACGAAGGTACAATCTGTACTAAGGCTAGGAAGTTTTCGAAGGAACGTGGGTCAGCTGAGGTGGCAGAGTCCGACTGGAGAAAGTACGCGGTGAACGAAGGTACCATTTGTACGGAAGGTATATCAGGGAACGATTGACCCAAAGACAACAAAGATATACCTGGAGAAGAAGGGGCTACAAATACCAAGCTCCACCAACAAATTAAGGGCATTCAATATCTAGGAGAAGAAGATCTAGTCTTAAGCTTATACCTCTTTAATGTTTAGAACTTAAGTATTCACTTGAACTTGAGTTATCTCTATTACTTTGGGAAGCATTTAAGATCTGTGTAACCACCACAACTCAATACAAACAAATCACTCATTACCCCGTGGATGTAGACAAAAGTCGAACTACGTAATCTCTTGTGTCTCATGATAACTTAGTAGCATTTACATTATATTTGTGTTCTTTGTTATTATTGTGATCTTAGATATCTTTCATTACTTAACATTATCGGTTCAACAGAGGTATCAATACTACTTAGTATCCGATCCTCAGAGATGTATACATTACGTAGACCATGGGAAAAATTAGTAGTCATAGTTTAGCGCTAGAAGGATTTGCTCACCAGCTTGAGTTTTTATATTCCGTCATTTATTTTAACTTACGCATCTTCTTTAACGAAGAGATCTGAGTTCAACAGCGGTGAATCTCACTTTCTAGTGATTTGTTCATTCATTGTTTTCACAAGTTCTTGGAGTTCATAGCCTCTAAAGACTCGTAATTTTACAGATCTACAAAAATCTCTGTAAAAACGTACTCACAAAATGTTAAAACTTCTGTTTTGTACTAAAAATAACCTTTTCCGACAGAGTATCCCTCGGATTTGAGTACCTCTGAGCACTGAGGAATCCCAGCGAGAATTTAAGGAAGAAAAAATCTTTTCAAGCATTTAATACCCCATCTTTCGAGAAGATCTGGCACCTTTTTCAATTGTTTTCAACATTTAAGTTTGTTTTTTCCAATGATGTCATAAGAAATTTAATACCTGTCTTTCCAGACGTCATTTCAGTCATTTTTCTGAAAAAGCTACTTAGCCGTTTTCTGTGTCAGAGCATTAATTGCTACTTTTGACGAAGGCACCCAAGTAGCAGATTTTTCCACTTCTTTTGTGTCAACAGGATAGCCAGAGACCTAAAGCATGCAGAAACCAAGTGATGTACCAACAAGCTCGTGACCAGCAGTTACGAGAGGAAGATCTCAAAAGCCATCCCAAGCGAATCAAAGAACCGAAGCAGAGGACGGGCAAAGTGAAATAGCAAGAAGAATGGTTGCTAACAAGCCACCTATTCCTGCTGAAGGGATGGGGAAAACATCAGGAGCAAAACCACTTTACGGCAGGCCGTTACCGGAGCATCATAATGTAACAAAGCCACTTGCGGCAACCGCAGGGTTACCCAGAACCTTAGCTCCATCGGGGCGGGGGTTGGGAAACCTAACTCTAATCCAGCTAGATCCCGACGCTCCGGTCATAGAAGAAGGAGTGGATGACTCTGAGGATCCGTCTGACAGTACTCCTCAGGGTAGTGGAATCCAAAATGAATATCAAATGGCATCACAAGTAGAAGCTTTACTACTCCGTAACAAGGAGCATGAGGATGCAATGCACGTGATGGCCCAGGAGAACCAGAACCTAAAAGATATGCTGGATGCACAGATTGAAGGTTCCCAAACTCACCCTCCGCTAAAGAGGCGTGAGAACGGAGCTATCTCAGGAAGACGAAGGGTGGATCTTAACCCACCAAAGGCTTACTCACCAGGGGGATCCAGGAGAACGTAGCATGATCCAAACGAAGTGGATCCAACTTACAAGCCCTCTCAGTCTTATTATGATGATACATTTTCTAGAGATGCTCACAATGTGAACATAGTCATGGAAAAAATGGAGAAAATGCGGAAAGAGATACAAGGATTGAAAACTGGTCACGCAGGAGCAAGGCTAGAAGAGGTGCTCCAAGAAGCGACAACATCTCAGTTGTCTCTTTGACTTTTGAGGGAGCCTATCCCTGCGAAATGCCCGGTACCTAAGTTTCAGGCATACAATGTAACCTCTGATCCCGCAGCCCAGCTACGGTACTACACTCGTGTCCTTGCCCATTGGGAAAGAGATGAGGTAGTACTTTGTAGGTACTTTCCTGCAAGCTTGACATGATCAACATTGGCATGGTATGACAACTTACCAGCAAACTCAATTGACTCTTTTGAGCAATTGTCTACGGTATTCTTGGAGACATACATGTACAAAAAGTCAACAAAAGCAGGGTTCGATAGGCTATTTGCTTTATCTATCGGACCCCGGGAACATTGATGCAATACACGGACAGGTGGCAGAAGACATGCCAAGCAATTGAGAAAGTCAATCCAGAAATTAGTATTAATTGCTATAAGTACGGACTTGATAAAACCTCAGCTATCTTTGTGGAGCTTCACAACCGAGCCCTTGATTCCGAATGAGAGCTTAGGGTTGTCCAAGATCGCTACATCAGACTTGAAGAAATCCAGAAGGACAACCACAGGGCGCAAGCAAAGACACCAACAGCTCCGCAACGAACCAACTCTCTGGAACCAATTCCGGAGATACCTAAGTGGAAAAATGAAGCCGGGGGCAAAACCATCTCTTGAGATAAAATATCAAAATATAGAGATGGCAAAGGCAGAGGAAAAGGAAGAGAAGAATTTGTAGATAAAATCTACACAAAGCTAAACACCACATTCTCCCACATTCTAAGCAAGGAAGGAGCGAAGCCGGGATTTCCTTACCCTAACACTAGGGAAAAGCAACCGGATAAAACAAAGGAGGCTAATAAGTACTGTGAGTACCACCAGTACTATGGGCATACAACTGATACATGCTATCACCTAAGGAACACGATTCAGAGATTCATAGACAAAGGAAAATTCATGGAGTACGTGCAGATACAACAAGCTGATATTGAGGTAGCCCCCAAGAAAAGGGTAGAACTACCTCAGGATGGAAAATACATCAACATGATCACTTTCTCCAACGGAGTCTAGGAGGAGCCACTCGAAGACATCCTCGAGTTAGCTCGAAACAGAAGAAAGCTAGAAGCCCACGAGGTGTTCAAGCTAAGTGGACCACCTACTAGCACTTGGGAAGAATGGATGGCTATGCCATTAACATTCTCAATAAGAGACGTCAACCAGGAGGTCGAGATGCACAACGATCCACTTGTGATCACTCTTCCAATACATGGATGGAACGTTACGAAGGTTATCATTGATGGGGGCATCTCATTAAATGTATTATTCTACGAACCTTACCTATGTATGGGTTTTACAACTGAGCAAATGGATTCATCCACTTGCACAATATACGGTTTCAACGGAGCAGTCTCTAGACCAAAAGGAGAAATTGTCTTACAGGTACGCGCAGGACCCTTAGTAACCAATACAAGGTTCTGTGTGGTGGAAGCACCTTCGCCCTACAACGTAATCATGGGCAGACTATGGGTCCATCGATTACGAGGAACAACTTCAGCATATCATCAATACCTCCGATTCCCTACACCCATGAGTGAAATGGAAATCAAAGGTGACCAGCAAGATGCAAGGCTATGCAATCTAGCAGAGGTCAGGCTCAACGAAGAAAGAGCCGCTGCCCAAAGATACGAAAGGAAAATACGAAAGACAAATACCGACGAAGTAAAAGACAGAGGCTTCAAGGTTCCAGAAGCCCCCTCAGATCAAGACGCATGCACCTCCGCCACTCCGGTAGTGGACATTTCTACCAAATGACAATTACAGAAATGCACTCCTCTACGACCTCAGAAGCAAACCTTCTCACCGGTGGAACCAACAAGGAAAATCAACATCGGCACCGAGAAGGAACCAAAGATGATCAACATCGGAACTTTGCTAGAAGAAGACGAGGAGATGCAACTACAAAGGCTACTACGGGATTAGGCAGATGTATTTGCATGGTCAATGGAAGACATGCCAGGAATTGACCCGAATTCGGTCTCCCACCACCTTCGGCTCAAACCATAAATGCCACCATTCAAGCAACGTATCCGCAATGTGGCAGATATATACCATGAGGCAGTAGAGAAGGAGTTACAAAATCTACTAGCAGCAGGATTCATACGAGGAATTAAGTATCCCACGTGGATATCCAACATGGTGATTGTGCCTAAGAAGAACGGAGGCATACGCATCTGCATCGATTTTAGCAATCTCAATAAAGCGTGCCCCAAAGATAGCTACCCGCTGCCGAACATTGACCAACTGTTCAATGCAACCGAAGGTCACCAGAGATTATACTTCATGGATGGATACTCCGGTTACAACCAAATCGCCCTTGCAGAAGAAGACCAAGAGCATACTGCGTTCTTTACCCCACGAGGCTTGTATTGCTATACAAGGATGCCTTTTGGACTAAAGAACGCGGGGGCAACATACCAGCGATAAAATCTTTAAGCCATGGATAGGCAAGATACTGGAGGTCTACGTGGACGATATGTTTGTTAAGAGCAAAGAGGCGAAAAACCACCTGTAAGACCTAAGGGAAATATTCGAATCCATGAGAAACTTTCACATGAAAGTGAACCCGGAGAAATGCACATTCGGAGTAACCTAAGGAAAATTCCTAGGATACTTGTTAACTAAGCGAGGAATAAAAGTGGACCCCGAAAGGGTCAGAGCGATAATGGAAATGCCATCTCCACAAACACTAAAAGGAGTACAAAAGCTAAATGGAATCTTAGCTTCCATGGGAAGATTCATAGCAAGGTCATCGGATAAATGCAAAGCATTTCTCGATACACTAAGGAAAAGAAGCAGGTTCACGTGGACCACAGAATGCGAACAAGCTTTCCAAAAGATCAAGGAATACTTGGCTTCAGTACCCATCCTACAGAAGCCGGAGCCTGGTGACATACTCACCTTATACTTAGCAGCAACAATATACGCTGTGAGCGCAGTATTGGTACGAGACCAAAGGCAAGGAGAAAAACCCATCTACTACATCAGCAAGACACTCAGTTCAGCGGAGCGTAACTACACCAAGGTGGAGTAACTTATATATGCCTTAGTAGTGGAAACACAAAAACTAAGGATATATTTTGATGCACATACCATCCGAGTCTTCATGAAGGCAGATAGGTCAAATCCTCGACAGCACGGAGAAAATTGGGAGGGTGGCAAAATGGAACGCCATGATCAAACAGTTCCATATAATTTTCGAAACAAGGAAGGCCGAGAAATCATAAATCTTGGCAGATTTCCTGGCAGACCTACCTCTCAGCGACGAAGCGGAAATAGATGATATCCTAGGAATGGAAGAAGACAAGCAAGAACCCGAAGACCTGTTAGAACCTCAGAATTCACGAAGGTGGGAGATATTCGTAGATGGCTCCTCCAACGGCGAAGGCACGGGCATAGGGATTGTAATAACAAACCCTACTGGAGATCGACTCATCTACGCATTCAGGTTAGAATTCAAACAATACACCAATAACATCATAGAGTACGAGGCGTTCATACATGGTCTACGCTTGGCATGGGAGCTAGGCATATCATATGTTCGTTTGACTAGTGACTCACAGTTGGTCATTAGACAAATCGAGCTCAAATACCAAACTTTGGATCCAGTGCTATCTTCGTACCTAAAGCTAGCTCAGGAGCATGCGTCTAAGATCAGCAACATAACATTCAGGCATGTTTTTCGAAAATATAACAAACACGCGGATGCCTTAGCATTCATATCATCAATGCTAAGGGATAGAAACACCACCGTCGTGCAAATTGGAAGAATATATGAACCTTCGATAGAAGGACCTATCTCAGGTACTGACGAGGCTTTGGCCATGCAAACTCGAGCCATGAGAGAAGCAGATAAAGAAAAAGAAGACGAAGAAATAAGAGAATCAGATAACGAAGCCGAAGAGTCCGACAAAGATCAATCCATATCAGATGAAGGCAACGAAGACGAAGCGGAAGATGATTGGAGGATTCCAATTCACCAATACCTTCACAAAGGTATCTTACCAGCCGATGTTAAGGAAGCTTGGAAACTCGAATCAAAAGTAGCAATGTACAGCCTTCGTGATGGAATACTGTATAGGAGGTCATTTCTTGGAACTCTAATGCGGTGCCTCTCACTAACCGAAGGGAGGAAAATACTCCACGATATACACAGCGGAGATGCCGGCAACCATAGCGGGAGAAGGTCCTTGGTGGACAAAGCCAAAATGCAAGGATACTACGGGCTAAGCATGGACGAAGATTCAAAGAACGTGGCTAAGCGGTGTGAAAGATGCCAACGCTTTGCCAGAAAGATCAAAGCACCAGCAACGGAGCTAAACTCAGTCATCATCCCTTGGCCATTTGTCAAATGGGGGGTTGATATTATCGGACCCTTGATAGAGGGAACCTCGAAAAGAAAATATCTTATTGTGGCCACGTATTACTTCACCAAGTGGGTGGAAGCAAAGGCTTTGGCAAGGATTAGGGACACGGATGTCTTTAAGTTCTTGTTTGAGCAAATCATATGCTGGTTCGGGATACCAGCCGCCATAGTCTCTGACAATGGCAAGCAGCTACAAGGAAAGAACATCGACATGTTGTTCGATACTTTCAACATTCATAAAAACAAGTCCACTCCTATATACCCTAAGAGCAATGGACAAGCGGAGGCGACTAACAAAACCATAGCAATGAACTTGAAGAAGAAGCTAGGAGCATACAAGAAGAGATGGTGCGAACAACTGCACAACGTCCTATGGGACTATCGAACTACAAGAAGGTCATCTACGGGAGAAACCCCATTCTTGCTGACCTACGGAGCTGAAGCAGTCATCCCAACGGAGATAATACTTCCAACAACAAAAACGGAGGCATGGGAGAAGAATCTAACAAAAGACTTGATGTTGGAAAAGCTGGATGATCTTGAAGAAATATGAGAAGTAGCTTTGTAAAAGATGGTGAATTACCAACGAAGGTTAGCTCGGGAATACAACAAACGGGTCATCCCTAGAAACTTTGTGGTCGAGGAATATGTGCTACAACAGATACCACCATATCAAAGAAAGAAGGAGTGGGGAAATCTAGCTCCGACATGGGATGGGCCCTATATCATACATGACATCGCCGGAAAAGGGTCTTACTACCTAAGGAACCCAAAAGGTGAAGTATTACAACACCCTTGGAATGTAATGTACCTAAAAAGGTACTACCCGTAAGAGAATGGTGATTACTCGGGAGAAGAAAGGAACGGGCCATGACCCACCATGTTTTATCCCTGATCAAAGGTATTATAAACCTTACTAATCAATGAAAGAAACTTTTTGCTAAAAAGTTTGTTTCGATTAATACAATTGGGTTAGAATAAACACCCTATGTCAGGATTGACGATGAGACAAGGCAAGACATCACTGCGCATATGTCAATACTCGGATCCTCGGGGCAATAGCTCCCTTCATGAGGCAGTAAGAAAAGGTAAGATATCCCCTATATAGATACCTTGTCGAAGTAAAGCAGTCTTCGTGATGAACGCGTAGGGTTACAGGAAAACTATTGCTCACGTAGGAAACTTCGCCACCACGGTATCTTCTGGCCAAAAGATACTTAGGTAGGACGATGAATGTTCCACCAAAGGTTAAGCATACCTTAGCACCTTGTGATAACTTGATTATGCGCTCAATTAGACACAATACGTATACAAACAAAAATGTACATGCAATAACATAGGTGAAATAATAATGTCACCAAAATATGACTAACATGTCTTAAAAGTTGCAGATAAAGAAGGTTAAAACTTTCACAAAACATTGTTTCAAAGAAAGACAACACAAGGGCACCTCAACTGAGGGCACATCACAATAAAGAGTCTGGTTAAACTAAGCTGGATACGACAGAATCAAGGGTAAGGAATACGAGGAAAGACTACTCCTTCAGCTTGGAGCTCAGCTTCAGCAAAGGCATCATTGATATAATCGATGGCCGACTTTTGGAACTGCACCTTCATTTGGGATGCCTGAGCCGCTAGATCCGACGCTGATTTCTGACGAAGCTCTGTCATCTGAGCACTAAGCTGATCATTGTCCTGTTGAAGTGCCTCAGCTTTAAACTTAGCAGCATCATCAAATTGACAAGCTGTCTCCAACGAAGATATTGACCCTCAAGGCGATTGATCTTGGCGTTTGCACCCACCGGCTGCTCCTTGAGACCTGCGAATACGAAAGGAGTAAATAATGAGAAAAGGCAGCAAAGGGCATAAAGAATGCTGCTGGGATATAAGAACCCTAAAGCTACCTCCGGCATGGCTAAAGGATTCTTCTAAACTATGCTGGGCCTCAGCAAGGTCAACCTCAGCGGCTTCGAGATCCTCCACAAGGGTATCTCATTCAGTCCGGAGATCCTCAACATCAATCCGGAGTGAAGCATTCTCAGAGGATAAAACTTGGTAAACATTCTCTAACTCTTCCAATATCTTAACCAAGGATGCATGTGACATGGAAGAAGACGCAGAGCCAGTCTTGACAAGTCTATTCTTAAGAGAACAGACCTCATAAGACAAAACATTACGCTCTACAGTAACCTTAGCGAAGGAAGCACAGACATCTTCGAAATCTGCATGATACCTTTTACGGATGATTTCTTGGGATGCGAGGCGTTTATCAACTAAGGCAATATCCTCCTTTTACTTTAAAATGATACCCTCTTTCCATTTAAGGGCTTCGTCATATTCTTTACGGAGCAAAGCCATCTGTTTCACATAATCTGTGTTATGAGCAGATTCAAGAGAGATTTGGTCCTCATTATGAATGGTCACGTTCATCAACCTGTCAGACTTCTTCTGATAATACCAAACATCGTAGGTCAACTTGGCTACTTTCTCCCGGAGATGTCTAAGCTCACTAGAGCTACTAGCTGGTAGGCGTAGGTTGTCTCAGGACTATGCAACCAAACAAGAATGAAAACGAAGCTAAGGGAAAAAACAAACGAACCTATGGCTTTGGAGGACTCGGCAGCCATAGCAGAATCAGAAGCTTTGAGCCCATCCTCAACAACTTTAGCAGCATTGTTAGCTCTCTCATGAGCCAGCAAAAAAGCTTCAAAAGATCTCTGAGTCTTTTTCAGATCATCCTCCAACGAAGATACTTTAGTAACAGAAGCAGTACCACTGGATGAAGGTTGTTGTGCATTAACAAAGGCATAATCTTGACGAGCACGCTCCAACAGAGCACTCAAGTGAGTACACTTATCCCTGTAGAACTTGAACAAGGTACATCCAACATCGATTTGTTTGCAAAGCTGCAAATAATGGAGCATAAGAACAGACGGGGGTTCAAAACAAAGCATGAAACAGTAAGGTAAGAATCAATTACTGAGAACAGCGAAAGACGAGGAAGGAAATCAACGTAGGTGTCCATGAAGGCCTCCATCTCTTGGATGCTACCCCTGCAGATTTCACCAAAGCTCTGACTAGAGCGAAGGAAGTCCGGGTCAAAGAATGGATCCTTAGCCACACGATACTAAGCAGACAGAACATCTAACTGCGAAGCTACCTCTAAAGAACCAGACAGTTGGTGATGATCAACCTCAGCATAAAAAGTGTCATAATACTTCAAAGTAGTCTTTCCCTTACTACGGTACCAGCACTCACGAAGGGCACGCCAGTAATTACCAGTGTATTGCATGACTCCTCGAACCTGAGTCTTGTTCGCTGGGTCATCTCTGGTAGACAAAACGTCATAGTATAAGAGATCCTTTCTACTAAACAAAGGAAGGAGCATACCTGCGTCCAACTGGCCAACACTAATCAAAAGGTTGTTCTCATCGTAAGGAAATCCCGGATTAGGGACTCGGTGAGAACATCAGGGCCATTGACAAAGGAGATCTCAAACTTATGGAGGCGAAAATACTTGGCAATCTCAGCCAGGGACAAGTGAGCGTAGCTATCTTTGTCACGCAGTTGCAACCTTTGAAGCTCATAGTAAGGAGAATGAGGAGGAATATCCTCAACAGCGACCTCTTCAACCTCAGGATCCGCAGCAGCCTCAGTACCAGCAGGTACCTATGTATCCTCAGGAGGTGGAGAAGGTGTAGCGTCTGGATGATCCATCCGCGTAGGTGGCTCAGTAGACGACCTAGGCTTCGGATCTTTACGTGCAGGTTTCTTCGGAAGTCTTATGATCCCTAACATCAGCAGGAAGAACAGTCCATCAACAATAGCGGAATGGAATTACAGTCGACCCAAAAACAAAGTTGGGGAAAAAATGATAGCACTTTGGGCATGGTTTTAGCAAAAACCAACCAAAGGAAGCGATTTCATCCTCCCAAGAGGCAAAAAATGGAGTATGGTCGATCAAACACATTCAAAATTTTACAGACATGGAGAAATCATGATACATTCATGGTGAAAAACACGATAAGGAAACGAACCCATGTTCTCAAACAACACAGAGAACACATCCAAAGTTACAAATGTTGCATGCAAACGTCCAAGAACATCAATGGCATTCAATAACAAGTAACCAAAATTGAAGCAAGGCGAATCCATGGTACAAATTCGAACAACCAAATAAGAAGCAAAATATCACTTACTTGTATGAGGTGATCGAGTGTTGAAGAACCAGAGCCTTTGGAGAATCAATGGAAGACTAACAGTTGAAAGCAGAAAAAGAAAGAAAATCTCTGAGAAAGGGATGGAGAGCGACAGTTCGGGGAGAAAGAAGGGAGTTAATGAAAATTCCTTCTTTTTTTTTCTTATAGGAGGCTGAAGAATCCAAAAATTTGGATGTCCCGAAATTCAAGGGGAAGTTATTGCATGACGGGACACATGGGGACCACCCAACCGGTAGTGCAAAAATGGCGGCGTTACGGAAGTTTTTTCTTCCAATCCTACCAAACGATAGAATATGAAAGAAAAGGGGCAAACTGTGAATACAAATATTCCGCAGAGCAGGTGTCACGATCTTAGTGGTCGCATACATGATAACTTTGTAGCCCTCACTATACAAAGAAACCTAAGTAGCAGAGGATACCTTCGCAGATCTGCTTTATCTCCTTCCAAGAAGAGATACCTCGACGGTCAAGATATAAAAAGTAAAGCCTAGTCTAGAGAGAGGCAGCTGGCGAAGGGACAGAGGTAGATGACATATCTAATCAGCATTAAATGCATAAATCTCTTGTCTACACGCATAACCAAAACAATGGAAAGAGATGATGTGGCGGAACCTGACTGGTGAAGGCTAGCGGTGAACGAAGGTACAATCTGTACTTAGGCTGAGAAGTTCCCGAAGGAACATGGGTCAGCTGAGGTGGCAGAGTCCAAATGGAGAAAGCACGTAGTGAACGAAGGTACCATTTATACAGAAGGTATATCAGGGAACGATGGACCCAAAGACAACAAAGATATACCTGGAGCAGAAGGGTCTATAAATACCAAGTTTCACCAACAAATTATGGGCATTCAATATCTAGGAGAAGAAGATCTAGTCTTAAGCTTATACCTATTTAATGTTTAAAACTTAAGTATTCACTTGAACTTGAGTTCTCTCTATTACTTTGGGAAGCATTTAAGATCTTTGTAACCACCACAACTCAATACAAACAAATCACTCATTACCCCGTGGATGTAGACAAAAGTCGAACCACGTAATCTCTTGTTTCTCATGATAACTTAGTAGCATTTACATTAT
This sequence comes from Papaver atlanticum, assembly GCA_023531105.1. Lineage (NCBI taxonomy): Eukaryota > Viridiplantae > Streptophyta > Magnoliopsida > Ranunculales > Papaveraceae > Papaver > Papaver atlanticum. The sequence goes on along the minus strand of JAJJMB010009125.1, from coordinate 7,161,610 downwards.
ATTTTTGTTCTTTGTTATTATTGTGATCTTAGATATCTTTCATTACTTAACATTATCAGTTCAACAGAGGTATCAATACTACTTAGTATCCGATCCTCAGAGATGTATACATTATGTAGACTATGGGAAAATTAGTAGTCACACTCGTTTCATGATTTTACCATAATTATGCCATGACTGTTTTTCGTCTGCAATTTTTGCTATGGTGATGGATAATCCTCCATTTTGTCTTAAGATGGGATTGAACAGTTTCCTTTGGTTGGTTTAAGCAAACCCATGCCCAAAGTATGCTTGTTTTTGCCCCAAATATGTTTTTGTGTCAACTGCAATTCTTGTCCATCATTGTTGAAGTGCTATTCTTCATGTTGGTGTTAGGAATTATGAGACTTCCGAAGAAGCCTACGCGTAAAGATCTGAGGCCTAGATCGTTGACTGATCCTCCTCCGCGTATGGACCATCCTGATGCTACGCCCTCTCCACCCCCTTAGGATACCGAGATACCTGCGGGGCCTGAGGTAGCCGTGGAAGCTGAAGTAGAAGAAGTTGTTGTTGAGGATCTTCCTCCTCCTCCACCTCATTTTGAACTCCAAAGGTTGCAGCTTCGTGACAAAGATAGTTATACTAACTTGTCTTTGACTGAGATCTCTAAGTCCTTCCGTCTGCATAAGTTTGATATCTCTTTTGTTGAAGGCCCTGATATTCTTACTGAATCCATGATTCGAAGCTTTCCTTACGATGAGAACAATCTCTTAATTAGTGTTGGCCAGTTGGCTGCGGGTATGCTCCTGCCTCTATTTAGTAAAAATAATCCTTTCTACTATGACGTTTTGTCTACCAGGGATGACCCAGTGAACAAAACTCAAGTCCGGGGGATCATGCAATATACTGGTAATTACTGGCGCGCCCTTCGAGAGTGTTGGTACCGTAGATAGGGTAAGACTACTTTGAAGTCTTATGACCCTTTTGCTCCTGGGAGGTCTAAGCAAGAGGATTATACCCCTGCTAACGTCAATGCTACCTATGCTGATGCCATTCAGAAAAGTAACCTTCTTCCTTGGAATGTTGGCCTCCGCCGTATTTATTTTACTGCTAAGAAGATTAGGGAGGGCAACAGCCTTCGTCTGTTGGAGGAGATCGACAAGACTGGTCTGAATGTCACCCCTTACTCTTGTAAGCTTTTCTTGCTGAAGTATGACCGCATTCGTCTTGATCATGATGATCGCTGGGCGCGTACTCCTCTTCGTGTGGTGGGTCCTTGGGCCTATGGTTTTACTACCGCAGATCCCAGCGTTCCTCGTACAGCTTTCTCTCTGCCTGCCAAGTATGATGGATATCAGCCTTGTGTTTTCAACCCTGCTGATTCTCATGAGGTAACATTCGTCTGCTACAGAAGTTTTTTATCATCATTTTTTTTGTTTTCTTTGTTTTGTAGCCTTTGCTCAGTATTCTGATATCTCCTTTGCAGTCTGCCCCTGCTTCTTCTGCTAGGACTGCTCCGGGCTCTACTGGTAACTCCGTAGCTACCAGGAACATGAAAACAAAGGCTTCGGTTGAAGCGGCTACACCAACACCTGCGGAGGTAAAGATTATAGCTATACCTTTGTGCTCATAGGTTCCTTAGTATTTTTCCCCTGATCCTTAGCTGGCGCATGTGTTCTTCTACAGTCTTCCAAGAGGAAAGGAAAGTTGAAGGATGTAATTGATGTTGAGGAATCCGATGAGGATCCTAAGGCTGCTGCGGAAGAACAATATGACGAAGATATGGAGGACGTCGAGGATACTTCCCTTAGTCCTCACTTGGACGATATTAAGGAAGATTTTTCCAAAGATAGTCCTAGTCCCCTTCCTGCTGTCTCTATGGAAGGTGACAACCTCCCAGTTGCTGGCGATACTTCTTTGGTGATCCCAGTTAGTGTTCAAGCTGTGATTCCTACTTCGTTGCCAAAGGTACCCTCATTTTCTGCTCCTGGTAATCTGCAACCTGTTATCTCGGCTACTACCAGTGCTATAGTGATATCTTCCAAGAGTCTTCCATCATCTCCTGCTACTTCGCTCCACTCTAGTGGTTTATTTGCGAAAGGTGTTGCTCCTGTGGTGAGGGATGGTGGCTTAGATTCTCAGTCGAGGAAGAAGGTTGTGATTTCTCTTGGTAGCTTATCCTTCAACGTTACGCCTGCTTCTTTGGGGAGCGCCCAGTCTGTTTCTAATGCCCCTGCTAGCAAAGATGTTGGACCTCCACCTTCGTCACCAGATTGGACTGTACTGGGTAATCTTCCTTCTGCTGGTGATATGGACTTAGATGGTACTTCTAGCCAAGCATTTTCTTCCGTTCCCAGCTCATCCACCATGCTGGTGAGGATTCAGTACTTGTGCCCCACACTCGTTCTCAGGCGATTGGTGGGGTTCTTACGGATCTTGGAAAGGGTAAGTTACCTGAGGGCTCGAGTCTTGGGAGTTATGACGATGCTATCCTTGAAGCCATACTGCGCGATGTAAAGGGCCCCTTTTCTGCTGAGGTCGATCGTCACCAACTGGCCGATTCTTTGGAGGTTTCTTCATAGTTAGATGTTTTGTCTGCTCAGTATCGTGTGGCCAAGGATCTATTCTTTGACCCGGACTGCCTTCGCTCTAGCCATAGATTTGGTGAAATACGCAGGGGTAACATCCAAGAGATGGAGGCCTTCATGGACACCTACGTTGATTTCCTTCCTCGTCTTTCGCTGTTCTCAGTAAGTGATTTTTACCTTATTGTTTTATGCCTTGTTTTGAACCTCCGTTTGTTCTTATGCTCCGTTGTTTGCATCTTTACAAACAAATCAACGTTGGCTGCACCTTGTTCAAGTTTTATAGGGCTAAGTGTACTCACTTGAGTGTTCTGTTGGAACACACCCGCCAAGATCATGTCCTTGCTAGCGCACAACAACCTTCTTCTAGTGATGCTGATTCTGCTGCCAAGATATCTTTGCTAGAGAGTGATCTGAGGAAAACTCAGAGGTCCCTAGAGGCTTGCTTGTTGGCCCTTGAGAGAGCAAATAACGCTGCAAAGGCTGCTGAGGATGGTCGTAAGGCCGCTGACTCCGCTCTGGCTGCTGAATCCTATAAATCCATAGGTTCGTTTCTTCTTTTCCTTAGATTTGTCTTCATTTTTGTTTGGTAGTATAGTCCTGAGACAACCTACACCTGTTAGCTGGTAGTTCTAGTAAGCTTAGACATCTCCGGGAGAAAGTAGCCAAGTTGACCTCCGATGTTTGGTATTACCAGAAGAAATCTGACCGGTTGATGAACGTGATTATTCACAACGAGGCCCAAATTTCTCTTGAATTTGCTCATAACGCAGATCTTGTGAAGCAGATGGCTTCGCTCTGTAAAGAATGTATTGAAGCCCTCAAGTGGAAAGAGGGTCTCATTTTAAAGCAAAAGGAGGATATTTCCTTAGTTTAGAAACGTCTCTCAGCCCAAGAAATTATCCGTAAAAAGTATCATAAGGATTTTGAAGATGCCTGCGCTTCCTTGGCTAAGGTTACTGCAGAACGTAACGTTTTGTCTTCTAAGGTCTACTCTCTTAAGAAAAAACTTATTGAGGCTGGTTCCGTGTCTTTTTCCATGTCCCATGCATCTTTGGTTAAGAGATTGGAAGAGTTAGAGAATGTTTACCAGGTTTTATCCTCTGAAAATGCTTCGCTCCGGATTGATGTTGAGGATCTCCGGACCGAACGAGATACCCTTGTAGAGGATCTTGATGTTGTTGAGGTGGATCTTGCTGAATCTCAGCATATTTTAGAAGAATCCCTTAGCCATGCTGGAGGTAGCTTAGGGTTCTTTTTATTCCCGTAGCATTTTTTGTGCCCCTTGTCGCCGATTTTCTTTACTTATCCCTCTTACGTCCACAGGTATCCAAGAGCAGCTTGTAGGAGTGAATGCCAAGATTAACCGTCTTGAGGGTCAAGTGTCTTCGTTGGAGATTGCTCGCCAATTCGATGCTGCTGCCAAGTTTAAAGCTGAGGCACTTCAGCAGGCCAATGACCAGCTCAGTGCCTAGATGATGGAACTTCGTCATAAATCAGCCTCTGATTTGGAGGCCCAGGATTCTCGGATGAAGGTGCAATATGAGCACTCGGTCATTGATTACATCAATGATTCCTTTGCTGAAGCTGAACGCCAGACTGACAGAGTCGTCTTTCCTCGTCTTCCTTACCCTTGATTCTGTTGTTTCCAGCTTTGTTTAAGTGAACTCTTTGTTGTTTTATGTCCTCAACTGAGGTATCTTCTTTAGCTTTGATATATCTCTTCTTCGAAACAATGCTTTGTGAGGTTTTGAACCCTTGTTATCTGCAACTTTTAAGACATGTTAGACATATTTTGGTAAAATTGTTATTTCACTTATGTTATTGCATGTATTTTTTGTTTAGACGTAATGTGTCTAATTGATCGCACAATCAAGTTATCACAAGGTGATACGGTATCCTTAACCTTTGGTGGAACATTCAACGTCTTACCCTGATATCCTTGGCAAGAAGGTATCATGGTGGCGAAGGTCCCTACGTGGGCAATAATTTTCCTGTAACCTTACGCGTTCAACGCGAATACTACTTTACTTCGACAAGGTATCTCTATAGGGGATATCTTATTTTTTTATTATGCCTCATGAAAGGAGTTGTCGCCCCGAGGATCCGAGATTGACATATGCGCAATTATTCCTTGCCTTGCCTCATCGTCAATCCTGACGGAGGGTGTCTATTCTAACCCAATTGTATTAATCAAAACTAATTTTTTAGCAAAAAATTTCTTTCATTGATTATTAAGGTTTATAATACCGTAAATCAGGGACAGAACATGGTAGGCTATTGCCCGTTCCTTTCTTCTCCTGAGTGATCACCATTCTCTTACGGGTAGTACTTTTTTAGATATATCGCATTCCAAGGATGCAATAGTACTTCACCTTTGGGGGTTCTTAGGTAGTAAGAACCTTTTCTAGCGATGTCATGTATGATGTAGGACCCGTCCCATGTCGGAGCTAGTTTGCCCCATTCCTTCTTCCTTTGATATGGCGGTATCTGACGTAGTATGTATTCTTCAACCACAAAGTTTCGAGGGATGACCCGCTTGTTGTATTCCCGATCTAGCCTTCGTTGATAGTTTACCATCCTTTGCAAAGCTACTTCCCTTCTTTCTTCAAGGTCATCCAGCTTTTCTAACATCAAGTCTGTTGTTAGATTCTTCTCCCATGCCTTTGTTTTCGTCGTTGGGAGTATTATCTCCGTTGGGATGACTGCTTTGGCTCCGTAGGTCAGCAAGAATGGAGTTTCTCCCGTAGCTGAACTTCTTGTAGTTCGATAGGCCCATAGGACGTTGTGCAGTTGTTCGCACCATCTCTTCTTGTATGCTCCTAGCTTCTTTTTTAAGTTCATCGTTATGGTTTTGTTGGTCGCCTCCGCTTGTCCATTGCTCTTAGGGTATATAAGAGTGGACTTGTTCTTCTAAATGTTGAAGGTATCAAACAGCATGTCGATGTTCTTTCCTTGTAACTGCATGCCGTTGTCTGAGACTATGGTGGCTGGTATTCCGAACCTGCATATGATTTGCTCAAACAAGAATTTAAAAACATTTGTGTCTCTAATTCTTGCCAAAGGCTTTGCTTCCACCCACTTGGTGAAGTAATCCGTAGCCACAATAAGGTATTTTCTTCTCGAAGTTCCCTCTATCAAGGGTCCGACAATATCAACCCCCCATTTGACAAATGGCCAAGGGCCGATGACTGAGTTGATCTCCATTGTTGGTGCTTTGATTTTCCTGGCAAAGCGCTGGCAAAGCGCTGGCATCTTTCACATCGCTTAGCCAGGTTTTTTGAATCCTCATCCATCCTTAGCCAATAGTATCCTTGCATTTTGGCTTTGACCGCCAAGGATCTTCTTCCGCTATGGTTGCCGGCATCTCCGCTGTGTAGATCGTGGAGTATTTTCCTCCATTCAGTTCGTGAGAGGCACCGCATTAGAGGTCCGAGAAATGACCTCTTATACAGTATTCCATCACGAAGGATGTACATTGCTGCTTTTGATTCGATCTTCCGAGCTTCCTTAACATTGACTGGTAAGGTACCTTTGTCAAGGTACTGGTGGATTGGAATCCTCCAATCATCTTCTGCTTCATCTTCGTTGCCTTCGTCTAACATGGATCGGTCTTTGTCAGACTCTTCAGCTTCGTCATCTGATTCTTTTATTTCTTCATTTGTTTCTCCTTTGTCTGCTTCTCTCATGGACCGAGTTTGAACGGCCAGAGCTTCCTATGCGCCTGAGATGGGTCCTTCTATCAAAGGTTCGTATATCCTTCCAATTTGTACGGCGGTGGTTTTCCTGACTTTTAGCATAGAGGATATGAATGCTAAGACATCTGCGTGTCTGTTGTCTTTTCGACATACATGCCTGAATGTTATGTTGCTGATTTTTGACGCATGCTCCTGAGCTAGCTTTAGGTACGAAGATAGCACTGGATCCAAAGTTTGGTATTTGAGTTCGATTTGCCTAATGACCAGCTGTGAGTCACTAGTAACCCGAACATCTGATAAGCCTAGCTCCCGCGCCAAGCGTAGACCATGTATGACCGCCTCATATTATGTGATGTTGTTGGTGTATGGTTCGAATTCTAACCTGAATGCGTAGATGAGTCGGTCTCCGGCAGGGGTTGTTATTACAATCCTTATGCCTGCGCCTTCTCCGTTGGAGGAGCCATCTACGAATATCTCCCATCTTCATGAATTCTGAGGTTCCAGCAGATCTTCTGGTTCTTGCTTGTCTTCCTCCATTCCTGTGACGTCGTCTACTTCCGTTTCGTCGCAGAGAGGTAGGTATGCCAGAAGGTCTGCTAAGATTTGTGATTTCTCGGCCTTCCTAGTTTCAAAGATTAAGTGGAACTGTTTGATCATGGCATTCCATTTTGCCACCCTTCCAATTTTCTCCGTGTTATCGAGGATTTGACCTATCTGAGCCTTCATGAAGACTCGGATGGTATGTGTATCAAAATATATCCTTAGTTTTTGTGTTGCCACTACTAAGGCATATATAAGTTGCTCCACCTTGGTGTAGTTATGCTCCACTGAACTGAGTGTTTTGCTGATGTAATAGATGGGCTTTTCCCATTGCCATTGGTCTCGTACCAATACTGCGCTTACCGCGTAGCTTGTGGCTGCTAAGTATAGAGTGAGTATTTCACATGGCTCTGGCTTCTGTAAGATGGGTACTGATGCCAAGTGCTCCTTGATTTTTTTGGAAAGCTTGCTCGCATTCCGTGGTCCACACGAACCTGCTTCATTTCCTTAGTGTATCGAAAAATGCCTTGCATTTGTCCGATGACCTTGCTATGAATCTTCCCTTGGAATCTAAGATTCCATTTATCTTTTGTACTTTCTTTAGTGTTTTCGGAGATGACATATCCATTATTGCTCTGGCCCTTTCGAGGTCCACTTCTATTCCTCGCTTAGTTACCAAGTATCCTAGGAATTTTCCTGAGGTTACTCCAAACGTGCATTTCTCCGGGTTCACTTTCATGTGAAAGTTTCTCATGACTTCAAATATCTCCCTTAGGTCTGATAGGTGGTTTTTCGCCTTTTTTATCTTGACGAGCATGTCGTCCACGTACACCTCTAGTATCTTTCCTATCCATGGCCTAAAGATTTTGTCTACCAATCGCTGGTATGTTGCCCCCGCGTTCTTTAGTCCAAAAGGCATCCTTGTATAGCAATACAAGCATTGTGGGGTAAAGAATGCAATATGCTCCTGATCTTCTTCTGCAAGGGCGATTTGGTTGTAACCGGAGTAGCCATCCATGAAGGATAGTCTCTGGTGACCTTCGGTTGTATTGACCAGTTGGTCAATATTTGGCAGCGAGTAGCTGTCCTTGGGGCACGCTTTGTTGAGATTGCTAAAGTCGATGCAAATGCGTACGCCTCCGTTCTTCTTGGGTACAATGACCATGTTAGATATCCACGTGGGATACTTGACTTCTCGTATGAATCCTGCTGCCATGAGCTTTTGCAACTCCTTCTCTACTACCTCTTGGTAGATATCTGCCACCTTGCGGATACGTTGCTTGAATGGTGGCATTTCTGGTTTGAGCCGAAGGTGGTGTGAGACCAAATTCGGGTCAATTCCTGGCATGTCTTCCATTGACCATGCAAAGACATCTGCGTAGTCCCGTAGTATAGTTGCATCTCCTCGTCCTTTTCTAGTAAAGTTCCGATGTTGATCATCTTTAGTTTCGTCTCCGTTCCGATGTTGATTTTCTTTGTTGGTTCTACCAGTAAGAAGGTTTGTTTCTGCGGTCGCGTAGAAGTGCATTTCTGTAATTGTCATTTGACGGAGATGTCCGCTACCGGAGTGGCGGAGGTGCTCGCTCCTTGAACTGAGGGGGCTTCGGGGACTTTGAAGCCTTCGTATTTTACTTCGTTGGCATTTGGCCTTCGTCTTTTTCTTTCATGTTGCTGTGCAGCAACTCTTTGTTCGTTGAGTCTGACCTCAACTAAATTGCATAGCCTTGCGTCTTGTTGATCACCTTTGATTTCCATTTCACCCATGGGTATAGGGAATCGAAGGTACTGATGATAGGTCGAAGTTGTCCCTCTTAACCGATGGACCCATAGTCGTCCCATAATGACGTTGTAGGGAAAAGGTGCTTCCACAACGCAGAACCTTGTATTGGTTACCAAGGGTCCTGCGCGTACATGCAAGACAATTTCTCTTTTTGGTCTAGAGACTGCTCCATTGAAGTCGTATATTGTGCAAGTGGATAAATCCATCAACTCAGCTGTCAAACCCATACGTAAGTATGGTTCGTAGAACAGTACATTTAACGAGATGACCCCATCAATGCGGACCTTCGTAACATTCCATCCATGTATTGGAAGAGTGATCACAAGTGGATCGTTGTGCATCTCGACTTCCTGGTTGACGTCTCTTGTTGAGAATGTTAATGGCGTAGCCATCCATTCTTCCCGTGTGCTAGTAGGTGGTCCACTTAGCTTGAACACTTCGTGGGCTTCTATCTTTCTTCTGTTCCGAGCCAACTCGAGGATATCTTCGAGTAGTTCTTCTTGGCCTCCGCTGGAGAATGTGATCGTGTTGATGTATTTGCCGTCCTGAGGTAGTTCTACCCTTTTATTGGGTATTACCTCTATATCAGCTAGTTGTATTTGCACATACTCCATGAACTTGCCATCGTCTATGAATCTTTGAATCGTGTTCCTTAGGTGATAGCATGTGTCAGTTGTATGCCCGTAGTACTGGTGGTACTCACAGTACTCCTTAGCCTCCTTTGTTTTATCTGGTTGCTTTCCCTTAGTATTAGGGTAAGGAAAGCCCAGCTTCGCTCCTTCCTTGCTTAGAATGTGGGAAAACGTCAGCTTCGTGTAGACTTTATCTACAAACTCTTTTCTTCCTTTTCCTCTGCCTTTTCCATCTCCGTATTTTGATCTTTTATCTCGAGAGTTGGTTCTGCCACCGGCTTCATTTTGTCTCTTAGGTATCTCCAGAATTGGTTCCAAAGAGTTGGTTCATTGCGGAGCTATTGTGTTCTTTGTTTGCGCCCTGGGGTTGTCCTTCTGTATTTCTTCGAGTCTGGTGTAGCGATCTTGGACAACCCTAAGCTCTCCTTCGGAATCAATGGCTCGGTTGTGAAGCTCCACGAAGATAGTCTAGGTTCTATCAAGTTCGTACTTATAGCAATTAATGTTAATTTCTGGATTGACTTTCCGGATTGCTTGGCATGTTTTCTACCACCTGTATGTGTACTGCATCAATGTTTCCCGGTGTCCGATAGCTAAAGCAAATAGCCTATCTAACCCTGCCTTTGTTGACTTGTTATACATGTATGTCTCCAAGAACACCGTAGACAATTGCTCAAAAGAGTAAATTGAGTTTGCTGGTAAATTATCATACCATGCCAATGCTGATCCCGTCAAGCTTGCAGGAAAGTACCTACAAAGTACTACCTCATCTCTTTCCCAATGGGAAAGGACACGAGTGTAGTACCGTAGGTGGGCTGCGAGATCTGAGGTACCATTGTATGCCTGAAACGTAGGTACTGGGCATTTTGGAGGGATAGGTTCCCTCAAAATGCGAAAAGACAACGGAGATGTTGTCGCTTCTTGGAGTACTTCTTCCATCCTTGCGCCTACGTGACCGGTTTTTAGTCCTTGTATTTCTTTCTGCATCTTCTCCATTTGCTCCATGACCATGTTTACATTGTGAGCATCTCTGGAAAATGCCTCATCGTAGTAAGACTGAGATGGCTTGTAAGTTAGATCCATCTCGTCCGGATCGTGGCGTGTCTTTCTGGCTCCCCCTGCTGGGTTAGCCTTTGGTGGGTTAAGATCCACGCTTCGTCTTCCTGAGATAGCTCCGTTCTCACGCCTCTTTAATGGAGGGTAAGTTTGGGAACCTTCGATCTGTACATCCATCATATCTTTGAGGTTCTGGTTCTCCTGGGCCATCACGTGCATTGCATCCTCATGCTCCTTGTTACGTAGTAGCAAAGCTGCTACTTGTGCTGCCATTTGTTCTTCATTGTGCATTCCACCACCCTGGGGAGTGTTGTCGGCCGGATCCTCATAGTCATCCACTCCTTCTTCTATGACTGGAGCGTCGGGATCTAGCTGGATTGGAGTTAAGTTTCCCAACCCTCGTCCCGTAGGAGCTAAGGTTCTGGGTAACCCTGCATTGTCCGCAGGTGGCTTTGTAACATTGGGATGCTCCGGTAACGGCATGCCGTAAAGTGGTTGTGCTCCCGATGTTTACCCCATCCCTTCAGCAGGGGTAGGTGGTTTGTTGGTAGCCATTATTCTTTCTATTTCGCTTTGTCCGTCCTCAGCTTCATTTCTCTGATTCGGTCGAGATGGCTTTTGAGATCTTTCTCTCGTAACCGCTAGTCATGAGCTTGTTGGTACATCATTTGGTTCTGCATGCCTTCGGTCTCTAGTTATCCTAATGACACAGAAAAAGTGGAAAAATCTGCTACTTGGGTGCCTTCGTTA
>JAJJMB010009125.1:7113493-7150580 GCA_023531105.1 Papaver atlanticum | reverse complement strand
ACACAGAAAAAGTGGAAAAATCTGCTACTTGGGTGCCTTCGTTAGAAATAGCAATTAATGCTCTGACACAGAAGACGGCTAAGCAGCTTTTTCAGAAAAAGTAATGGAATGACGTCTGAAAAGATGGGTATTTAATTTCTTATGACACCCTAGGAAAAAACAACCTTAAACGTTGAAAACAATTTTAGAGGGTGTCAGATCTCCCAAGAAAAATGGATTATTAAATGCTTTGTACGATCTTTTCTCCTTAAAATTCTCACTGAGATTCCTTAGTGCTCAGAGGTACTCAGATCCAAAGGATACTCTGTTGGAAAAAGTTTTAATGTTTTGTGAGTGCGTTTTTGCAGAAAACATTGTAGATCTGTAAGATTGCAAGTCTTTAGAGGCTAAGAACTCAAAGAACTTATGTAAAAATCGGATGAACAAATCACTAGAAAGTGGGATTCATCGTTGTAGAACTCAAATCTCTTCGTTAAAGAAGATGCGTAAGTTAAAAAATAAAGGAACATAAAAACTCAAGCTGGTGAGCAAAACCTTCTAGCGCCAAACTGTGACTACTAATTTTCCCATAGTCTACGTAATGTATACAGCTCAGAGAATCTGATACTAAGCAGTATTGATATCTCTGTTGAACTGATGATACTAAGTAATGAAAGGTATCGAAGATCACAATAATAACGAATAACACAAATATAATGTAAATGGAACTAAATTATCATGAGACATAAGAGATTACGTGGTTCGACTTTTGTCTACGTCCACGTGGTAATGAGTGATTGTTTTTATTAAGTTGTAGTGGTTACAAAGATCTTAAATACTTCCCAAAGTAATAGAGAGAACTCAAGTCGAAGTTAATACTTAAGTTCTAAACATTAAAGAGGTACAAGCTTAAGACTAGATCTCCTTCTCCTAGATATTGAATGCCCTTGGTTTGTTGGTGAATCTTGGTACTTATAGCCCCTTCTTCTCTAGGTATATATTTGCTGTCTTTGGATTCATCGTTCCCTGATATACCTTTCGTACAAATGGTACCTTCGTTTACCGCGTGCTTTCTCTAGTCGGACTCTTCCACCTTAGCTGACCCACGTTCCTTCAGGAACTTCACAGCCTCAGTAAAGATTGTACCTTCGTTCACCGCATGCTTTCTCCAGTCGGACTCTGCCACCTCAGCTGACCTACGTTCCTTTGGGAACTTCACAGCCTCAGTACAGATTGTACCTTCGTTCACCGCTAACCTTTGCCAGTCAGACTCTGCCACATCATCTCTCTCCACGTGCTTTGATTAAGTGTGTAGATAAGAGATTTGTGCATTTAATGCTGATTAGATATGTCATCCACCTCTGTCCCTTCGCCAGCTGCCTCTCTCTAGACTAGGATTTACTTTTCTATCTTGGTCGTCGATGTATCCCTTCTTGGAATAAGATAAAGTAGATCTACGAAGGTGTCTTCAGATACTCAGGTTCCTCTGTATAACGAGGACTATATAGTTATCTTGCATGCGACCGCTGAAACCGTGACACGTGCTCCGCTGAATTTTGATATTCACAAAATTCACAAAGCAAGCTCTACAAGCAAACTTGTGATAAAAAGAGTTTTTCAAGGAAGGAAAAAGGAATGTAGGGTTACGGAACCTTTATACAAAGTAGGAAGATTCACGTACGCACAACTGACAACCCTAAAGATGAAAGAATTATCGATTTTACCCCTCTTTTAAAGAAGAAACAAGGAAACCTCTTTTCAATACCAATCCAGGATATGAAAATATAAACTGAAACCCAAACAAAACAAAACAAAACAAAAAACTTTTTTCCCTTTTTTTTGGGACCTGAAGGTGCTTAACTCTTGTCTCTTTGGAAACAGGCACTTGAGACAAGATGCACAGGCAACACAATTAAGTTGTGTTGGGGTGAACGATAATCTGTCCACCATGAAATTTTTGGAAAGAGTTCCTAAAATCCTCTTTCACAGAATGTTTAGACCATGTTCTTTTCTGTAGTGGTCTAACATTTTCTTTAGAAATTAACTTCTTTGGAGAGGAGTTGAGTTTACATACCTCAGACGACTTCTGAATAAGTTTAAGCTTGTTTGCTAATCGATTTGCTCTCCGTTGAAGTTTGTTGACATATCTTACTTTATGTTTGTACTTGAAAAATATAGAGAGTCTGTGACCCTTAATAGTACAGTAAGAACACGTCAAAGTGGAGGATGGTTATGACACCATAGCGGAGCAAGCTGCTAGACAAAAAGTGGTACCTGTAATATTAGAAATAGAATTTCCAGTAGACAGAGAAAAATCCATTTTATCCTCCAAAATAGTTGAAGAAGTTTCTCCAGGAAAAATATCAAGGTTGATGTGAGTATTGCTACAATTATCAAAATCAATATTTTCAGTAAGGAGCGCAAAACTTGATTTTTCATCTTCATTTGAATCACCGTGATCAGACATTTCATCAAGAGTTGCAGCAAGACCTTTGTTCGCAGTGTATTTTCTACGATTTGGACACTCATTGGCAAAATGACCAAAACCTTTACACTTGAAGCACTGAGGCATATCCTCATCATTAGTATCGACTGTATCCCCGTTTTTAGGAGGAACGCGATCATGAGGTTTAACTGATGATCTAGGCTTATCTCTGACAAACCGTTTAATTCTATTCAAAAGAAGATCTATAAAATGTCTTGTGATCAGAGAGACTGAGTTATAAATATCTTCATCAGACGAATCAGTCTCAATAGAATCATCCACAGAGTTGCCAACACATTTACTTTTGTCAAGCAATTTTGTGTTCTTTTGTGCTTAAAAGCAATATCCTTTTCAGATTTGGATGTATGCTCATGATCAAAGATCTTTAACTTCCCAACCAGAGTATTTCTGGATAAAGTATTAAGGTTATTTCCTTCAACGATGGAATGTTTCTTAGAATCGTATTTGGTTGGCAACGATCTGAGAATTTTAAGCACAATGTCCTTTTCAGGAATAGTCTTACCCAACGCAAAAGATGCATTAACAATTTCAGACACTTTGTGATTAAACTCATCAAATGAATCTTCTTCAGCCGTACGAAGGTTTTCCCAATCAGAATTTGTTTAAAGCCTAGCTTCCTTTTCAGAGGTATTTCATTCGAATATAGTTTCTAAGATATCCCACGCATCTTTAAACTGAGTGCACGTAGTCACATGGTGCTGAAGATCTGGGGTAATGGCATGAATGATAGCATTTAAATTGTCATAATTTTGCTTTGCAGCGAGAATCTCGTTAGGTTCATATGTACCAATATCCTTTGCAATAGAGACACCGTCTACTGTAACCATTGGAGGATCATAGCCATTAACAACATAAACCCATGATTGAAAGTCACGCGCTTGAAGAAAGGCACGCATATAAATTTTCCATCATAAGTAATTTGAACCATCGAAGACTGGTGGTACGTTTACAGAGATAGCACTTCTGTCCATAGAGTCAGATCGCTACAAACAAAGACTTATGAGGTCTTAAGCGTGTTTGCCTGCTCTGATACCAATTGAAAAAGCAGGGGTATAACAACCTCACCCAATATTTCGTTTAGGAAATCTGTAAGAACAAACTCCAATATAATTCCAAGAGAATCAACAAGACAGACAGACTCAATCAATGGAAATATATCCATGAGTTGTATCGCTGTTTCACAATGTAATGCGGAAAAGAAATAACACAGACACCATAATTTTTGTTAACAAGGAAACCGCAAATGCAGAAAAACCCTAGGACATAGTCCAGATTTGAACACCACACTGTATTAAGCCGCTACAGACACTAGCCTACTCCAAGTTAACTTTGGACTGGAATGTAGTTGAGCCCTAACCAATCTCACACCGATCAAGGTACAGTCGTGTTCCTTACGCCTCTGAATCCCAGCAGAACTCTACGCACTTGATTCCCTTAGCTGATCTCACCCACAACTAAGAGTTTCTACGACCCAAAGTCGAAGACTTGATAAACCAATCTGTCTCACACAGAAAAGTCTATTGAATAGACAAATATGTCTCCCACAGAAATACCTATGAGTTTTGTTCCGTCTTTTGATAAATCAAGGTGAACAGAAACCAATTGATACACCGGACTTATATTCCCGAAGAACAACCTAGTAATATCAATCACCTCACAATAATCTTAATCGTATGGTAATGAAACAAGATATTGTGGAATCACAAACGATGAGATGAAGATGTTTGTGACTACTTTTTATCTTTCCTATCGGAGATTAAATCTCGAGCAAATCTTAGAGAAGATAATACTCAATCACGATAGAATACAACAAGATCAAAACACGCAACTACAGAGAAAATAGTTGGGTCTGGCTTCACAATCCCAATGAAGTCTTTAAGTCGTTAACCTATAATGGTTTTAGAAAAACCTTGGTTAAAGGAGAATCGAATCTAGTCGCAACTAGTATCACATGGGAGGTGTGGGGATTAGGTTTCCCAGTTGCTAGAGTTCTCCCTTGTATAGTCTTCAAATCAGGGTTTGCAATCAATGTTACCTTGGTAACAAAGCATTCAATATTCACCATTAGATGAAAACCTGATTAAACTCAAGCTAATATCTTTCAACCGTTAGATCGAACTTATCTTGTTACACACAAATGAAAAGTGACTTAATTTAGATATGGGTAACCGTCCCTAAACATGTACACCTTATTGGCTCAACAATAGTTGACCGAAGTTAGCCATATGAACACTTTCATATCAACCTTGTTCATCTTAACACAACTAGTTCAAATGACTCAAATGAAACTAGTTATAGAGTTGTTCAATTGTTTATATTCTCATAGAAGTATACAAGACACAATTGAAGCAAAATCGATTTTGATTCACTCGAATCAATTCATGAACATTATAGCCACGGTTTGCAAAAGATTGCATTCCTTGTTATATAAATGTATTGGTTCATGAACAAACCAATTTTAGAACATAACCTACTCAAGTATGCAAATGGGTACGCATACCTAAGTGGCCGAACTTGGTTTGGGTTCGCCAGTATGCGAACGGGTATGCATACCTCCAAACTCAGTTGAATTCTCGGACTTGAACTTACGTCGGTACGCATACGGGTATGCATACTAAGTTCCTGGACTTTCAACTAACCAACCAGTACGCATACGGGTATGCATACTATGGTTCCCGGACTTGGAGTAACTTGCAACAGTTAGCATACAAGTACGCATACTGTGTGATATCCAATCATGGTCAATTTGTTCTAAACTCTCAGTTCAATCATTGAAACATTCTTAGAAGACGACAATAGCTGTCTCACACAAACTATTAGCTTATAAGTAATTTTCAAGTGATCGAATGATCAATACGAAACATTCCGAGTCTATATCAAATGACTGTCTCACATAAATCATGTAAGATGTTTTAAGGTAATTTTCACATGATCATCTTTTGACTCATTATTTAGTTTCCAACAAATAAATTGTTTCCAACTAAACTCGTCATGAATAATAATGAATGTAGCTAAAGCAAAAAGCTTTCCCACACATATTTCAAGAAAGATATAAGCAAGTTAAACTCAGCTCGAAATATCAAATGTGTATAATGTAAAAGTCTATATAGCTATACAACTTAGTCTCAATAGGAGATAGAATAAAATAGACTTCTAAGTGATAGATAAGTTTTAGTCTCCACATACCTTTTGTTGATGAAGTTCCTCCAAGCTCTCCTCAGTAGATCTTCATCTTCAATCGATGAACGCCTTGAAGTCTAAAGTTCAACTACACATTCTATCCTAATCCGAGAGATAGCTATAAGTAGACTGGAAATCAAGACTTATAGTTTTGATCACCTAAACTTGACAAACAAGCTTGAGATAGCAACGCTTATGAGTTCGACCGAGCAGTACTCTAACAGATAAGAGAGTGGATATATAACCATATTGGGAGGAGGTTACTAGAGTTTTATATGGATAATTGGTCATGTTTTTTTCCCGGATAATGGATCCACTAAAAAAGTTGGATGGTTGGCGTCGTTTGAATATTTAGAAGATCTACGTATGTTTAATGGGGGAAGTCCTGTATTGGCAAATCTTTATAAAGCCTTCAACAATGTTAGTAGCGTGTGTCTCAACACCTTTAATTGCATATGGAACGTGTCGGAGGTATGCATTACTACCCATTCACCTTTTTTTTTTTTTTTTTTTTTTTTGATACAACCTCTTGGATGTTTTTATATTTTTCAATGTTACTTATCATTTTGTTTTTGTAGTATTGGTTTTATTATTATTTCCATACTTTGGTTATGGCAATTAAAGATAACCCACCGGTGTGTAAGGATGAAATATGAAGGTATTTAACAAGCTTGAATTAGATATAACTCAAGAATATTTGGGTAGATTCTCAAGGTTCACCTCTCAAAAGCATGCAAACCTTAGATCAATAGAAGAAACAACATGGCAACCATGGGAGGGAAGTGTGCACGCAAATAATGAAGCCATCAAGAGTAGTTTTAACTTGTCAAGAGGATGATGTGTTTTCTTGAGTATCGAAAACAAAAGAGCCTATAGGTATTTGGGAGAGAGATATTTGAGCAAAGTGATCGAAGAAATTGTCATTCCTCACTACCCACTTCCACAAGCATATTCCAGATTTTTTTTTTGTATGAAAGATATGCTTTTGTAGCTTGCAGATTAATTGAGTTTGCTCAGTTTTAATATGTATTGAATCCTAGGAGCTATTGGAATGACTGTTGCGCAAACTGAAAAATATGTCAAAATTTATGTTCTTTTACTGCTTCCTTTGACCAACTTATATGAAAAGTAGACCAAACAATGTCCAAGTTTCAATTTTCTTTTTGTATGAAATATATACTTTTCAAGTTTGCAGACTATTGCTCAATTCTAATATGTATTGAATCCTAGGGAGCTATTAGAATGACAGTCGTGCAAACTGAAAATTCTGTCAGAATTTATGTTCTTCTACTGCTGCCTTTGACCAACTTGTCTGAAAAATATATCAAACAATATCCGAATTTTGATTTTTTTAATGAAATATATGATTCTCTAGTTTTTAGATTGATTGAGTTTGCTCGATTCCAATATATATTGAGTCATACGGAGCTATTAGAATGATTGTTGCGCGAACTGAAAATTCTGTTAGAATTTAATGTTCTTTTACTGTCTTTGATCAACCTGCTTGAAAAGTAGATGAAACGATGTCCAAATTTCGATTTTTTTTATTTTATGAAAGATATTTTTCATAGTTTGCAGAATATTGCTCAGTTCCAATGTGTATTGAATCCTAGGGAGCTATTGGAACGACTGTCACACAAACTAAAAATTCTGTCAGAATTTATGTTCTTTTACTGCTGCCTTTGACCAACTTTTCTGAAAAGTAGATCAAACAACGTCCAAATTTCGATATATTTTTTATATAAAGAATATGTTTTTCTAGTTTACAGATTGAGTTTGCTCGACTCTAGCATGTATTGAATCTTATGGAGCTATTTGAATGACTTGTGCGCAAACTGAAAATTCTGTCAGAATTTATGTTTTGCCTTTGACCAACTTGTCTCGAAAGTAGATCAAACGATGTCAAATTTTGATTTTTTTATATGAAAAATATGTTTTTCTAGTTTGCAGATTGATTGAGTTTGGTCAATTCCAAAATGTATCGAATCCTAGGGAGCTATTGGAGTGACTGTTGCGTAAAATGATTTTTTTTCTTCAGAATTTATGTAACTAGTTAGAAAATATAACAACCTTCTTTTAATTAAACCTTGCAACTGCAATTGGAAAATGTTGAAATAGAATTCTAGGAACTACTATAATAAAACACGAACATTAAACACAACTACAAATATTACCACCTAGTTTTTACTTTGTTGACTCGAATTCTTCTCAAATATCTCTTGTTGTTTCTTTTCAATACATTTTCGCCTGGACGAAGATATATAACTTAGACCAATTAGCCACCATCATTCTTTCCTCTCTCTCTTTTAATTTATCTTCCATATGTCTCTCGTGCATTTCATTCCCTTGTTTTAGTTGTTGCGTTTGCGCGACTTCATGTTTTTTGAGATAGTTTATGAATTTGTCATTGCTTTCGCTAAATATAGATTCAACCGAATCACTAGAAGTGACGTCATATTTTGTTTGTTTTTTGGTTATGAGTCTTTTCTTTCCCGGTCCTCCTTGTTTCTTAGTTTGAACATCATCGGTATTATTTGTATGAGTATCGGCTTCCATTTCATCATTGCTTTCAACATCTTCAAATACGACCGGTAGGGGCGGTGGGGTTCGTGGTTCATCGGTGTATTTTTTGTAATCATAACCGGGCTCATGTTTGTATAACTCATAGCATGCATCAAAAGTGAAGGCTGTATACATCCTCAAGTACTCAATCCGGCCGTGGATCATCTATAATGTAAGCATATACGATTAATTCAAATTTATAACACTCCCTCCGACCTAGTTTAGATGCCATAATAGGATTTTGTACAAAGATTAAAAAATCCAGAGAGAGTAATTCTTTTTTCACAATTACCCTAGGCTTGTATTTAAGATTCCTAGTTTTTAGATGTCTAGTTTTTTGTCATTTACTCAATTCAAAAAAAAAATGTTAAAGGATATATAGAGAGGAGTACTTAAGACTGCGTCTAGAAAATATAACTACACAATTCTCCATATTAGGGCCCGATTCCAAGTTAGGGGTAAATTAGGATAAAAAGTGGAAAAATATGAAACATAGCAAGTACTTTAGGACAAAAAAAATAAAAAAATTATGGCATCTAAACTAGTATGAAGGGAGTAACAAACATAAGTAAAACAATAAATAAAAATACTCACCAAGTCTTCGGTTCCCCAACCACTCTTCCCTCAATAGAGTTTTCCGAGAACTATGACAATTTTTTTAACATCTTTTTTTATTACGCATATCCGATTTTCTAAACTTTTTTTTACCGTTAGATTTCCATTGGTTTTCTCTAAGTAATGGAACAATTCGATTCCAATATCGGTTTTTGGCTTGACAAACACCTACACTACAATCACCCGCAATTGGAAGATATGCTTCTCAAAGTGCTATGTCTTCCTCCAGAATAAAAAAAACTTGTTGTTTTCCAGTTTTTTTTTTTTTTTTTTTTTTTGTGTGTGTGTGTTTGAAGCACGCATGGATGTAATAGAAGACTAGATAAGAAAGAAAAATAGGTGTAAGAATTGGATGTGAATTTGGTGTGGGGAATGTTGGTATATATAACCTTTGAAAAAATAGAGTCGTTGGTTGGCAACGAAAAAAAATTCTTCAAAATTTCATGCAAGCGGATGATATATGCCGTTTACTGATCAGTTGTTCAACCTTAATTTTTTTGAGCGACCGAACTTCCGTAACATGAGTGGCACAACTTCAGCCGGATCTGCTGGGCGGCTGAACATATGCCTCCTAGTCTCGAATGTTTCCCATTCTTTCACCCCAATGAATGTATGAAAGATTTTAGGTGAAAGTGAACCTCTCCACTACTTATGATGACACTTAATTTGATCAAATTCTATCAATATCATTCATTTTGAATGAGAAATTTCACTCCATAGCCTTTGCTTTTAGTGGCAGTTATCTCACGAATTAAATGTCTTATTTATCTCTGAACCACATCTCCTTGTTGGGGAGGGTAAATGATTCGACGAACCTGAAAGCAGTATAACGATTCCGAACTAGGCTCAACAAATATGAAAGTGGTATAACGATCAACGGTGCTCGACGAACGTGAAAACTGTTGTAGAAGATCGATTTTCCACAACCAAAAACCTCAAGACACTTGAGAATGATGAACCATTTTTTGAGAATAATTCAACGAACCTGAAAACGGTGAGACGATCCTGAACCGAGCTCGACGAATCTGAAAAATGATATAAAAGGTCAACGTGGCTACAAGTAAAGAATAAATAAGTAAACTGTAGAAAAGTGTTAGAGCACTGCTGAACCCACTAGCATTGGTATGTCAAGGTAATTGTCAAATTTAGATGACAAAACGCATTCTTGATTTAGTCTCCCCAAAGTCAGTTTCTGACTAGACTAGGTTTAAGAAGTAGAGTATAAAATCAAAGATATCTTTGAAGAATGGAGATTGAAGACTACATGAAGACATTTTGGAGAACTTCATTAAAGGTTAGTAAAAAACTCTTGATTATCTTATTTACTCTACCTCTCTATCTATCGAAACAAGTGCTCACTCTATGGAACAATTCCTATAACGGTAAATATATATTTATATATACACCCGAGGATATTTGATCCCACGACTTTTTTGAGAATGACCCTTATCACTAGAGAAGTCTTCTTGTTACAGTGAATGAGAATACGAATGCAATGAGCCAAGAATCACTCAATTCTGAGTTATAACGAAGAAGTTATGAGTGGTTTATTAATGCAACACTAATAAGTGTGGATAAGGTTGATTTCGTGAATAGGAAATTGTACACGAACTTTTGGCAACGGTTTGCGAACCAAAACCGTGAATACGTGACTAAAAGGCTATTTTGGTCAAGTATTTGTGTGTTTCCTTTCCTAGACAGGGAAGCTTTGTTTCCAAGCAACTTAGCCTTGATCATTCACTATAAATAGGGGGTTTCATGTAACCAACACAATATATCCCTTGAAAAATTGTATGTGTGTTGCATAAGGTGGTATTTCATATCTTTGTTCTTCACGAACAAAAGTGAGATTTCAAAAGACTTTACTTGGGGATCGTAAAGCACAGGATAGCCATCTTCTTTGATAGTTACGGAATCTTTTCATATGTGTATTTCATGAACCTTGGATTTGATAGATCAAGATATCTCTAGATTTTCTAGGTGATCGTGAGGAAGAAATAATTAGGTTACGGAATGGTAAACCCTATCCGTTTTGAGGAGTATCTTCTAAAGAGATTTAATGTTGTTCTAGAGGATTTTCAAGAGCATTTTGTAAATAGAATTGGGGTTCTGCTAGAAGGTTTACAAGAGGAATTCCTAAAGAGAATATGTATCCTGCTAGGATTTTCACAGGTGCACATATACAACTGAAACGGGTATTACATTTAATCCGAAATCTGGTAGAAGGTAATTGGTGTAACAACTTAAATTAGTGAGTGTTCCATCTGGACCAGGTCCCAGGGTTTTTCTACATGATTGTAGTTTTCCTCGTTAACAAAAATCTCTAGTGTCTGTGTTATTTATTTTCAACATTATATTGTTTTATCTTTATAATTGAAATATCACAGGTTGTACGTATCTAAACCTAGATAATATTATCTCAACTGTAAAAAACCTACAAGACTCGTTCTTGTTGAATTCGTATCTTGAAATATAGATTACAAGACTTGTTCTTATTAGAATTCGGTTTGTGAACAGTTCCGGTACATACAAGGTTTACCTTGTTAAAACAATCTTAAATACAGTTTCGTAACCGAACGTATAGATTGTACAAGGATTGTCTGTATAGGTTCCCGAACGAAAAAGTTGGTGGTGTACTAGTTACCCTCTCCTTTTCAAAAAGTACACTAGTCCGACTAACTAAGATAGAAAACTAAACCATGAGTTTTAGAAAAGTTTTGAATTTCAGGGGTATCATTTTAATGGTGGTAAAAAAACTATGTATTGTATAAAAGTTTCAAAGTTTCATGATATTTGGCTCTTCCTTTTCTCACCACATTTCACATTTTTACCACTATTTAGTTTGATCCATCGATTTTCAAAGCTGATAAAATATTCCAACCTAAAATATCGTTCACATTCACTATCTAGCTCATGACAGAGTAAATAAGTCGGGATTTTGATTTGTGGAAAATCAACTTAATATTAATTCATTGGTTAACGAAAAAAAATATTATTGTTTCAAAAGTCAAATAATCATAATAAAAACATATGAACAGTCGAGTGGTATGATGCAGTTTAAAGTTATTTTCATCTTCAACCAAGATATCTACGCATTTTAATGAGTTGACGATACCGGAAAGGAAAAGAACAAGGGATAGTTGAGCTTGAAGGACAGATAACACATTAAATACAGTTGTGGACGAACAAACTTTAGAGTGAACAAGCTAATGCGTAGAAAAGATATTGGACTCAATGAGAATAGAGATCGGGGGACTATAGGTTACTGCTCAGGTCACAGCTAGTGCATAAGGGTTTACCACGAGGTAATGAAGTAGTCAATCTAATGAAGAACTTGTGTAATGTTTAAAGGGTTAAAAAGTATTATAAGAAACTGGAGATAGTACATCCGTAATATTTCACTATTTTTGTTTTTGACCTTCTGATAATTGTAATTTCACCATAGCATGCTGAAATCAATTCTTATCCCATGGACGTAGGTATTAATACCGAAGCACATAAATATCTGCATTGATATTAGTTTGTGTGGTTATTATGTTTGTGTCTTGGAATGCTTATTCCTCTTTCATATTTCCTAAGTTTGGACTGTTGGATCACTCGTTGATCTTTTATATTCCAAATGCATATGTGGCATGTAACTTGGAAGATGTCGTTATAAAATTTTCTCTAAGATGAATTCGTTTACATACACTTAGAGCAAGTCTTTGGAAGAATTTCATCTTCCGAGTTTCATACCAACTCACCACTTCGAATAGACCATGGAAGTTCAAGTCAAGTGGTAAAGGCTTCCAAAGCGACAAGAGAAAAAATGATAAGCACCATTTGGATTGACACTCCAGATAATTAATATCAAGCGTTAATCTAGACGAAGCTCAACATCAATTAGATTAACGTTTTCTCTCAGAGTGTTTGATCTACAATAAGTCCAAATAGATTAACGTGGTTCTGTATATGTGTGAAATTGGCGTTCAACGCTATTTGGATTAGTGTATCTGAAAAATGTAACGTCATTTGGATTTCCACTTTCTTTTGGATTTCAAAGTCTCTTCCATAATTCCTTTGAAGAGGTTTGTAAAAAGTGTCGAATACTCCTACTTGGAAGCCATTAAACTTGATATTATACACTTTTTACAAGCTTAATTGGAATTTTCGGAACGAGTGCTTGGTTGAACACACATGTATTGCTATGTGAAGTCTATTTTCAAATTTAGATGCTAAAACTACTTCTTTATTTATAGCCTACTAAAATCTTTTTTGCACGAAGACATTATTTCGAAGAACTTCATCAAATGTTAATAATGAAGATTGATTTTCCTTTGGGAACCTTTTCCCTTCATCAACTTCTTCAATATCTACATTAGCTTTAATATCTCCCCAAGGAATATAAAATTTGTTACTAAAGATTTTCATATGATATTGTTGGGCAACAATCTTTATGTGTTTCTTCATTCTGCCCTTTCATAGGTTTAGCAAACCCAACATCTTGCGGATCATTGAGTCATTCTCTTTTCTCTACTCCCATTGCAACCTTTGAGTTCATAACAATTATCACATCAATTCATTGACCTAGAAAATTAGCCTTAACTTCTTCAAACTTAAAATCGGTAAATCAACATCCAATCCTCAAGTTTTTCCTAATACATTTCATTAAGGATTTCAATAATTATATTGCCAGCTTCAGTTTTTCTTAGAACTGGTAAAGACGCAAGGTATATATTTGATGAAACATGAGCTCTTAGCTTAACTGTGAATACAAAAGATTGTTTAATACCATTAGTATTAAGATTATGATTAAGGTTTCTATTATGAATCCCAGAAGGAGATCATACGACGCCGGAAGAATTTTTTTGTTTTTTCCTCTAATTTTCAATTATCCATCTGTTCTTTGATTTTTTCAGTTTTAAAATACAAATGTATCCAGATTCATCAAGTGCTGTTTTTGACGTTTCCAAAACCGGTCATTGCATTTAGTGCATTTTGTTATAGATCATAGGACCATACGAAGTTCAAATACCATACTGCTTGTTTACTTGCAACACCGAAATTAATTCCACCCTGCACCATGAAGTTAGAAACCATTGGAAAAACCATCGATATCCTCTTCGAAGGTCTGATCATTATTTGTATTTTTTGGTACAAGAACGATGGGCACGCGCATACGCGCGTGCTAGAATCATCGACTCTACATTCGACAACAAAAACAACATTTCATGAAAAAATTCAAAATCTTAATTAATCAATTTAATCAAACACTACCAACGAATCGCACATACAAAACTATACAAAGATGGTACCATAGCTGCACAGCAGGAATAACTTTCACCACTTTTCTTCTCTTTTCTTCTCTCGGGCTTTGTATCGAATATATTGTGTGCAGTATTTTGTGGTTAAGCAGGTGACTTTGTTGTGTGCATTTAGCTTCCTTATATAGCTTTCTTGACCTGCAATTTTAAATCTAACCATTGCACAACATTCCAACTCTAAAAGAAACTCTAAACAACCACCATCCAACACCTATTTACCGGGCTGAAGCTTATTGGATATTGCAAAACATACCAACAAATTCTCTGATATTGCAAAATCATCTTCATCTTCGATGGATATACAAAAAGACTTCCCATCCAATACCGATACAATCACTGGATCATCTAATTCCCATAAACAGAAACACTAAATCAGTTAAAAAAAGAAATTTGATCAAAACAATCACTGTAGTACCAATCAAACCTACCAATCACCGTAATACCAATCTAATAAACCATACCTCAACCAATAAAAAAATAAACAAAAAACTTTACCTTCCAAATCATGCAGTAGCGAGAATGCATTCACAAAATTAATGAAAAATCATAGAATGATGAAGAAATTTGAGTATTGTTGAGAAATTGAGCTCCATAAATAATGGCGTCTAATGTCCCTGGGAATAATGGTTTTAGGATCCATTAAATCTCCACCTAACCTGACATTTTAATTGTTTGATTTCAGAAAATGGTACATTAAAGAATCACATAAAGAGGGATGAAGAAAGAAAACAGTCTGATTTTTTGGAGTAGATGTTGCCTTCATTCTCTTATACAGAGATGTTGTTTGAATATAGAGAATCCTAGATTCTTCTGGAATTTATTTATATAATTAAACTGAAAACCCAATTATATGTAACAACTCTCTCCTCTCTAGTCTCTAGTAGTCTCTATTTAGATTCTTCTAGATCCTCCATTAACCTGCTCCCGTTTTTTTCTTTTCTTTTTTTGATCATGACCTGCTCCTGTTAAATATCTGGTTTCATAAAGATTTATACTTTACAATTACCAAACAACCCTTGATTTCTTGCTATGATAAGCACTTCAAAAATATCAAAGCAAGGGCAATTTCGGAAAATCAAAATTTGCAGCTTCAAGCACTGTTACTAAAGGGTGTTCGTTTTATATAATAGAATAGATAGTCTCTTCATTACGTACTCAATTTATATGTACAACTCTCCAAAACAGATTAATGAAATTTATTTTTCCTTCAAAAACAAAAAAACAAACAAAAAAATCCACCCCGCATCCCCGTATGAATATCAACGACCAATGGTATCGGCATCTTTACGGTTTATACAGCTACCATGAAGTTCGTGTGACTTATCACGTGCCAACGAGAACTTCATTTTTAAACTGAAAATGAAAAAAACCCAAAATTCTGTAATAAAAAAATAATACAAAATTACCCCCTGTTTTGTAGAGAGAGAAGGAGAAGAGAGAGAGAGGAGAAGCAGCAAAATGGGTAAGATAGTGGAGAAGACGAAGAAGAAGAAAGGAAGACCATCTCTATTAGATCTCCAGAAGAGAAAACAACTTGAGGAAAAGAAATTACAAAATTCTAAACTTAAGCACCAAAAACAAAACTCAATTTCACATATCAAAACTCCAATTCAACATACAACACCTAACCCTAAATCTCATTCTAATCGTCGATCTACTCGTAGAAACCCAACTACTATTGATGCCAATTTAGTTACCAAATATTCTGAAGAAGATGAGGAAGATGATGAAGAAAATGATGAGGATGAGGATGATGAAGATGAAGATGACGAGAACAAGACAAAGAGGGAAAAAAAACTTAATCTTGTTCTTCAATCAACACCACCTTCGAAAAATAAAAAATCATCTGTAAATTCGCCTGATTTACAGTCTAATCCTTATACTTTCAATTCAGACGATGATGATGAAAACGGTGAAACCCCATTCAAGAAACGAAAAATCAATGCTGCTGATCATCACAATTCTTCTGAAAAGGTGATCAATTTTTGTTCTGTTCTATATGTGTGTGGAGAAAATTAGGTTTCTTCGGTTAGAATTTTTTCTGGGTATTTATATTTGCAGATCAAGTTTTTTTTTTTAATATAGGGCAACTGAAAAGCGCCATTTATTTTTTCAATTTTTCGTTATTATCGTTGAAGTTCGAACCTTTTTCTTAGGTAGTCGTTAAATTTGGAAACTTCTTGTCTATTTAATTCCTTTTTTTCAAATAACTTTATTTTTCGGGAGTGGGTTTCCCGAATCGGAAGCTCTAAAAGCATTTGACTCGGTCAAGTTATCAGTAAATTGAGCTAATGTACTGTGCGTTGATTTCCCATAATCTTGCTTTATTCAGATTGATTTTTTCTTTTTTTGTTTTCAAGTTTGTCTCTTCTGTAATAAGTCAGCTTCCCAGCTATTTTCTTTTTATCCAGCTCTTGCTTCTAGTGACTGGATTTTTTTTTGCAGGAAGAGAAACCAAACTCAACATTGAAAGCTAAAGAAACTTTTTCAGGTTAGTTTCTCAATGTCCTTTACAGAAGAGAGACTTTAGTAGTAGGTTTATTGGAACCTTAGTTAACACTGTTTGTTCCATTTTATTTGTTGGAAGGCACTATATTGGAGTCTGGGTCCACGACACCTTTACCGGAGCAAGCATTGTTGGTGTTTATCCTTGACAGGCTTCAAAAGTTCGTGTTCTCCTCTTGATGAGATTTGCTCTGCTTTTTTTTTTTTTTTTTTTTTTGGTTTGGGTGTTGATGGGTGATGTTGTGCAAATGTAGGAAAGACACTTATGGTGTGTACGCAGAACCTGTAGACCTGGATGAGGTAGTTTTCAGAGCATTCTGTGTAGTTTATTGACATTTGATCTGTAGGTCTTGCTGATGTGGGCTTCGTTTTTATGCAGCTTCCTGATTATCTTGAAATCGTAGATCAACCAATGGATTTTGGAACAGTTAGGAAGAAATTGTCCAGTGGAGCTTATAGTTGCTTAGAACAATTTGAGGTTGGTGATTGTTGTAACACATCAGTTATTGTTTCGCATCCTGGAAAATTTGTGTTTTCTAGTTTTATCATGTTGGTGTGTCTTGGTTCAGTTCTTAATGTGCATCACAAAAAACTTTGTTAGGATGGTTCACTTATATTAATTATCCAGATATATGGTTACTGCTGTGACTCCTGTAGTATGTTTATACATGCGAAGTTTGGCAAACTTAAACTCTAGTTTTCCGCCAATTTTCTATACAAATAAATCATGATCCAACTATTCTTGGTGCAACTGGCTCTTGTATTTTGGATTGTTGAAATTTGTCCTTCGTGAAGTCCGATGAGCAAAAGATGGAAGTACAAGTATTTGGATGAGAATTTACTGTCTCGGGTTGTAAGATGGTATCACAGACTGATGCTATCTTTGAGTTCCTAGAATGTTGTTGCTTATGCTTCTGAGGAAATCCTTGTTCAGTGTTCAGTGTTGGATGCATTCTTGTAGGAATTATTTAATAGTTGGTGTATATAACTTACAATCTAGAAATGCATTTCTAGAAATTTTCATAATAACTAGCTATCTCATATCTGTCCATTCTGTTCTGTTCAAGTACTTGCTTAAAGAGTGGATCAAGCAGTATGCACTGCTTGTAGAAGTTATTTCAGCAATCTGCTGTATATTGTTCTCCTGAACTCCTTGATATCTTATGCGTTTGAACCGTCTTCGTGAAATTGCTAACTTGTATAAGTTTCCTTTTTGTTGCTTCCCTAGCATTTGCATCTTTTTTATTTGTTTAATTCCTCATTGCTTTCCTTGGCAACAGTAATCTGGTTAAGAACCATTGTTCAAGTATTGGCTCCTTTTATGCTCCAAAACTATCTACATGCTTCACTTGGTGGACTAATACTTTTTAATTATTTCATCCTGCAGAAAGATGTCTTTCTAATATGTTCAAATGCGATGCAATATAATTCATCGGACACGGTTTACTTTCGTCAGGTATATTTTTGTTTTAATTTCATGTGTCAAATTTGACTGTTGTGTTTTTGTCCTTAATTATTCTGTTGTTTCTCAGGCACGGTCCATACAAGAGTTAGCAAAGAAGACCTTTGAGAACTTAAGACAGGACAGTGATGATAACGAACCAGAACAAAAAGTTGTAAGGAGGGGTAGACCTCCCTTAAAGAACCTGAAAAAGCAATTCATCAAGCTCTCCTCCGAGCGTGCTGGATCTGAGTTTTCAGATACAACTGCAGTTCCTGGTAGAGATAACAGTACATGGTTTAATTCGTATGATTTGAGAAAAGGCCCTCTTCCAGATAATTCTAGCCTTGATGATGGATCGGGAAGGGTTTCTCACAGTACTCGAAACAATGAAGCTCATATTAATTTTGCAGCGGAGCAAAAAACTGATTGGAACGAGGAATTTCCAGGTTTGTGCCTAGTCCTGATTGCTTGTCACTCTCTTGTTCTATTTTGCAAGGGAAGTTTGATCCATTTTCTTTTGATTTACAGAATATACATTAAAGGGGCTCTCTATGAAGTTCGGAAAGAAGCATTTTGTTTTAGATGAGAACCGTCGTAACACTTACAAGAACTCGTATCCAGCAGCGGGTGGAAACGAGCTATCAGTGTTTGCTACCTTCGATGGAGAAAAGAGACATCTAATGGCTGTAAGTACGGAGTGAAAGTAATTTTACCAAGTTTCTGTGTTTCATTAATAGGAAAATAAAGGTAGTTTGGAGGAAGGAGAAAGCTATACCCCAACTTTTTATAAAGATGTTATTACAGTTCTTACAGTTCGTGTATTCTGTTTAACGTTTGTATTCTTAGAGCTAAGCATCTTCTAATACAACAGGTGGGAATTCACACTGAACATGGATTTTCTAGAAGTTTGGCTAGATTTGCAGCAAATCTTGGCCCGGTAGTCTGGAAAGTCGCGTCCAAGAAGATTGAAAAGTCATTGCCCGGTGGAATAAAGTTTGGTCCTGGATGGGTTGGAGAAAACGACACGCCACCCAAACAAGCTCCATTATTAGTGCCCTCATCACAGTCATTGCCGCTTCAGTCTCCTATATGTCAATCTACTAATTCATCTCCTTGTACGCGCACTGTTGGTGCTACGGGAGAAAGATCACTGTTGAAGCCAGAACCTTCAGTTAACTCCTCGTCGGATGTCCTCCTGAACAGAACTTTCGCTTCATCATCGTCGGATGGTGGGCTTAATGTGATCAACAGTGGCAGTGGTGGGATGAGGCCAAACCCTCAATTTCAGATTCATCAGAGTGCTGGATTTAAGCACCCTATCAATGGTGTTAATGGTGCACATGGGTTTAACTTAACAGCTTGTCAGATGAATAAAATGGTTAGACCAACTCGACCTCAGCAAATAAGTACAGAAGCTCCAACAAATTCTCAGACGGAAGATTCAGTTTCCAGGAGCAGCAGTCACTTTGTCCAGTCAATACCTGCAACAACTCATTTGGAGAAAACATCAGGTACAATAGATTCAAACAGATGTATACAGAGACTGCCCTCAATGCACAAGAAAACAGAATCAGTACCTCCAGACCTGAATGTCAGATTCCAGTCTCCAGGCTCTCCAAGTTCTGGTGTGCGAGTGGATTCACCACAGCCAGATTTAGCATTACAGCTCTGAACTTGTTATGTTTAGAATAACCTTAAGAAGTTGATAGTACCCAAAGCTGCTGCAATTGGTGTTGCTTGTAAGAGAATTTAGAAGAGCCACAACATGTAGAACTCCCCAATAATGTATGTTCATGTATTAGTGTAGGTGTTGGAGAGAGGTTCCGTACAGATTAATGTATTCTAATTGATTGCGGGTTTTTAAAGAACAAATAAAAACCCATTATGTAACATTTCACATCTTTTGGATCATCAGTGGAAACAGAAGAATTCTGTTTAATATCTGGGAACCCCCAATAAACTAATATTACCAGATTTTAACTTGTTTTGTTTTTCTAGCTCAGATCAGTTCAGCAATGCACACATTTCGCACCAAAATTGTGTTCAATTCATAAAAATAGATTTTGTTTACCCCACCCGAACAAGAATGGCAAGTCTATGCGATTGCAAAATTTTTATTTGTGTGTCCATGGGCCCTAACCCGACTTTAAAATGATTGAAAAACTACGGAAATAGAAAATATTTTAGGGCAAGTTTTAGGGTACACGACCGAAACTTTTGTTTGTCAGATATATGTACACGAGGAAAGGACTATGTATGACCTAAAGTGGACCCTAAGATAAAAAAAAAGATTCAATCTCTCCACTAGATTTTCAAGTACAAGAAAAATAAGAAAAATCCCTCTTTTCTATTTTCAGGTTTAATTACTCTCTTTGTAACAGTCTGTGTTCTTCTCCGCGTCTTTTCTCTATCTGAAATGTTCAGACTGTTTCTTTTTGAGTAAAAAAGAATTGATTCTTACTTAAATGAGAGCTTCAGTTTTTCTTATCTGGGGTTCTTCTTAGAAACTGATTTTGAGTGACGATTTTAGATGACAGAGATAGAAACTTCATTTTATTCTTGAGGGGTTTAGATGGTTTCTGATTAATATTTTTCTTTTGCTCTTTTCTACATGCATTTGCTGATAACGAATCAACCATTTTGTTCCTCAATTCTTTGATACAAATCTTTCTCATTTCAAGGTATATACAATCATTCCCCCCCTTCTATTGCTTTTTTAATTTTGTTGTCCCTTTTTTGTTCTTGTTATTGATTGAGTTTGAGTTCCTATTGCTGTGTTCGCATGAATAGATGAAGGGTTTAGTTTTCACAATCATTAGAGATTTCATCATGCCTTTTTTTGATTTTTTTTTTTTAATTTATGTATTAGATTTCATTGCATGTTAGAGACACACCAGTTTTTTGTTTGATTTGTCTATATGTTGATTTGTTTTGTGAGTTTTATTCCAAGAAAGTTAAGATGGAAAGGAAATGCAATTGTGACTATGACATTTGAAAACCATTTTGACCAAAGATTTCAGTACTACGCTGTATTTATTGTTGAGATTTAGGGTTTTAGTTTGATTGTTCCTATGTGGTTAAGTTCTGGCTAAGGAGGTCTTATTTTTGGCTTCATTTGGAGCAACTAACACCTGATGCATTGGATTAAGGTTAAGGTGGTGGAACTTGTTGCATGGAAGTTTGATTGATGAATGCAATTTTTTGTAAAACTAGGAATAGAAATCATTTCTGAAGTCGAGATTGATCATAAGATAATTCAATTTTCTGGAATATGCTGCATAGAAATATATTGATGTTTTGAATCATTTGGGTACTGCTATTGTCTCCCGGTGCTAGCTGGCGTTCAGAAAACCCGAGTGTATGTTTCCTACGGGCATGTACCCAACTCTTGGTTTGTGAATGGCACTGTATCTCCTTGTTCAGTGAAACCATTATGCAATTTTGGTGTTTTAGGGATAATAATGAATTGGTCGTTTCCAGTGATTGTCCTTCATAGTTTCTCGGTCATTTACATTAACTTCCTCAAGTTTTTAACCAAATTGGTCGCTACTTTACCCTGCATGTACAAGTAGTTATCTTTATTTTTTAGACCTTTTTGTCGTCATCATAGAGTATCCTTTTATAGGAAAATTGATGTGCCTACTGTGAATAGCTGGCAATGGATTTCGAAGCATCATCTGGTAATGCCACTTAACACCAACGGTGTCGACCCTACCACTTTTATGTAAAAGGAGGCACTGATCCCCTTTTATGTTTTGTATCTTGGTGACATCTTTTGTACGTCGCACAGTAGAATTACTTGATGGTATTCTGTAGAATTAACTATTAATGTGAGATATTTACGGATTACTTTTCCTCATCACCTAATTTGTTTTATTTTACTTCCCAAGTTGGAATTTTCCCCGAATTGGCTAATGAAGTTCAAAATGATTTCCAATTGGGATTGAGAAGACTATAAGGACGGGTACTAGAATTCTGAAGACAATGTGTGAAGTAAAGGAAGTTTGTACACTGAATTCAACTAGAAAGGTCCATTCTTTTGATCTAAATTGTCTTCCTGAAGATTCGGATGAAGAACAGACAGACAAAAGTGTACCAGGTCAGAAATATCTCTAGATACTCTAATAGTATGCTATAAATGAGAATGCAGTGTATATCAACATAGTTTGGATTTTTTGTGCCGTTAGCATAGATGAAAAGTTTTAGCTACGCACCATCACTTACACAGACCACCGAAACACTTTTTGGTTAGCGAAGGTTACTGTAAACTTTTAAAAGGTCGAGAACCTACTCTAAAGGAACACCATTTCAACTTTTTTAAATGTGCTTTTCAGTGGTTTTTTGTTTCAGATTTTTGACATACTTATCTTCGAACTTCTTTTATTGGCAATGGGGATTGCAGATAAAAAGGTGAGGAGAAGAAAGAGGGCAGCGCCAGCAGACATAGCTAAAATTACTATGGATGATCTTGTCAAGTACTTTGATGTTACAATCAACGAAGCTGCAAATAGTCTGAATGTTGGACTTACGGCACTCAAGAGGAAGTGCAGAGAACTTGGAATTCCTCGATGGCCGCATAGGAAGATCAAATCCCTTGGCACCCTCATCCATAATCTTCAGGTGCCCTACTTCTTCTTTTCCTCTTTATGTGTGTTCAGTTGGCATAAAAAAACTACGCAATAGTGGTACATCATTGATATATAGTCTAAATTTTGTATACAACATATCTCCTTATATTACAGAATACATTGGTAAACTTTGGTTAGTTATGCTAACATTGCCTGTTGATGTAATGGCAACATGGCATGGAGAGCGAACCTGTTCTAATGAAACGAGAGAAACATCATATGTTTATGTACATCATTGACTTTCGTAGGGCTTAGAATGGTGTACATCATTGACTTTCATTCAGATGGATTTTCATTCAGATGATTGGCATAAAAATGATAACCCCACTACTTATATGAATAATAGGCATGAAATTGGCGCCACTAATCTGTACTTGGACTTGGAATACACGTTTGCAAATTGTTTAAAGACAGTCATACTTTTTTAACTTTTTACAGGAAGAAGCGGAGAGACAGAAGCAAGTTAGTAAAGCTGCAGCATTGGCAGTGGTGAGAAGACAGAGGATGTTGGAGAGTGAAAAAGAATATATAGAGAAGAAACCTTTTGTGCAGTTACAAACTGAGACTAAGAGATTCAGGCAAGATATTTTTAAGAGAAGACACATAATTAAAGCTAAGAACAACACTGTCAAAAAAACCAGAAAGAGAAGAAAAAGAAAGAGCATCAACAACATCACTAACATCAGCCACCAAAACACCAGCACCACCAACAACAATAGCAACAACACCGAAGACAACATCAGCAACAACAGTAATAGCACCAGCAGGGCTAATGACAACAACAACATTGACAATAGCACCACTACTGCTACCAACAACAACACGAATACCACCACCAACAACAATAGCAGAAGCAATAGCAGTAGCACCGACAGCACGAAAACTACATATTATCAGTTTATACCATCAGCAACTTAAGTGGGCATATATAGAGGGAGAGGAAGAAAAAGTAAACAACTCTTTGATTGAACTAATATAACTTTAGAAGTCGGTTACAAATGTTAATATATAAACTTTTATCATCGGATGCATGCCTACTGTTGTGTGTTAGAATTTGCAGAATTCAAGTTAATTATCAGTCTTCTTTTCTGTACACGGTCTGGATGATTCCCATCATCAATATGGCAGGCAGGATCCGACCAGTGACATAGTACAGCCAAATTCAGCTCCAATGTGATCATCCATGTATGTACACCTTAACAATTACCATGTATGTACCTTGGCATCTTGCCAAACCATTTTATGCCCCTCGGAAGAAACCAGTCCAAACCATTTTTGAGTGAGCATTTTCAGGCCCGTATCTTGAACCTCGCAGAACCGTTTACCCCAATCGTTTGGCTCAACTGGTTCGAATCCTAAACCTGGGGTCCGATCCTTAGATATTGGGTTCACCGGGTCTGTCCAATCAACAACGTAAGCGGACACTCTTCTTTTAAACTTTGCTTGAAATTCAGACCACGCTTGATACTTGTAATGATTAACCACTGCATCTCTAGATGACACTTTTCTATCATGAAACCCATCTTTTAACTCAAAATGGTGTATCACATTATGCAGAGATGTATCAATCGCATCTAGTAACACAATAGATTTATGTCTGTTAAGTATCCGTCTTCTACATGTGTATCCTTGAGTAACTCCCTCGACCGGGTGTACTTTCTGATCAGACGGACCAAATTCATAACAAAAAATCTGAACTTGACCAATTTTCTGAAACGGCAATGAAGAGATATTACTCGGCAATAAAGATGTCAACATATCAGATGATGGTTCTAATGAATTTACCCATTTTGGGGAAAATACATACTCATCAACATCAGTGTACATCATCCATGTACAAGAATCTCGAGAACGTATAGCAGAATGTGAGAAACCAGCTTCTTGCGTCTTAGGCCAAGGCCAAAATATTACCTCAATATCAACATTATAATCTCCTCCGAGTCCGTTAACAACATTTTGCAAACCATCTTCACTACCATTATCATAAAATATAAACTTGTCAATTCCTAGTTTTGAATGATAAACAACCCATTCTCTCAAAAACTGACTCACATTGTACACCATAGTAGACGCGCATAATAGTTTCTTTTCTGGACGAACTAAATTACGCGCCGGTGGTGTGTAATATGCCACGGATGGAACAACCCAGTCTTTTACTTGGAGGGAAACTCTGATCTTCTCATCTCCTAAACCAAGAATTTCAGTCTCGGTTGGGTGTAAACAACGAAATACCTCCTGCGAAGAACTTGTAACAGATGTTATAACAGTGGTGCTATTATTAATACCGTTAGTGAATAAGCATTTAAACTCCGACGAGGATTTGTTAATAGCTAAAGGATTCTTGTTAACTCCTTTGACGAATAGTATTAAGTCTTCTTCATTAGAGAAAGAATCATAGCACAGAGAAGTATTCCATGAAAATACCTTCTTCTCCAATGACTCGTCTGGTGATGATAAAGAATAATCTTCCGGTGATGTCCTAAGAATTGGCGGGTGAATTGATTTCAAATCACGTAAGTTCTCCGGAATACTACACTTGAATATCTTGCTTCCAGAAGAAGGTAATACTCCTGTGGATTTAGCTGGGGAAGTCGAATTATTTTGAAACAAACAATAAATATTATCACCAACATCTAATGATGAAAATTGGTTATGATCAGATGAAACCAAAACCAAAATTTCAAAATCAGGTATGATCACTGAATCATGGACTCGATTTCGCTGTTCTGGAAAAACTTCATCAGCATACTTCCGTTGACTACTGGAAGGCTCTTGAGTAATTGAAATTGGGTTATGCGGATTACGTACAAGTTCTTGATTGAAATTTGCTCGAGAATATTGATCGATAAAAGAAAAGATCAATATGCATATAATAATGGAGCATATACAGAGAAAAGATAGTCTGACTTTTCTAAACATCTTTTCGAATCGAAATACAGAGGAGCAGGGAAACAGAGTGGTGATGTGATGAATGAGATGGTTTATGAGGCTTGGTTTATAGATAACGTGATAGTTTTTAGTTTCTTAGTAGGATTTAATTAACCAGCTAATCGATGCCTACTGGTATTATGAATATTCAAATCCGGACTAAGATTGGACTTTTGTAAGTAAATGAGGTGTCCTGATGAGTGTAATTTGAATCGTGCCCTCCTTGTCTGACCGAGCAAGCCAGATTGAGAAGCAGACGTGAGTGGATATCAGGAGATTCAAGACAGATTAAAGAGGATCCAGTGCTCCAGTTCCATGAAGTAACTGACATTTGATGGCCAAGATTATACTGAAGTTGACATCTTAGCAGCCATAATGGTTGTTTTTATGGTGCTGCAGGGACGACAATTTTGAAGTGGTAGCACATCTGAATTCTCCTTAATTAAGAATAAGATAAGAATCCGAGAGAGAATCTAAATTAGGTGGCCAAGTCCTAACTCTCAAGTGGTTGTTAACAAGTAACTTGAAGACCCACAAAAGTATTTTTCTTATCAGAACTGGATTAAAAAAATTGGCTGCTAAGGCCGGTTCCTATGGGGTGGCTAACCCACCCATTTGCCATGCGCGTTGGCCTCACAAACTGGCCGCACCACTATGGGAAAAGAGTTAAGCGGCCGAGTCTCAACCGAACATTAGAGACTGCACCTGTAGCGGTCGAGACTCGACCTCCTCTAATGACGACGTTCGGTGTAGAGTTTGTCGCTTATTAGATAATGATATAACGGCTATTTTCCCCCACGTCTCCATATAAATTTACCCCATTCAATTCAATTTAATCACACCTCATTTTTTTTGTTAACTCTATCATCCTACTCTTTTGTACCTTAATCCTCGGTTTAATTTTTAGTTTCAAATCAATGGATTCTTCTGACGAAGAGGTGCGTATTCATATGGATCGATTTGAAGAACAACAACGAATGTTCGTTAAGGCGTTGCGACAAATTGATGATGAGTCAGATGAAGATAGAGAACTAACCAACAATTTGATGCAGTTATATTCATCGGGGTATATACCTAGAGATCCAGAGCCAAGAGAAGTATTCACAAGAAGATATACGTACCGAGGTCGGGATGAATGGCATGAGAAGCTGATGCACGATTATTTTCTTCCCGACTGTGTGTTCTCGGATGAAGATTTCCGACTCCGATTCCGCATGTCCCGGCATTTGTTGTTAAAGATTATTGGTGAGCTTTTTCAGGTAGAACCTCAATTTAATTATCAATATGATGCATTGAATATTAGAGATCATATCCCTGAACAAAAGGTTACTTCGGCCTTAAGGATTCTAGGATATGGCAAACCTCCAGATTCTAATGATGAGTACCTTCGTATGGGTAAAATAACCGCATACAAGTATCTTTCGTTGTTTTGCGAAGCAATGATTAATCATTTTGGTCCAACCAATTTATGAAAACCAACTGACGCGGATGTTAGAGAAATATTAAAGAAAAATCAGGAAAGGGGATTTCCAGGAATATTGGGTAGTCTTGACTACATGCATTGGGTATGGACCGGATGCCCTACCTATTAGGACGGTCAGTATTAGGGTCACTACATAAAACCAACAGTTATCCTTGAGGCTGCTGCTTCTTATGATTGTTGGATATGACACGCTTTTTTTGGTCTTCTGGGATCTCAGAACGATATAAATGTTTTACACAAATCGCCTTTGTTTGAAGATTAAAAGTATGGAATTAGTCCTCAGGTAAATTTCACTATCAACGGGAATCGCTACACTCATGGTTATTATCTTGCAGATGGAATTTATCCAAAATGGTCAACTTTAGTTCAATGTTAACGTCAGCCACCTGCCGGTGAAATGGGTCGTTCAGTAATAGACAAATGAAACTGAGAAATGATGTGGAACGGGCTATTGGAATTCTGAAGCGGAAGTTCGCCATCATTTATGGGACCTATCGTGGTCTAATGCGTAAGACTACCCTGACTTGCATAATTATGCATAACATGGTAATTCAGGAAACCCGTCGTAATAAGAATTTGACTAACCATGAAGATGAAGACTTAGGGCCTGAGGTTCAACCAGAAATAGGATTACCAGCAAGGAACTATGCGCAAATGACTAGTCACATTGAGAACAGGGCTCTCTATAACATGTTAAGGAAGGATCTTAGAGCGAATATGTGGGCTGAGTTTGGAAGAGATGGAGGGAGAATTGCGTAGTGTTGTCAAGTTTAGTTGTTTAGTTTAATTGTTTGTTTCAAAGTTTTGTTTTGAAGTTGTTTAAGTTTAATTATTTGTTTCATAGTTTTTTTTTGAAGTTGTTTAAGTTTAATTGTTTGTTTCATAGTTTTGTTTTTAGGTTGTTTCCAATCGTTTTAATTTTTTTACGTTTTTCGCTAGAAGTAGCGGTCTAGACTCCATCGCTAGCGGCCTAGACTCAATCGCCAACAATCCTTATAAATACATACCACCTCATTCGTCTCAAAATCACACCTTCACTTAAAAACTTCTCCACTTCATCCATTTCAAAATCACACCTTCACATAAAAATTTATCTACTTTCTGGGTAATTTATGGATGATCCGAGATTTACTGAAGATGAAGATTTATCTCTTTGTAGAAACTATGTAATATACTACCCGAAGAGAGGTGAAGAACGGCGGATGAACGGTTTACCCAGTATGAGTTATTGGGGTAAAATTCATGAAACCTTCTGCACAGAGACATGTAATCCTCATAACCGGGATCAAGCTTCTTTGTTTTTAATGGAATGAAAAACTAGTACAACTTCATTCATCATAACCGAACTACTATATTTTCATTAAAATTAAAGATGATATATTAATTAATTAAGTGGCACTACTTCATCGTGGTCTTCATCATCCTCATCTTCAGCTTGACCTCCAAATTTTTTTTCCAAATTTCTCTAGTAACATTTTTCTTCCAACTCCTCTGCTAACTTCTCCATCTCCATCTCTCATACCATCAATTGTCTCGGGGTCATTGTTGAGGTATTCGCAGTTATAATCTTATTCTTGTCATAGTCTGAAACAAATTTCTCTTGAGTTTGTCGATGTTTTTCATCTCCGTAGTCATGAATTGTCGGTATACTGCTCTTTGTTTTTCGACGGTCTTCTGGTGATCTATTAAAGTATCCAAAAACCCTTTACTTGATTCTCCTTCTTGGAGAGCTTTTCTCGCTGCTCTTGCAACGTTTCTTCCTAATAATTTTCTCTTAATCGCAGCATTGAGATTCAAGTTGGAATTGTTGTTTGTTGTGGTTTCTGGTGAAGAAAATGGATTCTCTAGAGGGGATGAGATGATTGAGATGGTTGTGAAACTGGTGTTGAAGGCGAAGAAGTGTATAGTGAACTTGCAGGTACATTCTGCATATTTCCTAACACTTCTGGATTATATTTAGGCAACACTTTCAAAATATGATAACAACTTTCATAACCAATTTTTTTCTCATGTTTATGGTGCCAATCATTTCGACACTTTCGTTCGAAATCAACATCGACAAGACCGCTCGCTCGAGCACGATCAACTTGCATTATAACAGCAACATACAAGGCAACTTGGGAGTTGTTTACAACGAAGCGACCGGACAATCCATTTTCATCACGATCGTTGATGTTCATAGTTTCATCACGAAATTTAGCAAATATGTTGTCCCACAACTTGGTAGATTGTTGCTGGGCACCATCGATACTACCTTGTGTAAAGAACACATAGTTTCTGCAAATGCTTTCATCTTCGGCTAAGGTAAATTTTGGACCCCTAATCTTCTTACTTTTAGTCAATTGAGAATTAGATTAAGACATATTAAAAAACTACACAATATAAGTGAATGAAAGAGTTGGATGATGAAATTTGTTTAAGATTTTAATAAATGTGAGAAGTGTGAAGAGTAGAGAAGAGAAGGTGTGAGTTAAAGTGGAAATGGAATTAGGTATTTATAGGGGGAAGATTTATGGCCGTTGGATCAGATTCTATTGGGCGGTGAAGACTAGACCGATCGGTCGAATGTAAACCGCTAGCGATCTAAACAAAGCCGGCCGGTGTAAACTACACCGAGCTATCAAGACTCGACCGCTCGGTGGAAACTTGACCTGGCCTGGCTAAGTGGAAAATTTGCCACTTTGCAATGCCCATAGTGGGTGCAAAATTGGCAAAACTGGGGCTTTGCCATGCCCATAGGAACCGGCCTAACGGTCTTGGGATGCTCCGTGCGGGAGGGATATGAGATACATTTGGAGGTATGGTACACTGCTTGAAAGCCTTCAAGACAAGTGGTGCTTTTTCGAACACTACACAACATGACATAACTTATGGCTTGGGCCTTGGGGTTGGGGATTAGAAAAGATGAATAACAGAAATAGAAGCAGCCCTATGTAATTTGTTGGATTCTGCGGAAGGAGAGTAATAGCCACACATGTGTATATGGAAGGAGAGGACATAATTTTGTTATCATTTCCACATTGTGGAGACCTTCTGAATTAGATACTCCCTCTGTCCCACTATTATGTGACCTACTTATTAAAAAAAATGGTCCCACTAATAGTTGACCTATCTCATTAAATAAGAGGATATTTCTAAAACTACCATTTTGATTGATTATCGTTAATATAAGAAATATATATAATTTGATATTCATGTTTTTATTCATTAGGTAGGTGTTTTAAAATGCTTTTCATTTGTATAAAGTTTACGAATATCCTTGGTATAGTTTGAGAGATAAATCATTTTTAAATTTTACTAGTTATTATCCTTAAGGGTATAATTGTAAAAAATATTTAAAAATACTCTTTTTCCCTTCCTTGGCTTAAAAATTGTGTAAACTTGAACTAGGCCATCTTATAGTGGGACAAAGGAGCACTTCTAAACACGTCTCTCTGGAGACCATTTTGTTTCAAGTAGTGGCAGTTCGATCTTGGTAGTTATGACGGTGAAAAGCCTTTAATCAACTGTCTTAGATCTTTCAACTCATCTTCATCGCGTCCAATTCAACAATCCTCATCAGTCTAGGGTTGCACATAGTACAATTTGATAAGGTTTTGGAATTAACCTGAACCGAAATTTAGGATAACGGTTTCTAAGATTCTGAAGCCATAGCAAACCATGTCCAAAACGGTTAGGTGCGTAACCGTCCGTTTTCCTGAACCAGCAACAATATAGGATTTCAACGTAAACATATCATGTAATATTCAACTAAATCCGGATCAAGTCCAAAGAACGCCAAAGGAATTATGACAAGCTAATTTAGATAGTCGTAGCCATATAAATGTTAATTAACAATTACAATTCCAACTACAACAACAAAATTATGGCAAATTAACTTAAATTATTTTTAGTAAAATAACAACGCCAATCTCTTCAAATAATATCACTTATACGGAAGCCCGTCGTCACCTGTTGATTTCCTGCCCATTTCTCTATGCAATGCTAATTACAAGATTATCTTTAAGATCATTGTAAATAGAATGAAACCACTCTTGAGTAAAATAATAAGTCATTTTCAAGCGACATATGTCTGTACCAGACATATTCATGATAATGTTATAATTGCTCATGAGCTGGTGCATTCCATGAAGAGGAAAAGGAAAAATGGCGTGGGGTGTTATGGGGGTCCATTCCTCATCGATGTTCTCAAGTCTTTTGGTTTTTCACAACATTGGTGTGAGATTAATTATCAGTGCATAAGAACTATCAACATTTCCATCATGTTAAATGGATCTCCATGTAAGGCTTAAGGCCAACTTGGGGTCTGAGACAGAGAGACCCCCTGTCTCCGTATCTTTCATAATTTGCATGGAATCTCTTTCTGGATTTATCCATACTGAGAATTTCCAACTCATCCATGGATTTAAGGTCACAAAAGATGCGCCTAGCATCAGTCATCTTCACTTTGCTGATGACTGTCTTGTTTTCACCAAAGCTTCTCATGCTGATGCTGAGAATCTAATGTGTCTAATCAAATACTTTAGCCTTATATCTAGTCAGGTCATAAATTTTGAGAAAACGAGTTGTGTTTTAGTCATAATGTTGATTCTAACCTTGCTGCCTCTCTTATCAGGACCCTTAATGTTAAGAAGATTGCTTTAAATGAGAAATACTTGGGTAACGAAGTCCAAAACTGATCTTTTATCCATCTAACAAGTCAATTTGACAAGAGAGTAGCAAAATGGTCGGGTAAAAACATTAACCAAGCAAAGGTCTGTTCTTGTTGAACATGTGCTCAAGGACTCTCTGGTCTATCATATTACACACATTCTCTATTTCCGACAATATTACACACCGGACGGAACAATCCCAAGGGATTTCTGGTGGGGAAAAAAACAGACCTGGTGGTCTATACTTGAAAAATTAGGGTGAAATTTATAACCACAAGATTTAAGGAGGACTTGGTTTTAAAAATCTCAAACATGTTAATTTAGCTTTGTTGATACACTCTCAGCATGATCTTTGTTTTGAGATTTTGAAATGTAAATATTTCAAAAATTGCTCTCCCCTTCCTTACACATTAAGTAAAGAGTGGTTTTGGGTATGGAGAAGCATTTGCAGAGGCTTGAATTTTATTTTGCGAAATGTTGTTTGGGATCTCGGGGATGGCAATAGCATTTTAGCTTTTAAAGACAATTGGATATTTAATGGTGCTCAGCCTTTATGTAATGCATACCCAAACACTAACTTTTTAGTATCAGATTTGATCGATAAAGATGCTAATAGCTGAAATCTTGATTTAGCTAATGCTTATTTCACTCCTCATAATGCATAACTCATCTGAGGTACCAAAATTCTCATTTCAGGCCACGACAGACTAATTTGGCCATTCTCTAAAAATGGCTAATTTTCTATCAAATCTGCGTATAAAATCTTACCTAGTCAATTCGAGCACATTCATAATCCTAAAAATGTAAACGCTTCCTATAAGTCTCTTTGGAAGCTTCTAATGCTTCCTAAAGTTCGGATATATATTTGGAAACATTATGACAATATCTTGCCCGTGAAATTAATTATTTGTAGATTTAATACCTCTCATGATATGAATTTTAATTTGTGTGGGACTTATTAATTTAATACCTCTCATGATATGAATTTTAATTTATGTGGGACTTATTAATTTAATTATTTGATGATTTAATACCTCTCATGATATGAATTTTAATTCGTTATGCCTGAAACTCCTGAGCATCTTATTTTGCATTGTACTTTTGCTCAGGAAGTTTGGTCGTCAGCACCTTATTACAACATAGTCTCATAAGTCAGAGACTAAAATCTAAACTTAAAAGAATGGGTTGGGCAGTGGTTATCTTCTAATACCCTAAAAGATAAAGTTGTTGTTGTTTTCTCAATTGCTTGGAGCATTTGGAAGGATAGATGCTCTTTCATTTTTCAGGGCAAAAATTTAAATCATAATGCTACTGCGAGATTATCTCTTAAGCTTGTGAATGATACTGATGTTTATCTGAGAATTGATACTG
Source organism: Papaver atlanticum (assembly GCA_023531105.1). Lineage (NCBI taxonomy): Eukaryota > Viridiplantae > Streptophyta > Magnoliopsida > Ranunculales > Papaveraceae > Papaver > Papaver atlanticum. The sequence continues at coordinate 7,117,424 of JAJJMB010009125.1, read as the reverse complement.
CTATAAATGTTCCCATCAACCGATCTACAGATAAAATGATTTAAATTATATAGTATCTTCGTTGCCAGAGGACTGAATTATTGTTTACAGTGACACATCTTATGATGTTAATATTAATCTGTCGGGAACTGGTTTGATTATGGATGATACAACATGTAACTATATTCACGGCAAAGTCATTCTAGGAGTAGCGAGGAACACTGAAGAAGCTGAATGCTTGGGCTTCCTGGAAGCTAGCATTTGGGAGAAAGAAAGGAACAAGATCAAAGTTTGCTTCATTAGTGATGCTTAATTAGTAGTAGGATATTTTAGTTCTAATAATAACCCGTTGTTCTAGTATAGTAACTCTACATTGGATGATTGCAAGTCGATTCAGAACTTTTTTTACATTTTCTAGAGTAGAGTTTCTATGAAGAAATTTCAATACCCTTACTGACATTGAGTACAAGGTGAATGGTTGGGTACAATTCCAACCTTCCTGTCACAACGTTTGTAATTTTTTTGGTTTAATGGTAATCATTTTTCTTAGAAAAAAGCACACACGGATAAATCGAAAAACAAATGATAAAAGTAGTTCACTACTGTATTTATGTTTTAGAAATCATTCAAGTAAAGTTAAACTTAAAAAAAAAACATAACAATACAAACTCACTACACATCAAAGGTAAAGAAACGACAGACTATATGTTTCTACATTGTTCCTTATTCTCTTTTGAGGTGTGGGTTTTCCTTATCAAAGCTTCCAGAATAGCGTGGCCGATCCCATAAATATTATTGATTTTTTTAATGCCTGGACGAACAATATTTTATGGGGAAAAGGGAACGCAGTCTGGAGTTTACTTCATTATGTTATGTGTTGGTTATTGTGAAAGGAAAAAAATAACCTTGTTTTTGGAGCTTCTGATTTTATGGTCTTGCGACTTTGAGACTTTTCGAAATGTAATTTCTAGTTTTGTCAAGAGCAATTGTGGGGATATTATGTGCATGTAAGTTCCTTTCCTGATTGTTTAAGGGACTCTTTTTTTCTTTAATATAACTTTTTCTTTTGGAAAAAAAAAAGATAAAGATAAATACATAACATATTAATATTACTTGATAACAAATAATTGGGGATATACAAGCCACTATGCCAAGCTAATAAAAAATGGCAATAGGTTTCAAAGCTAATGGAAATCGATCAACATACATATCAATTAATAATTATAATAAGAGAATTATAAGATTATGATGGACTATTGAAATGAAAATGTTAGAGCATAGCTCAGTCGAACTCACAAGTTTTGTTATGTCAAGCTTGTTATCAACGTTAGATGTACAAAACTGTATCTTGATTCTTGATCTACTAAGTTAAGTCCCGGACTAGGATTAAAGTATGGTAGTTGAGCATCAGAAATCACCGAATACTCTTGAAGATTGAAAACTGAAGGACAATGAAGACATGAACGGGGACTTCATCAATAAAGTATGTGAAAACTGATTTCATTTGGAATTCTTGTTTAAGTATACCTTTCTAATCTATCGAAACAAGTGCCCACTCTATGGAATAATTTATATGACAGTAAATATACATTTATGTGCACACTCGAGGATATTTAATCATAATACTTTAGTGAGAATGATATTTATCCCGGGAAAGGTTCTCATATTGTAATGAATGGAAATACGAATCCAACGAGTCAAGAATCACCAAATTCCGAGTTATAACGTAGAAGTTATGAGTGATTTATTAATGCATGCAACACTTATTATGTTTTGCTAAGGCAGTTCGTGAAAAGGAAACAATCCACGAACTTTCAGTGATGGTTCACAGACTAAACCGCAAAAACGTGACTAAATGTTTTTTAAAAAAAAAAAAACTGGAAATGGCATTGAATACTTAAGAGTTTACATGAATTATATACTCTAGCAGTTGGACGGTGATATTGCTGAGAGGGAGACATAACCAAGCTCCACTCATTTTATCTACTCTGGAAAGTTTCGATTACAAATATGTTTCTTTATTTCGTTCCTTTGGCACATAACAACATTGCCAAAAACAGAATTCTCTGGGCAGTCCATTAACTTTGACAAGTCAGGGTTGGCGTTCAGTCCAAAGACTAAACCTAATGTTAAGAATCAAATTGCTACCATTCTGAATATTAGAAGGATGGCCTTACAAGATAAATACTTAGGAGTGCCTCTTTTAATTCAGAAAAATAAAGTTGAGACTTTTAAGCATCTATCTGAAAAATTTGGTCATAGATTGGCTTTATGGAATGGTAAACACTTAAATCATCCAGGTAGGACTATGTTGGCTCAAACTGTGTTAGGGTCTTTATCTTCTCATCATATTTCAGTATTTCCTATGCCTAAAGTTCTCAGTGATAAGTTTGATAGATTTCAGCGGAATTTCGTGCTTAATAAAAAACAGACAGGAATGAGTCTTAATATTATCAAGTGGGAAACAGTGGCTCAACCTAAATAATTAGGTGGTTTGAATATCAAAAAAACTGAAGTGATGAATTGTGCTCTCCTTGCTAAGCTAGCTTGGACATTTCTTACTGAGGAGAACACTTTGTGGGGCAGAGTCATGAAAGGTGAGTATTTTCCCTTCCATAATCCTTTACATTTTGTTAATGATAAGACAAGGTCTTGGATATGGAAAGGTGTGTGTAGGGGTATAAGTATTATCAAAGAAAATTATCGTTGGGAAATTGGGGATGGCAGGAGTATTTCAATCTGGAAAGATGTTTGGATTCCAGGTTGGAAAATTCCTCCATCTTCTCGTTTTGTCTCTGCATCTCTACAAACTGTTGATCAACTAATTGATAATAAAAATAAGTCTTGGAGAATGGATATTATGAATATGATTTTTGATAATGAAATTGTTAGAGAAATCTCTAAAATTATAATCTCATCAACTGGTATAGATCAATTACGATGGGTCCCAGCTGAAAATGGTGTTTTTTTTATGTTAAGACGGCTTATAGGGTCCTTGATTCAGCTAGTAGAAGTGTTGTTACAGATGTTAGGATTGCTAATTTTCCATGGATATTATTTTTGAAAGCTGATCTGCCACTTAAAATTTTGCATTTTTTGTGGAAGTGTGTGAAAAAGCGGGGGTCTAACAACCTCACCCAATATTTCGCTTAGCAATCTGTATGGACTAACTCCAATATACTTTCAAGAGAATCAACTAGACAGTTAGACTCAATCTTATAAAAAGTATATCACAGAGTTATATCTAAATCTCTCAATTCAATCCGCAATTAAACAAATATAATTTGCGAACCCGATTGAATACAAGAGAGATTACTTGAATGGTACCAAAGACCAATGTTTAAGGATCAATCAATTTCAATCAACAACCAAAGGTTGGATTTACCAATTGATCTATTCAACGCACAACTTGTGATATTTCAATTATATAACAAAATATAATACGGAAAAGAAATAACAAAGACACCAGAAGTTTTGTTAACGAGGAAACCGCAAATGCATAAAAACCCCGGGACCTAGTCCAGATTGAACACCACACTGTATTAAGCCACTATAGACACTAGCCTACTACAAACTAACTTCGGTCTGGACTGTAGTTGAACCCCAATCAATCTCACACTGATTCAAGGTAAAATTGCGCTCTTTATGTCTCTGATACCAGCAGGATACTACATACTTGATTCCCTTAGCTGATTTCACCCACAAATAAGAGTTGCTACGACCCAAAGTCGAAGACTTGATAAACAAATCTGTATCACACAGAAAAGTCTATAGGAATAGATAAATCTGTCTCCCACAAAAATACCTACGAGTTTTGTTCCGTCTTTTGATAAATCAAGGTGAACAGGAACCAATTGATATACCGGACTTATATTCCTGAAGAACAGCCTAGAAATATCAATCATCTCACAATAATATTAATCGACTAGCGAAACAAGATATTGTGGAATCA
>JAJJMB010009125.1:7019518-7113483 GCA_023531105.1 Papaver atlanticum | reverse complement strand
ATCACGCAACTATAGAGAAAATAGTTGGGTTTGGCTTCACAATCCCAGTGAAGTCTTTAAGTCGTTAACCTACAGGGTCTCGTGAGAAACCTAAGGTTAAACGAGAATCGACTCTAGCTTATATATACAACTAGTATCACACAGGAGGTGTAGGGATTAGGTTTCCCAGTTGCTAGAGTTCTCCTTTATATAGTCTCCAAATTAGGGTTTGCAATCTAAGTTACCTTGGTAACAAAGCATTCAATATTCACCGTTAGATGAAAGCCTGATTAGATTCAAGCTAATATCTTTCAACCGTTAGATCGAATTTAGCTTGTTATACACAAATGAAATGTTACTTCATTTAGGTTTGAGTAACCGTACCTAAACGTGTACACTTAGTTGGTTCAACAATAGTTAACCAATGGTTAGCCATATGAGCACTTTCATATCAACCTTATTCATCCTCACCATAACTAGTTCAAATGACTCAAATGAACTAGTTAGAGAGTTGTTCAATTGCTTAGATCTTATAGAAGTATACAAGACACAATCGAAGAAAAATCGGTTTTGATTCACTCGAATCGATTCATGAACATTATAGCCACGGTTTGCAAAGATTGCATTCCTTAATATATAAATGTTTTAGTTCATGAACAAACCGATTTTAGAAAGTAACCTACTTAAGTATGCATACGGGTACGCGTACTTAAGTAACCGGATTGAGTTTGTTTTCACTCTCAAACTCCAGCAGAAATTCACGGACGTGAACTTTCCGCCAGTATGCGTATGAGTACTCATACTTACTCGGATTTCCAACAACCGCCAGTACGCGTACGGGTACGCATACTTTGGGTTCTCGGTTTTGGACTTTTACACAAATGTGAGAACACACCATCTTTATATCCAAAGTTGGTTACATGTTCTAAACTCTCATTTCAATCATTGAAACTTTCTTAGAGGATGTTATATAGTTGTTATTGACAAACCATTTTTCATCAAAGAGATTTTCAAGTTATTGAAATATTCAACATGACTTTCTTCCCGAGTAAAGATGAACTTGGCCAAAGCGAAAGCTCACCAACACATATTTCGAGAAATAGATAAGCGAGATAAACTCGGCTCGAAATAGCAAATGTGTATAATCGAAGTCTATATTACAATACGACTTTTGTCTCAAGATAGGAGATAAAATAGATAGACTTTTGAGTGATAGATAAGTTCAAGTATCCACATACCTTTTTGTCGATAAAGTTCCACAAGTTCCTTGATTAGTTCTTCGTCTTTGCATGATGAACGTCATGGAGTCTAGAGCTCAACTACACTTACTATCCTAGTCCGAGACTTAGCTATAAGTAGACTAGAAATCAAGACTTATAGTTTTGGCAACTAAACTTGGCAAACAAGCTTAAGATAGCAACGCTTGCGAGTTCGACCGAGCAGTGCTCTAACAGTGTGTTCATGGTTACTTACCTGTTAAGGAAAGACTAGCTAGACATGTAGCTGCTAATTGCCATTTTTGTGATATAGGTGATGAAACTGTCCATCATTTGTTGATTGATTGCGATATTTCAAAATCCATTTGGCTGGCTATAAATCCTAACATTGCAGGTTTGTGCAGTGAGTGAACATTTTTGAGTGGATTGCCAGCTGGTTTATAACTGGTGGAAGCTCAACGGATTTCAACAAGGAATTGGTGGAGTTTGCTTCATTTACACTTTGGCATATTTGTAAACTTCGTTGTTCTGTAGTTTTTGATAATTCTCCTTTGAATATACCTAATGTTGTGAGTCTGACAAATCATAGTGTGCATGAATGGGTATCTAGTAATAATCATTTGTCTTTGAGTAATCATACTAATGCCAGGGTTAGGATGCACATTCCCTGGATTAGGCCGCCTGAATCGTTTACCAAATTTAATTTTGATGCTTCTTTCTCTAAAGACTCTAAGCTTATGGGAACTGGACTAATTGTGGTTGATGATGCAGGGAATTGGAAAGCAGCATGCTGCATTCTAGGGGTAGAACAATATGCATAAAAAGCTGAGGCGTAAGCTGCATTAGAAGGAATAAAGTGGGCTTTTCAAAATAAAGTTGTTAATCTTCAACTTGAAGGAGACTGTTCTAATGTAGTGAATGATATTAATGGCAAGCAAGGCTCAGTGAAATGGACAACAAATAGTATAATTTATATATGATTGTTGAAATCTTCTTAATAATTTTAATAAGTGGGAACTTTGTTATGTCCCAAGAGAGACGGATGAGGTGGGTGATTTATTAACAAAAGATGCTAGAATGAGTAGTAATCCTGTATTTTGGAATAAGAGATTACCAGAATGGTTGTACTCTCTAATCTCTGGAAAACTTGATTTAACTCAGTGATTTATCAATGAAATTATTTTCTTATTAAAAAACAATGCAACCTCCAGTGAATAGTGAAGTTTTCTTTATTCACCGCTTCCACCACAAGCATTGAGTCTAGTTCAAAACGCACCCTCCCTAATCTCAAGTTTTTTTCTTCCCAATTTACTGTTTTTCAGTTTTAATAATAGCATGAAAAGAACCATTATAATTAATATCCTAAAGGATAAGGAATCCAGTAAGCATTTTCACGATTTTGTGTGATCATTGTTCTATGAACAATGGAAGGTATGTTCAGCTATGAATCTCCTGCAGTTGTAAATGATTTTTCTTGGCGAAGAAGCACTATTTTGGAAGACTTTTTCACACTTTTCATTCCAGATACACCATAGACAACCTAGAAAGTTTTTTAACTACAACTGTATAGAACCTATAAGACTTTTTATCTTGTGAATTCGTATCTTGAAATATTGATTACAAGACTTGTTCTTTTTGGAATTCGGCTCGTGTACTATTCCAGTACATACTAGGTTGATCTTGGATATTGATTTTTGAGATCGTCCAAGAGTTCTTATACACAATCAGGTTCACGGATCTTTGATCTAAACTACTGATTAGACAAGAAAGATAAAACATATATACATATTGTTCAAGGATCATTAAGTTGGTCTACTTGCAACTGTATTAGGTTTTGTTTTATAGATCCAAAAAAAAGTTGGTGGTGTACTTGGTACCTTTTATTTTCATTTTCGTAAAAGAATGATCCCACCAGCTAAACCAATAAATGGGACATAACACTTATTTGGCACTCAAACTCCTTTGTCTTTAATCTTTGTTTCTCAAAGGAAAATGATATATGGAGCATGAATAGTCAACAGAACCTAGGTCTAATCCAATTCAAAGTATCGAAAGAATGTCACGACTTATACTTCAAGTTCCTTGATCTTCAGCATATGAAAAGTTTAAGTGACTCAGATGGTCCCTAGTGTATTTTCTTAAAACACCTGGATAATTCCAGCTGATTATTTTCAAGTGAGCTATAAATATAAGAGAATAACAGATTTAAGTCTATGAATATAAGAGAAACTCAAGTGAGTAGTAGGGTTGTAGCAAAAAACAATGTAGTAAATTAAAAGCATGCAGTGAGCTTTTAGACTAATATTAATAAATGCAGGAGTATGAAGAATATAAATTTGCGTGGAAAATTGGAAGAGGAATAGGTTGCGAATTCCAAAATGAGCAAACATCCCATGATTCATACAGGTATCAGCTGCATTTTCCTTTTTTTCCATCCATCTCGATCCCTTCCATATGTTCTGTATGAGTATTTATAGCTTTACAGATGTCATTGTTGTTAGTGTTCTTATCTTGAGCCAGAACAACAATTTAACGAGAGGGATCAGAACCATTAGTAATGGAGGGTTGGTTCATAACTCTATTATTGTTTCCAGTTTTCTCAGCTTCCATTTCCTCCCTTGGCGATTCTTCAATTTGGTATATCCATCTTCTTCCAGAACGTTACCATCTGCATGATCTTCACCATGATCTATATTGTTCTCTTTGCAATATTGAGCATACTTGCAACATCCCGAGTTCGGGACCAGGTCAAACCCATATGGAGATCCGTACTCGAAGTGTTACGGGAAGAAAAAAAATCTAATTTATTTATTACACCAAACATAATTGAATTTTATATAATATGAATTGAAACTATGAATTCGCTAATCATCTTTAACAACATTTCCAACAAACATATTAATCAAAATTACATTTCAAAAAATACAATCAATAAGCTAACTTCTTAGTTTCCACTTTCACATTCCGTAATATCTGCAAGAATGTTGATTGGGGTGAGATGACAGCTCAATAGAATGTATTCTCATTCTCAAAATATGCGAAAAAACTCAAACAACATACATCAAGAGATTTCGGCACAACTTCAAGGGTTCAATTATATATTTGACAAATTCAGAATACCAATAACGTTTTAAACAAATCAACCATTTCTGTTTTCAACTTATGAGTTCACAATATTAATAAGTTGCACGAGTTTTCTCAGTTCGTTCCATGCTAATCCGCTTATCGGGGTCATTACGATAAGTTGCATGAGTTGCCTCAGTTTCTGCCATGTAAATATGCTTATCGGGGTCATTCCAATAAGTTGCACGAGTTTCCTTAGTTCGTGCCCTGTCAATCCTCTTATCGGGGTCATTCCGATAATTTGCACGAGTTTCCTCGGTTCGTGCCCCACCATCCAAATAAACATATCCATTTATTTATAAAATCATATTTTTATCGTACGACATATATCCTAATATTCCAAACCACATCATCAACAAGTTGTAATTTCAAAACTTTCACATAAGTAATTTATAAATCCGCATAACACAGTGCTCAAACCCTTTCAAGATTTAGCTTAATTCTATGTAACCTGGAGAATCTAAAGTTTACCATAGAAAAATTTCAAACAAAACCAATGGTTCAAACAATAGTTATTGAATTTACAATGGAATCCTAAAACATTGGGCAGATTACATCATATTACCAAAATATTCACCTTAAATTCATATTCACCTGGAATTGATCAAATTCAAAGCACAATGAAAGATATCATACATATCCACAACTTTTGTTTAGATTATAAATCATTCTAACATCATTAAGGTTACCAAAATCAATCAAAAACATGTAAAACGAAACTGTCCATAAATTTCAGAATATCATCCAAACTAAAATAAATATACAGCGGTGAATTTATGGTAGATTATCTTCAAACTTTAACCAGGGTTTCCTAAACATGTTATCTATCTATATTAAAAGGTTGATCATCAACTTGATGCATAGAACTACAAAGATAAATTTCAGAAACTTAGCAATATAGAATTAAACGGATCAAAATCAAGTATAACAAAAGAACAAAGAAAATGGGATCTAGCATTATACCTCTTAATTGCTACAAACTCCTCCTAATTTTCTTTACCATCCTTCTCCAAAAATCTCTAGTTCCATCTTCTTCTCCTTCTTATTTCTCTCTAGCTTAAGTTTATGTTTATAACTCCTTCATTTTCTTTATCTCTTTATTTCCTTTTATAAACTATATATACTAATACAAATATTAATATCGCTCAAATTAATAATAATGCATCACATTTATTATTTTTCTTAATTATTTTATTATCTTTTCATTTTCTCTAAATTTTATTTACATATATTAAAATAAATTAAGTAACATTATCTCCACCCTAACTTGTAGTTTTTCTAGTTCAAACAGCCCAGCTAGGCTAAGGCAAAGGAAACAACAACTTAAACCACAAGGTTAACTAATCCGGGTTATAATCCAACCGGAAACGGTAACTAAAAATACCGGGTATTACAATACTGCTCGGTAGTCATAACTTTGAGTTTTAAAACCTATGCAACTTCCTCACAAGTGTCATCATTATGATATGTTGTATAACACTGGTTACATAAGTTGTGTGGTTGTTTCATCCAGGGGTATCTTATCCAAACAACCTTACCAGAATTGGTATTCCACCACTTACCTCTCTTTTGTTGAGGTCCATATCCACTATAGCCGTGATCATATCTCTCAATCTTGGTCTGCAGTTCTTTGGTCCTGTGTAAATCTTCCTTCCACGATCTATAATGGCTTCATTGATAATAGCTTCACGTTGATGCTCAAGTAGGAGATACTTGAATTGGACATTCTATTCCTGCTTAATGAACCTCCATTTATCATATGAAATTTCAGTAGTGTAAATCTGCAAACCTAGCAGACATCTCATAACATTCCACGGGGACTTCAAAAATATGTCCTACACGTCTTTCTAGGAGTTAAACTTGACGATGTAAATATTTTTTCCAACAATTATAGTTTTTTCCTTTTGTATTTCTTCCAAAGCAAACTTAGTTCATCCGTTAGCTTTTTCGTCACTATGTCATCATCTGTCATAAGTTTGCGAATCAAACTGTTCGACCAAGTATCAACAGCTTCAGATAAGATTTTTGCAGAACCAATAACACTTCTAGCCAGATTGATTATATGCTTCATAATGATTGTACTCCTCATTTGATCTGTAATGCTAGTGATAGAGTTGGTGTTTAGGGATTTCCATGAGAAATGAGTGATACGATTTTTTGTTAGGGTTGAAATTAGAAAATGAAGAACATATAATGTTGATATTTATCTACCTGTTCATCCATACATATGTTTACAGCTAACTATTGCGGTCATTGCAACAGTGTGGAATTTTTCGATGTGCACTAATGCGGTCATCAAACATCAGCTTCCCAAAAAAGTCATTTATCCCTGGAAAGCTTCCCACCGAGCACGCTTAACTGCAAAATTATTTCCCACTCCGAAGCCAGAGATGGCTTTGAAATATTTAAGTCTGGATCTTTGACGTTTTCCGCCCTCCATGAAAAAAAGTACCTGACCTAACCCGTGGGTTTCTCAACGGCCTGATGCATTTTGGATATGGTGACATCAGGGTTGTACATAGCATGGTTAGGTACGGTTTTGGGATAAATCATAACCAAAACTAACCATACCCCGTTTTAGAAGCTTGTGAAACCGTACCATACCCCGTTTTAGAAGTTTGTTGCAGAAGCGAACTGACACGACACGGTGCTTAAGTTCACTGAACAACATGAACACCATGATAAACTAATTTATACATACTATCAAGTAGCTAAAAAGGGTAAAGGAAATCAATCGTAAATTCTTGGTAACATACATATCAATTAATAATTACAACAAGAGGATTTTAAGACTGGATAAACAACTTAAAATTGAAGAAACTAACGGCTTAGATTAATCGGTTTAAACCGTTGGTCTTTGGTACGGTTTTAAGGTCCACCAAAACAAACAAAAATATATTGTATATACAATGTTAAAACCATCCCATAACATTAGATAAATAGTTTGGTTTAGTTCATGATTCATCGGTTTAATACGATGCGATTTCATGGTTTAAAACAGCTAATGTACAACACGAGTCACGTACAATGCGATTTAATGGTTTAAAAAGGTTAATATGCAACACGAGTCGCATTTATAAAGGACATATATTTTCAGCTGTAGTTTGGATCCATGTGTTAGAGCATAGCTCGGTTGAACTTACCAAGCGTTGGTATGTCAAGTTTGGTTGTCATATTTTAGTGTGTAAAAACTCATCTAAAGTCGCTTGATTATATACTAGAGTCAACTTCGTTTAGGTTAGACTAGAAAGTCTAGGAATATTGAGACATACAAGTATTACTCTGAAGACCTGAAGAATGTGAAGAAGTAACGAACTACAACGACGACATCATCCTTCCACTTGAGGTTAGTGATATTGACTTAAACTGTTTCATTCCTAACGTATCTTTGAAGTCGTGCTATATTGAAAACATAACTACAAAGCTATATATATTGTACATATTGTATGATACTCTAGTGATGTGGCATGGTAATAATTGTATGATCATAGTATTAGGGAATTAGACTACGATGTATAACACTTATCTTTTGAACTTCGTAGATATGACATCGACATAATCTTGTATATACTGTTATGATTATGTGAATGGGTTATGGTGAAGATTTTATCCTAGGAAATAATGTTTTACATTTGTTTAAAGGAAGTATATTCATGAACTTGTTTTGTGAATCGAAAGGGAAATCATTAGGCTTATTGTTTCGGCTATTCATTGCAAATCTTTGGATGACCAATATGTGTGAGATGGTAGAACCGATCTTAACCTTAGTTATGTATCTTGGTATAACTACTCACAATGCCTGACTTATGATTTGGTATTACTAGTTTTTATTAATTGGTGTAACTGATCCTAAGTAATCACCATGTGATGGTATGATCGATATTTGTAATTGGTGTGACCGATCCTAGTAATTGGTGTAACCGATCCTGGTAATTGGTGTGACCGATCACAGAGTGTTGAGTAATCAATCCTTGTAATTGGTAACCGGTCCTGATAATTGGTGTAACAGATCCTGGTAACTGGTGTGACCGATCACAAGCAATACCGTGGGAATATGGAACCGATCCTGGTAACTGATGTAACCGTTCCTGGTAACTTGTGTGACCGATCCTAGTGATTGGTATAACCGATTGAACCCATGTATGTGATTTAATATTTGATCAATCACATAGTTATCTTGGAATATAGGTCAACCAATTCTAAACTTGTTTCGAAGTGTGGTATAACCGATTCTAAGAATGTAAATCCATGTAAATATGAATAAGGATTTACAGTGAATGAACACGTACAATAACTCTTATCATTTATTGTTCAAAGATATTCCTTAGTACTCAAGGAGATCCTGTGCCGAGATAAATCAAGAATCTTTTAATTAAGGTTTTTGGTTTTATATGATTTAATTACCAGCAATTAAATGCATATCTCTAGGGAATAAAAATTAGTAATGTGCATTTACTAATTGGATATTTTCTATCGAGAGATTTCGGAAATATTGGACTGGCATTTATTAGAATTAGGAAAAACGAATCTTGTCATTCATTGCGTATCTTGATAATATTTTCGGTTTTGGAAATTCCTTGATGTACAAACATCTTTGGTCTATAAATACCTAAGTTTGCATTTATAGCAAACTATCCTAAGAGCCAGTCAAACTTCATTTCTTGTTGTTTCTGGTGGAGCCGTCTATTCGGAGAGGAAAGTATCCTAATTAGGTGAAATCTCTTATGACCGCTGGTTTAAATACTTCTGTAGGATCAAGAAGCTCTACAAGTACCGTTGGTGGGAAACTAGATAATTGCAATGTTATTAGTTTTCGATTGATTTGATTGATTAACAGTTGTTGAAACTTTGATTGCACCTAGTTTGTTTATTCTTGAGAATCTTCTCTTCTGATATAAGATTCACTCAAACTAGATCGAAGTATCGACGGGATCTTTAGAACTATTGTTAGCTCTAAAGACATCTTGTGATAATCCATTGTTAACAGACTCCATTCTGCGTGTGATTGATCACAAGAGATTCAAGTGGTGTTGTGCAAGTTATTATTGAAGATTAAAGAAGATTTGAAGACGAAGAAGATTTCTTATTAGTTCTCATATCTTTGTGTGTGCACAAACCTTGATCAGATGAGATCCAACTAGAATCAGATTTATTCGATTGATTAGTTGTGTGAGATCGGCATCACTTTATAGTTTCTCGTTGAGATCTATACTGATTGATTGCGAATCTAAACTTAACTGCTTTTGTAGTTATTGGATCCAACCAGGCAAAAGAGTTTATTAGATTAAACAGAAGAGCCTTTGCGTATGACTTGAGATATCTTTATCTTTAAAGAATCAAAAGAGTTTTTACCAAACAGATTTGTTGTTCTTTGTTGTTTGGAATACGATCCAAAGGAATTGTACCAGTGCGCGACCTTCGAAGTCGGAAGCGCAAGGATACTGAGGAAACTAAGTGAACTAGGGGTAGTTGCTTGGTCTTAACTATACGAAGTTGGTGTAGATTTTGTCTAGCAGCTTAATTATGAGAGTATTCAAATTCTGGACTAGGTCCCGGGGTTTTTCTGCACTTACAGTTTTCCTCGTTAACAAAATCTTGCTGTGTGATTTACTTTTGTTTTCCGCAATTATATTTGTTTATATAATTTAATGTAAATTGCATTTTACGTTAACTCTGTTATACTTGATAGTGATTCTATAGAGTTTGGTTAAGTCTGAACCTATTATCAAGTATCACATTTTGATAGTCGTATTGTCTCGATCTCGTATCCATAGACAATCACACAAAGTGTGAATACCGACGTGTTGTATTGTGTCGACTTTGTCCATAGACGACCACACTTGGTATGAGGACTAAAAGATTGAAACAAAAAGATTGTAGTGTATTTGGGTACCCTCATCTTTTCACCATGAGATTAAGAAAATACACCAAATTAAAACACTCTTGTGTTGGTTTACAAAGATTACATAATATGAGACGAAAAGCAAGACATTTGCACTTAAATAAAAGATAAATTTATTGGGGATAAAAAAATACCAATAAATTACTCCAAAGTTTTATTAGTTAAGTTTGTGGGTTTAATATTCAAGTTTAGTCTTTTGGTTTCCATATTATATTATAAAAAATCAATTCGACTCCGAAGGAAATTGGGTTGACATTAACTTTTTATTTATTTTAAATAAATTACATGGAAGAGTGGTCTCTAGACTACCTCCTAAATCTTTCATTTAGGATTTTTGTGGCAATTACAGGGTTCGAATCCTTACTTCCCATGTACGAGGGAGCATGAGAACCATCAGAGCACTTAGATGGTTCTTCGGGTTGACATTAGTTCAGTATCATGCTTTAAAACATTACAAGTTGAAGTCTTGCTAAAATTTTAAATATATAATTTAATAGTACTATTACAGAAGAAAAAAAGAAGGGAAGTGGAGGAGTATTTAAATAAGGTCAAGTATAGTGGGTGGGCAAATGAGAAAAATTACCATTCCCACCCCACAATGGAGCAGGTATAGTGGCAAGGTGGATGGGCAAAGACTCAAACGTTTGCTTATCTTGTCTTAAGTTGAGTTGTACATCAAATTGGCAAGACTGGGTATGTGATCAGTTGAGATGATCGTCCTATACGTGGTAGTTGGACGGTATCATCTTGCGTTGTGGATCAAAATAATTGATTACAGTGTCGCAAAACATATTGAGATTTTTGTATGATTTTTTTTCCCCATGTGAATGTACTCTTCACATGCATCCGCTGGACACCGATAAGATAACATCCTTAGGGACACAGTGACCCTTTACTATGTCAGTGTATGATTGGTACATCAAATTGACAGTTGTATTAAGGGTTTACCCGACAAAGCTCTCCAATAATCATAATGACCAGGTGTTGTGGCATGCTGAAACGACGTTGGAAATCTTCATCAGAGTATACACATCCGTCAATAAAATAATCACGTATTATCTGTTGGTGTCTCTCTTCTCGAAATCTCCACATATATATCTTTTTGTCAATACTGTTCTTGGTTCTGGAGCTCGCGATATTTACCTTGTGTTTAATTGTATGATGGTGTCAGTGATCGTTCTCTCATAGTCTATATCTTCATCCATTTGGTCCAGCTGCTGCATAAACACTTGTTGCTGTTGGAAAAATATTAGCGCATTTGTATATATTTTTTCTTTTTTCAAATTAGGATCCATAAAAATAAAATAAAAAATCTTGATTGAAAATACTGAAAAATAAGTAATATATTGGAGAAATTGGTTGATTTTTTGTAAAAATAAAAATTAGATAGTAAGTGTATGTGTTCGTAGTTTGATAGGAAGAAATTTCTATAAGTAGAAGAGAAATGTGGACATTGGATAACAATTAGAAATGTTGTGGTTGTCGACCAAACCTTAGCCACACCGGCTATATTTGAACAGATGTCTGGCTCATCTTGAATCGAGTCTCGGCTCAACTTAGGACGGTTGGCAATGGTTTAACCGATCGATTCAATCATCACTAAAAAACTTTTTCTCCGGTGTTCAAAGTTAGGTTTGCTTATCCACATGGCTAATCAAATATTAATTTTGCCGGTCTCCAGTCTCTCCACCGGACTTGCTCTAATGTTCCCAAGTATATATAATAATTAAAAAGTCTTTTAAATTAAAAACTGTTTTTTATTTAGCTTGGCTGCTCGAGCGGCTATTACTTGGCCACAGTAGGCAAACCCACAAAAATGCCAATTTACCTTACTTCGGTAATCCTTCTCTTTCTCTTGTCGGATTTCTCAGTATTGTACTCTGTATATTCTTATTACTTTGTATTCTCTTATTTTCAATCCTAAACTCATTGTAACCTTGAAATCTCATTAATGAAAAGATTATTTGTTTATCAAAAAACAAAAATAAAAAAACCAATTTGTTCATCCTGTTCCATATGGTCATCCGACTCATCCCACACTGGAACCATACCAAAGTTTGCTCAATTGGTCCTTCCATTGAACTTACCCCTCAGCAAAGAAGAAAAGAAAACAGGACTATCACGTGTGATACTTAGGGATAAAAGTTGAAAAGAAAGCAAACTTTGTGAATTATTGTGGAAAGAGTCTCATGACATTCCACGTTCCAAAGGGGTGCCACAAGTCGAGAACTTAATAGCTTCTTAAACATCTTTGTACTATTTGTTCCTCACTTCACATTTGTACGTGGCAACGGGGGCTAGCTTTTGGAGGTATACGTTAATACATATCTAGATTCCCCTACGTGTTCTTATGTGTGAAGAAATGAATTCTCTGGGCAAAGGTAAACTTTGTTTTTATTTGTCGATCTAGAAAATTATATGACTACAGATCTTATTACATTATTTTCGTAGAATATAACATCCTTTTTTATGTATTTTTGTTTTGTTTCTGTTGGGCTTTTTAATAAAGAGGCCATGTTTTTATAATATATTTCAGAAAATAGCCATTATTTTGAATATTTATGTAAAGTAGCCGAGATTGACATTTTTCATCCCGTTTTTTTATTCAAAAAACGGGTAAAAGCCGTTAAATGCACACATGTCAGTTAACCTCCTTAGCAAAAGACAAGTTAACCCTCGGTGAGTCAGTCTGGATCGGTGAGTCAACTTGGCTGAACCAGATTCAGGCCATTATACTCTCCACCCCTGCAAAGTCCTAGCATGCATCTAAGTCATTTCTGTAGCTTCTCTGCAACACAGCACCAACACATTTTTCTTGTTGTCTTGCACCTGCAACCCATTGCACTTTCATTTCAGCTGCACCGACACCTATCAACTCCACTAAACCACAACAACCTTCAATAGCACCACAAACCAATATACTGCAATTCCAGCACCACCAGAACTACTCCATTTCTCCTCAGCCAAGACTCATTCAAACAAAGTCATCCTCCTACTCTCATTCTCATCTTAACTGACATCGAACCTAATTATAACACAAATTCCGTCTCAGCTTCAAGAAGATATCATAATCTTCTTTTTCCTGTAATTTACGGCATCACAACATCTTCATTTCAGCCTATATTCATCTTACCCTTGATTGCCAAATGCACCAACCCATCAGTTCTAGACTGCGACCGTTCACCATCTCTCTCATTCCTTGCCTGCCTTACTGCTTTGAACCCTTGCTAGAAACTGCACAATCACGACAGCACTCAACTTCCCTTGTCACACTTCTCTACCATGTCATCAGTTCACAGCTCACCCTCTTAGCTCGTTCCTTCCATCTCTTTGTGTCATTCTCTACAAGCAACAACAGAAACAAATCAAACCCATTAATCCTTGTATTTTGTTGAAATTGGAACACCTCCAATAACTTCATGATCAAAACCATCTATGCGCACTTACAACATGAGCAAACAGTTGCAGTCACTTCTCATTTTCTCCCTGTAATAACCACCAATTGCAACTGCACCTGCAATTCAATTCAGCTGCAATACCATCTTCTTAGCCAATCAACCGCAACAACTCTTCTTCCTTTCTAAATAACAACACCACCACTTGAGCCATCATCTCAGCTCAAAACCACCCATAACTTGAGATCAACTTAAGCAACTTCTCATAACCCGGTTATTGCCTGGTTAACAACTATCCATTTTACATCCTTGCCAGTGACTACCAACACCTGCTCATCGTTATCGAAAGGAGCAGAACATCAAAATCTCTTAATACTTGTCAATTTGAATTCAAGAACAAACCCAGTCCTTCAAATCTGTCAGAGATACTCAACAACTACTTGAACTGCACTTTAAACCCCAATCTCAAATCAAATTCCATCTTGGATTTGTAGAACAACCCAATTTTCTTCATGTCTTCTGTATTAACAACATCTTCCATTTCACATCATCTCGACAAACCCTAACTTCTTAGTTCATCAGAAACCCATGAAAATCAACATTCGTAACTTCTTCTTATCTTCGAATTTGATCATGTACTCTTCTCTTCTTGAGTTTAAATAGCTCGAACCCATCAGTATATCCCACTTTGTTCTTCTCTACATCGATGCTTCAATCACGACTGGAAAAAAAAACTAATTACAAAAGGGGGAAAACGGAAACCCTAGAAATACAAATCAATCGATCAATTAACTATCAAAACATTGATTTTCATCATATATTAACTCACGGGTGGCGTTAATCTCACCTGGATTGAGAGTATTTCAATCCTGATTTGTACCTCATCTTCACTTTATCAAAACCGTCTCTGAAACCCTAAATATACAGAATTTGTCTTCCAAATACAATTTGGTTCTTCACTAACATCTACGTCTTCAACAAAAACGACTTCTTATCTAATAATTAGTAACCCTAATCGCTTCAATACCTAACCCTAATCGCTTCAATACCTAACCCTAGTTTCAACTGAACGAAGAAAATGAGAGAACAGAAATCTTATGATCATCAGAAAATCAAAATACAACCTTTCTTTAAAAATCAAAAATTTGCTGACTACATTACATGTGGGTAAATAATACCACCCGTCTTCCCTATTCCGTGTTTACTTCTTTTTTTTTTCTTTTTTTTTTTATCTAACGGAATCACCATTAATGACTTTTACCACTGGTTTGAACAGAAATCTTATGATCATCAGAAAAAAAAAATTAAAAACACTTTTAACGACATCTTATAACCCCAATGTAAAAACCCTCAAGCTCGTCAATGCTATTGACTGGTCTAGAGATAGTCAAGAGTCGTCTTAGCGGATAATAACTCGATTAGTTTAACACGAATGTTAATTAATAGAATTAATCTAACAACGATCTAATAACGAAACTAGTACCGCTGGTTAAATTTCGAAAAGTTATGCTAAATGGGCTACTTGAACTTGTCATTCGGATACCGGATGAAGAAGATATCTTCAGATTAGTATGGAGGGCAAAATAGTCTTTTTGTTATCAACCGCTTGGCTGCCCTTATCCAATTGCAGGTGCCTTTATAATTCTCGTCACCCTTATCTCTCACTCGTGAATATAAACTCTTCTTATTTTCTTTCTTCTTCCTTCTTCTTCATTCTTCTTCTGCTTTTCTCTTCTTTTCTTCTCCGGCGGTTTTGAGAAATTCCTGGGTACGTGAGATCGATCATCGTGGGGAAAACATTAAGAGCTGATCGTTAGTGATGATGTTGTGGATGATTGAGTGCGGGATGAAGAGAATGGATTTGCTACTGTAGATAGAAATTAAGATTTCTGGAGTTTGGTTTTATATGGAATTGAGATGTGAATCGAGTTGTTGTTAGATGAATAAAAAGAGGGTTGTTGTTTAATTGCTGATATGAAGTAATTTTGAAGATGAATCAAGAATTAGGGTTTCCTGAGTTGGATTGGAATTCGATTTGAGTAAGGAATAAGAAGAGTTAGACGGAATTACGAGATGGGTTTGCTTAATTGAAGAGTTTAATTGATGTTTTGAGTTTGAATTCGAGATTGAAGATAATTAGGGTTCATGTGTTCTTCCCCAATTTGAATTAGGGTTTAGTTGAGAACTGATGATGAAGATTGTTGAGGGTTGATTGAACATAACTTGTGGAGTGGTGATAGTTTTGAGAAGGTTTGCTGGATGGATTCAAAGCAAAGAAGAATTGATTCAATCGGTTGGTGAAACCAAAATTGAGGTAATTCCTTTAGCAGTAAATTTAGTTAAGAATCGATTCAAGTTTTAATTGATGAGTTTATAAGTTAGTCTTTGAACTAAGTTTGGGATAGATGTGTATGTATGGAATGGACTTGAGATTTTGAGGTAACTGATGGTGTTACTTTGGCTGTGTTTTTGTTGGTAGAATGGGATGAACTAAAAAGAAGGATTGAACTGAGTAGAGTTAGATGATGAATTGGAAGATATGAAGATGGAGTTTCTGAAATGGTTATGTTGAGTTTTGGAGTTGTATCGAGTAATGGTGATGTTTAAGGAGGATTGGCTGAAGTTAATATGGTGATGTAGTCAGTTAATGAATATGAAATGATATTGCAGATCCTTTGCTGATGTGTTTGTTCAGTTGAGCTTAACTGACTTGTTGGTGGTTGGTAATTGTAGTTGTAAGTTGAATTACATGGAATTGTCGAATGTTGAACTGAGATGTAGGTGTGAAGATTTATGAATAAAGATGAACAGAGTTGAGATGTTGCAATTGGAGTTATAGTGGTCGTGTATTGAACTAAGGTGCAATGTTACTTGAGATGAAGGTATGTGTGTTTGAATTGAGAATGAATTGGTAGAATGAAGAGGATGATTTGGTGCTAGTTGCTGTAAAAGCTTGGAACCCTAGTTAGCAATTCGGGATACGGGATACGTACGGAACGGCAAACGTACGAGTATTATACGGATTCGTAAAAATCAGATTCGGTCAATGATTCGTGATTCGGCAGTAGTACGGAACGTGATACGTACATGTATAATTCGTTTTACTAGTCTGAGTTCGGGATGGAAAATACGGCACACATTAATTAATAAAATAATATGTTTTAGCTGTGGAAGGGCATGATTTGTTATCTAAAATGACACCAACAGACGGCTGGTGCAGTGGTCCTCTATTGGTTTAGGAAGCAACAGGTTGAAGGTTCGACTCCCCCCACTCCCATTTTTGCGAAAAAAAAAACTAAAAAGGATATTCGTCTGTGTGGTGCGAAGTATAGTTGGACTATGAGGTGGCTAGGAACTACAGTAGGGCTGCGAATATTATAGTTAAGCTAAAGTACCTATCCAGCTGGCGAACCCAACGTCCAAATGATTCGCGTATCCGTAAAATTTGTGGATTATTCGTTAAGTCCACAATACACGCGTACTAGGTACGGTGATGGAGTAATGCGGCCGTATTATTCTGGGACAAATGATACGTAAAATTTCGTGAATAATATGCCGAATTATTAACTAGGCTAGGAACTGCAATTGCAGGTAGGCTGTTGTTGTATTTGTAAGTTGAATTTGAAGTTCCTAGTTTATTTAAGAATGAATGAATTGATGTTGATATGTTAGAATGGAAGTTGAGAATGTAAGAATTCTAGATGAAGTGAAGTTACAATAGAACTAGACCTATTAGTCATCCCAGTCAGATGTCTGACTAGCTTGTTTTGATGACTCAATTAATTTGACTGAGTTATATATGAATCTGATTTACCTGAATCAGTCTTCTAACTGAGTTAACTCAGTAACCAGGACTTGACCCGATTTGACTCATTGACCAGACCAGTGGACCATTTGATTTGACTTTGGATTTGACTTACGTTGACTGTTAGTTGACTCCATTGATCGTTATTGACCGTCTGTTGACCCGGATGGACCGGGCCTTAGATTAAGAGAATGGATTAATGGGCTTGGGCTTAGGACTAGTTATCCTATCTTAGTGAATTAGACTACTTATGGTCCGAATTAGCTTTCGGTTCCTTCTACAAAGTTGTAGATATTCATAAGACTTATTTAATGGGCTTAGAACCATTATATAGACTTGTATGATTCTTGTGTAAGCCATTTTGGCTAGATTCTTAGAGTGCTTGTATGATTAACAGTTAGACTATATTAACAACGATCGATTCAAAGGATGAACCAGTGGATCGTGGATCTCGAGGTAGGTGAGGCTTGTCATCAAAAGAGGTGGGAATTTACATTTAACTCTTTTGAAACCATTGTTGTTTTCTTTTACAAAGATTTATGTTTATCAAACTCATGCATTGTCTGATTGTGCATTTCATGCATTGTTTAATTTTGAGTTCCGAATGTTATGTGATTCTGTTAATCTTTCCATGGTTTGGAAAGGACTTGAAATGTTTTGTTTCTCTTTATGAATTGTTATGGGAAATGAGAATTTCCACCTGTGGTATATAGGATATGCTCCTTCACATTTATATCTACTTACTTTCAGTTTTTATGCCATGGCTAGGGCGATACACCACAATATTATTATTCGGTGTGGAATTGGCATCAATATTATACATTGTTTGAAAGAAGGAGTTTGTCCATATACATGTTTGTTTGTTACAGTGACTTGGTCGCTATTTAATGTTTGGGAAAACATGTATTGTTTTCCAAATCTTGCATATGATTACTTAAAAGTTAAATGTTATTTCTACTGGGCACCCCTTTTAGGGATGATGTGCTCACCCATTCCCACTTTCAGTTTCAGAGACAGATCAGAGTTGCACAGCTAAAGCTTCAAGGGTTGAGTTCATTAGTTAGTTAGCTTCCGCTATGTTTATTTTGCGCTTATATTCTATTTGTAAATCAACACACTATTGAATATGTATCATTGGAGAGGATTTCTTGTATTTATTTCAAAGAGGGTTAAGACTTGGGTTAATCTTTGTTTAGAACTTCTTTCTTATTGCTTAAATAGATGTTTTAGATCCTCGGTGCCTCATTTTATAGTTAATCTTTTGGATTAGTCAGCTGCTAGCTTAAGGGGCGCTACACCCAAAACCCATCTTCGATTAGCATGAATAAGTTAAGAAATTTATTTATTGGCGAAGAATGGTTGTAATTAAGAAACGAATCCATGTTTGTTTAAAGGTACAGATATAACCTAATTGTATTGACGATAAAAAAGTAAAATAATGCAGGAAAGGACTTGGAAGATGAGTGGGTTCCTTTTACCCACATGAAGGTGGTTAACAAAAATTCTAGTTTTTGAATAAGGTTGTATTTAACACACATGTGGTTGTATTTATTCATCGCCTTGTGCATTATGAATATATGATTTATGAGATTATTTATCTACTCTTTAACGTTGCTAAGGGAATGAAATATGCAAGGAGGAGAAAACTTTGGCCCGCAGCGATCCTGGATATTGGATGAGATGACCATCGAAGGTGGGCCGTCAGATCTTGAAGCAGTCGATGGTTAACCCAAACGAGCACGTTTTTTTTTGTTAACAAAATGACCACGGTTATTCAGATTGCAACGCTTATACGAGTCTCAAATGGAAGTGACGGAAAAAAAATGTTGCTGAATCATATAAGAACAAATATATCTGTCTCTAATTTGACACAAAAAGTAGCTCCTATAATTCTTTGCACATGCGCGCATCTTGAAAATAAATAAATTGGTGCAATACCTCTTGAAATCTTATTCTTAGGTCTAATGGATATGTAAATATCCAAGGATATAAAATATATTGTTCTAGTATCCTATTTAGTTATCTTACCCCAAACATTTTTACAATGGTTGACTAAAGTTCCCTCTCCATATTAGTTTTAACGAACTAAAATGAACTCATCGCTCTTTTCCATGAAAAGATTCATATGACGACATCTTCCATTCGTGTAAGAATATGAGTACTGAATCCCCATGGAGGTGAAACATCATCTATTTTCTGCTCTTTATCGACCATAATCATAATTTTCTTTTTCGACACTGTATCTAAACTAAAAGAATCATCTTTCCCCACACCACTGCCTCCACAAGTATAGAGTAAACACAACAAATTAAGGGTTTCTTTACTAAGAAACCAATCAGAGTCATCTTCTTCGATATTAGAAAAACAGATTTAAGTCATGCCTAACCCATTGGGAAAGTCCATTGAATTTATCAGGGTCAAACTTGTTTCTCTTCTTATGCATGCTCCACGAATTTGAAAACTAGCATTTTTCAGTCAGAAATTAATACCCAAAAATAAACATTGTAGATTACTATTATAGTTCAACACCAGGTATGATTAATTGTACTTCAATATGTTAAAACTTGATAATTGTCCATGTTACTTATTATATCCTCCCAAGTTACTTAAGAATTAGATCCCAACTTATCTAAGTTAAGATTATTTGATAATGTGTAATAGACTCCAATTTAAGAAAATAATTTTCAGCAAGGAGCAAGGTTGTTAATGTGCTATTAACATTGGTTTAAGATATAAATGGTTAGGATTCTGATTTTTATAGATCCCTGAAATGATAGGAAAACGTCGATTATTCTTAGAAACAGAATTTACAGGTACAAAATCTTAAGAGGAGCTTAATACAACAAGGAAAAACACACCTCTCAACACCCACAAAACTGCATATCAACTGTTTGAAAAAAGTCCCGGGAGAAAAATGAGTAAAAGTTTTTATTGCTTGCATATCCTAACGCTCTTGTTTTATTGTAATGCAATAAACACTTTTGACATAACATTAGTTTTCTACGAAATTTCGCCATTTTTAATACTACCAACACTATGTCTACTATGACAAAATTCATATCTATCATCTTCATATTTGCGATTAAACTTGAATGATTAATCCACGCACATCATAAACTAAAACTTGATGAAATCAGTTGCATCTTGCATATTTTGATAAAAGACTAGTTTTGTTCAGGATGTATCTAGGGTGAAATTCATCCTAGTTCAAACACGGAGGAAACTGGTTTCATCCTAATATAAACATGAAAGAAATCATGTACATCACTTTCGTCCTGATTTAAACATGGACAAAATCGTGCACTTAGTTCGAACCTTTATGAAATTCATACTAGTTTAAACTAGGATAAAACCAAGTACAACGCAAATTAAACATGGATGAAAACTGAAAAGACGAGGGTACCCAAATACACCACAATCTTTTATTCATCAACCTAAAAGTCCTCTACCGAATGTGATTGTCTATGGACAGAGACGAGACAATACGACAATTTGGTTCACACTTCGTATGATCGTCTATGGATACGAGATCGATACAATACAACAACAAGATTACTTGTGTGATTGACTATGGATACAAGATCGAGACAATACGACGACAAAGTGTGTACTTGATAATAGGTTCGGAAATAACCGAAACTCCATAGGATCAATATCAAGTATTACGGAGTTAACGTACTTGTGTATTTTACTTAATTATAATAACAATTATAATGCGAAAATCAAAGTAAAAGACACAACAAGATTTTGTTAACGAGGAAGCTGCAAATACAGAAAAACCCCGTGACCTAGTCCAGTTTTGAATACTCTCAGAATTAAGCCGCTATACAAAATCTAGTACCAACTTCGTATAGTTGAGACAAAGCAGACTACCCCTAGCTACTTAGTTCCCTCAGTATCCCTGCGCCTTCGACTTCTAGAGTCACGCACGTGAATAGCAAGTCCTTTGGATCATATTCCAAACAGCAAAGGAAGAATTTGTTTGGTAACCACTCTAATCAATCTTGCTACAAGATAAGATGAGTTGTTGACAAAGGCTCTTATGTTTAATCTAATAAACTCCTTTGTCTGGTTAGATCAATTTATCCAATAACTACCGAAATAGTCAAGTATAGATTCACACTCAATCGATATAGATATCAAAGAGAAATATACAGAATGTCGATCTCGCGCAACTAATCAATCATATCTATCAAAGATAAACGATTCTAGTTGGATCCCAGCCGATCAAGTTTTGTGCAATAAATCCACAAGATACGAAAACTAATAAGAATTCTTCTTCGTCTTCAAATCTTCTATTACCTTAAAATACCTGCACAACAACACTTGAATTCTCTTGTGATCAATCAAGCATAGAACGAAGTCTGTTAGAAATGGATTATCACAAGATGTCTTTAGATCTAACAACAGTTCTAAAGATCCCGTCGATACTTTGATCTAGTCTGAGTGAATCTTATATCAGAAGAAAAGATTCTCAAGAATAAACAAACTAGTTTCAATCAAAGTTTCAACAACCGTTAGTAAATCAAATCAAATCGAAAACTAATAACACTGCAATTATCTAGTTTCCCACCAATGGTACTCGTAGAGCTTCTTGATCCCACAGAAGTCTTCGTACGAGATTTCACCTAATTAAGATACTTTCCTCTCCGAATAGACGGCTCCACCAGAAAAACCAAATAATGAAGTTTGCATGTCTCTTAGGATAGTTTTCTAGAAATGCAAACTTAGGTATTTATAGACCAAGGATGTTTGGACACCAAGGAATTTCAGAAACCGAAAATATTCTCAAGATATGTAATGAATACCCAAATTCGGTTTTCCTAATTCCAATAAATGTTGGTCCAATATTTTCCAAAATCTCTTATAGAAAATCTTCAATTAGTAAATGCATATTACTAATTTTTATTCTCTAGAGCTATGCATCAATTGCTAGTAATTAAGGCATATAAAACCAAAAACCTTAATTAAAAGACTCTTAATTTATTTCAGCACTGGATCACCTTGAGTACCAAGGAATATCTTTGAAAATAAATGATAAGAGTTACTGCTAATGTTCAAAGTATGTTGACATCTTTACACTGCAAATCCTTATTCCGTATTTACATGGATTTGCATCTTGGAATCGGTTCTACCACACTTCCAAACGAGTTTAGAAGACTTCCAAGACTACTATGTGATCAGTCATACCAAGTCACATACATGGGTTCGGATTGGTTATACCGATAACTAGGATTGTTTCTACCTAAACATTGTACCTATTTGTGATCGGTCACACCAGTCACTAGGATCGGTCATACCAATTACAAGGATCAGTAAAACAACCACTTATGATCGGTCACACCAATTACAAGGATCGATCATACCATCTCATGGTGATTACTTAGGATCGGTTACACGAATTACCAGGACCAGTCATACCAAATCATAAGTCTAGGTATTGTGATCGGCTATACCAAGATACATAACCTGATTTAAGATCGGCTCTACCAACTCACACATATTGGTAATCCAAAGAATATGCAATGAATAGCCGGACCAATAAACCCATTGATTTCCTTTTCGATTTATGAAACAAGTTCATGAATGTACTTCCTTTAAACAAATGTAAAACATTATTTCCTAGGATGAAATCTTCACCACTAACTCATACACATAATCATAAAACTATGTACAAGATTATGTCGATGTTATATCTACGAAGTTCAAAAGATAAGCGTTATACTTCGTAGTCTAATTCCTTAATACTATGATCATACTATTATGATCATGTCTCATCACTAGAGTATTATATACAATATGTACAGTATATACAACTTCGTATTTTATGTTTTCAATATAGCACGACTTGAAAGATGTGTTAGGAATGGAACAAGTTCAAGTCAATAATACTAACCTCAAGTGGAAGGATGATGTCGTCGTTGTAGTCGTTACTTCTTCTCATTCTTCAGGTCTTCGGAGTAATACTTGTATGTCTCAACATTCCTAGAATTTCTAGTATAACTTAAACGAAGTTGACTCTAGTGCGACTCTAGATGAGTTTTGATACTAAAATATGACAACCAAACTTGACATACCAACGCTTGGTGAGTTCAACCGAGCTATGCTCTAACAAAAACAAATTCAGTCGAATCTCAAACAGGATGAAACCAGTTTCACTAGTTCAAGCATAGATGTAAAAAAATTCAACCAAACCAAAAGCAGGATGAAACCAGTTTCAGCTTAGTTATTTTTCGGATAATTTTTCCTATCTTAGTTCAAGACATGATGCAACCAGTTTCATCCTAGCATTTTGTTTTCAATTTTTTTTTAAATTTAATATCAACAATAGGTCTTGTTTTGTAGATCTACTCAAACGCTTTCAAAAAATATAAGTTTCACTGAAAACCGACTTATATGTCGAAAGGTATGATTTTTTTTGTAATTGAATTTAAATTAGCCAGAGAAAAGGATGAAAAGATGAAAAATATAGAAAGTGAAGGATACAAATATCTGAGTTTTAGTGTCTATTTCACCCAACCATAATTTTTACCCGTCTATCTTAACCTACTTTGTTGAACTTCCGTCCATCTAACCCATTTTCTCTTTAGTTTGTAGTTTTCATATCGATGACGAGATCAAAAGGGGAAAATCCTATAGAGCCGGTTAAAACAAGATTTGGTGTTTTTGATGTTATATTATTGTAGGAGTTTAGAATAATCAAGCCTCGCCAATGTTTATGTGATTGATACATACCGGTCTAGTTTAGGCTGAAATACAGTCATTATTTACTTTTTGGCTAATGAAACAAGATCCTAACACGTATTAAATGTGCCAAAAACTAGATCCTACTCTTTTTTTTTAAATAACTCTTAGAAGTATTTATGGAGAATCCACATGATTATATTTCGCAATAGTCATATTTCCACTCTATACAAACCCTCTCCTGTTAATTATTCATTTTCACCGAATTCATTTGGGGAAGAAGGATTGTTTTCTTAAGATTTTCTAATCACATTGAACCTTATTGTAAGCTCTGTAATTGTGATATTGTTGAAGGTTGGGGTTCATTTGTTCATCAACTGCTTTTTTATATAAACCATTTGGATTGGTTTCTTAAGATTCATTCGGATAAGTTATCTCTTATTATTTGATCAATATAGAAACATAAAAATGAAGTTATATTTGAAAACATTATGCCTAACAAAAGTAAATTTATCAACAAGATTAACTTGGATCACATAAAAATTGTTGCTGTTAGACCTCGACAGAGTTCACGATGATTCAGACTATATAAACAAAAATGACATGAGTTGTGATTAAAATACCAGTTTTATACCTCCTTCTTGGAAGCTAATTATACAATGGGTTTTGCATGAGTTGGATGCCCTCTAGATATAGAAGCTAAAGTCTTGAATGAGACTTTAAATTGGATTAAGGAGCTACAGTTGCGTAATTATTGCATTTATAGTGACCGCCAAAACCTAATGAACTTAGTTAACGATGTGTCAGTTAGTCTTCCTAGTTTGTCTCAGATGACCCATGTTAATGTAAATGCTTGAATACGGTTGTTTTCCTCTTTCCGGACTTTTAAGTTTAGGAATTATAAGCTTTTGTTTCTGTTACATGAGTTAGCAAAAGAGGTTGAAGCCAAATGTGTCGAGTTTTTTTTTTCAACTAAACATCTTTCAAATGTGGAAAAACTTGCTCGGGCTAATCAGAGATTAGACTCTCCAATTAACCGATGTAATTTCCCCTTCTTCATAAAAGCTTAGTTTGTTAAAAGAAAAAAAAGCTTCAATTTACACATTAGTTTAGTTTATTAGTCGCAATTGAAATATTAGATTAATTGATAACTATTTTTCTCCTCAAAGTGCTAGAAATATTAGTCAATTTTTACTAATATGGAAAAGCAAGATAGGTTAAGATGGCTTGGAAATAGAAATGGAGAATTTATAACTAAATCTGCTTATAGAATCTTATCTAATGGGAATAGAACTGTTCCCGATAAGGTTTGGAATAAAATTTGGAGTATTAAGACTATCCCCAGGGTTAGCAACTTTGTTTGGAAAATGACTGTTGTTGCCTTACCTCTTGATGCTAAGTTAAGTGGTTTCTTAAAAGATTGTAATCTGGGTTGTATACTTTGTAATGATGTGTTGCATGAAAGTTGTGCTCATTTGTTTATCTCTTGCGCTTTCACTAAAGCGGTTTGGTTTGGTCCAGATGTTCGCTATCCTGGTTTTAATGGTAATTTCTTTAGTTGGGTTAAGTCTTGGTTTGAGGATACAAGGAAAGAATGGACTGAAACATATAGTATAGTTTGTTGGCAAATTTGGAACTAGGGCCAATGACGTTTGGTACCACAATAGAAGTTAACGAAACACAAAATACCACAACTTAACTTAATAGCATTCCATTTTTCTATTGACTAATTCGCCCCAACAAAACATAGACTTTGGGTCGCACATATATAACGATATGGGATCTAGTTTTCAGGCACGATTGATTTGGGTTATTGGAGATTAGAGTTTTCCAATTTTCAGGCATCAATTCATTCAGCTCAATCAATAGCTAGGACAGGGACGGTTGATCTTTTTTTGATCGATAAAATAGATGGTTGTTGTAATGAAAGAGTATTGATTTGGTCGGTAAGTTTGTGAGAAAGGGTTTCCAGTAAAAGAGTTTTAATTAGGCCCGTGATGGAAAGCTCCTGATGATCCTTTAAGGTTCTGATCAGAATTTACATCCTTTCTGTGGGGTTCGTTTGTGTAACTGATTTGAAATCTCTATTCGTGAGACTTCAATAGGATGTTGTTTCAATTAGTTTTAATTCTTCTTCAAACAGTGGAATCCCTAATGCGAACCGGAAACAGTATCCATTAGTTATTAATTTTCCTTAATCTTCCCATTAAAATTAGTCACAGATATGTCATACACCTATTACTCGGGTAGCGCAAATATGGTGCTATTAAGTTAAGAGCCTGTCGGCGTTTACTCGGCTTAAACGGCTTTGGGCCCCACGTAGTTCATGTGTCGCACATCCATCAAATAAGAAACGCAAAAACTGTGTTATTAAGTTAAGAGCAGTTCGGCTCGGGGTCGCACATTATTTTGATTGTCGTTAATCAATCTCACTGGAGTCGCGTAATTCGTGCTACTTTTTGCTAGGAATATTACTGACATTTCGCGAAGGAGTCGCACATGTGACGCGTATACGGTGGTATTTTGTAAGATAAAAGAGTAAATATGTGGGTGGACAAAACCCTCGATTTTGATTGGTTGACCGAAGAAAATTGTTTAATCTGAGTGCAAAACTCGTTTTGCAGAAATTTTAAGAAGAGTAACTACCTTCAAACTATATTAGATCCTAAAAATTGTATGCATTTTCTGCATGTTCTCCCAAGTATTTTTCTCCTGCAATGCTACAACATCCTACAAAATTAAATTCTCTCCGGATTGAATCTACCTTCAACACTATCTACAGAGATTAAGTTACCTTTTTAGCCTCATTAAACATCCATTTCAAAAAACTCAATTCATTAAAAGTTCTCACAAAGCCAATATTACAGTTCTAACTGGATTCCTTACAAGAACACTAGTTGCGCAGAAAAGACCCAGTTCATTAAAACCGAGATCAACATCTGCATTTACAGTACTCTCTGCAAAGACGCCCTAGTTACTAATTGCTAGCATTTACAGCATAGCTCAAATCATGCATCTTGTATTGTATTGTGCAAAATCTGAAGGCGGCCTTGGGATTGCTAGAATGAAGATAGTAAACAAAGCCATGCTGATAAAGTTGGTAAGTCACTGAATCATGTTTTCTTTTTTGGTTCTGGCAATGGAGACTGAAAATACAGGGAATGTTATGTTTATTTTACTTTTTTCTTTTTATTTTTGGTATTTTGATTTTTTGTGGGTAAGAAGATGGTGAAATACTTGTAAATGGCAGACCAATTTTGCCTTAATATTTTGGGTATGTTTTAGTTTATGAACATGTAACTGGATATGAAATGATAGTGTTGCTGCTAAATGTTGCTCAACACTGAATGAACAGAATGGTTGTAACTTTTTTAAATGCAATATGATGAAGTCAACTTATTTATATTGTCCGACGATTGTGTTTCGATGATGCTGGAGATGCAGGATGTATTCTATAAACTAAAACTACAATCAAAGAACTGGAACATGTACAAGATTAAAATGTATTGAAAACAAGTGTTTCTTAATAGTTTCCCTGCAATGCTCTGGGTTCGCATAAGGTACATCATGTTTGAAATTGCATCTTTGATTCTCTATCCAGTATAATTCACTTGAAGGAGAGGCATATACATACCTAGTCTTAATCTACAATCTGGCAAAGGGACAAATTATGAACATCCATATATGTTTGATCTTTATATCTTCTGTCAAATACATGACTAACAAAAATTGGCTTGCGTTTCCAAGATTATGAATCAGTGTCAATACTTCTATGAATGAATGAATGAGAATGACAGGCCACATGTTCAACACATGCCAGGATTTATGAATTCTACAGTATTTTCGAGTTGCACATAGGACTGTGAAGCTTATCATCCCAATGGAGTATTTATGGAGGCCACCTGAATGTGAAGAAATTTTAATTAGCTGTGACGGGGCCTCAGAAGGTAATTCGGGATCTGCTAGCTCGGGTCCAGTGGCAAGAAGTAGCAGTTGTGAAGTGCTTGGGGCGTTGAGCATCGGTCTGGGCTCCACAACTAATTATATGGCGGAAATTGAAGCCATTGTTAGCGGATTGGAATGGTCTAAGCAGTTTGGCAATGAGAAAATCCGTGTGCGTTCGGACTCCAAAAGTGCAGTGTATGCATTCTTCGCTGATTCTATGCCATGGATTATACGACAGAGATGGTTAGCAGTGAAAGCTAATTATGCGTACATGACATTTGAGCATGTATATCATGAGATAAATTTTGCAGCTGACGCAATGGCCAAGAGAGGCTGTACGCTACAGCTTGGTGCGACAGAAAGTTACATTGGCAGACCTCCCTTTTTAGATTCTATAGAATGACCTGATAGGCCATATTACCGATTCAAATAATTGCTCTGCTCTCTGCCAACTTAGGATCCGAGAGAAGCCTCATAGATAGAAAGTGTAGGACCATTAATAGCTATTTATGGCGTTTGGTTAAACGTCCCATCTCTTTGCTATTAACGACAATTCAAAGCCATGCGCACCTTCTCCAGAAACATCATTACTCCATGCAAGCATATTTTCAAAACCTAATTCTAGATGCTGCATTATTCGATAAACCTTCCAAAATTGCCATTAAGAGGTGCACACCTAATTGGCTAATTCTGATTAGTTCATGGTGCAGTAGAAACAATTAATTACATGAAATAAAGTGCACCAGACAATTTGCACTTGAAAAATTACCACCAAAAAAATGGTGCGGAAATAATTAATCACGTGAAATATAGTACAAAAGCCAATTTACACTTCAAAACTTGGAGTCCTAGTTACACTAGGTTAATATTTAAGCTCCTAGTTTTTAGAAGTCCTAGTTTTTTGTTCTAAACTTGGAACAACTCAAAAAAACTTTGACTAAAGAGAAGAAATGTTAAAGGAATATATATAGAAAGAAGTATTTAAGAGTGTGTCTAGAAAGTTAAACTATACAGTTCTCCATGTTAGCGCCTGATTCCAAGTGAGGGGTAGATTAGGATAAAAGGTGGAAAAATATTAAGTGTCGCAAATATTTCAGGACAAAATTATGATATTTACTGTTCAGTCATTTTTGCCAATACAAAATTACCTTTGAACTAACTCAATACAAGTATAAGACTAAACCATAAGCCATCCTTTAGATTTTAAAGTTACAGCAGTCCTGTTCAGTTATTCTAGCCACCACATTGGCAAAATGTGGTTGTCTGACACAGTTTGATGCATTTTGGAGAAACTCCTGCTGCAAATTGCATTTCCTCGATCAATTTGAAACCCTGCATTTCAATAAAACTCCAATACTCATACATGAATTCAGCAACACTACATCTCATTCAATAGTACCATATTCATGTGTTATACAAACAACATCCTGAACTAGTCGTACAGTAGGAGAAAAACATATATAACGAAGCAAACATATACATGTATTTTCCTACAAACTTCCTTGATTTCTAAATTCACTACCAACAAGAACAATTCTTTCAACGTATCCAGTCTAGCTGAAATTCCATTCCGCTTCCAAGTGCGCTAACTCTATCTCCAAGTTTTCTTTCTCTGTGTTTTCTTCTGTCTTAATGCAACCTCTAAATCATCCCTGTAAAGCCTTTTCTAATCTCTCGTATATTTTTTTCCTGTCTATCATTGGTTTCTTGATTTATTCTACTGAGAGGATTGTTCAGACTTACACATATTTCATCAATCTTATAAATTTCACTACTACTGAAGTTTATAGGAAAATAAAAGAAGACAATTACATTTAAAATCAACAAGCAAATACTATTAAACATACCATTCTTTCTGATTCCCAATTTTTACAAAGTTTTGAAGCTCATGATCCTACTAGAGCTCAGTCACAAAAAAACAGCACTAAAGTTGATTACCTACAACATCTTACTATTCACATCAATTTATCAAAGTTCAACAAAACACATCATATTAAACAGACCCAAAAAAGTTCCTCGATTTCTAAAACAAAACACTTTCAACATTAGCATCTCCAGCACTAGTACTACTATTGAGAAGAGAACGAGCAATTATCGAGAAAGCCAAACCTGTAAAAACCTTTTAATCATCTTCAAACTCTTCACCAAGTCTGAAAATTCGGCGGCATTCGATAACCATAAAGAGACCCCTAGAAGTCTTCTTCATCATAGCTCCAGTTCTCATCTTCTTCATACTGCGTACTGTACTCACTACCATAGGATGCAGGAGATGTATCTTCATACGAAGTTCCCTCAGCATTATCTCCAGTCTCATCCTCATCACTCTCATCTTCCAGCAATTCCTCATCCTCATCACTTATTTCCCCTTCATGCATTGTTCTGGCAAAAATCTTTGGATTTGCCCTCTCATGTTCGAACCTTTTTCTCAACCCCCTCTCATGGTACCTATCCATCCTTTCCTTCTCTTCTCTACCATCAGAATCTAGATCACCGGTATCAACCTCTTCAACTAGATACTCAAACCCATCCTATGATGCTTCAGAATCACTCTCAGTTGCACTACCATAAACCTTTGCTCTTTTCTTGCCTATCTGATCTCTCCTCATATTTTTTATCTCCTCTCTCAAAAAACTTTATCTTCCATGCAGCATATAGATTCTCAGCCTCCTCTGCTTCTCTCTGACGGAGCAATTCATGTTCTTCTCTCTGACAGATCATCTCCCGTGTGCGTCTGTCTATTTCTCTCTGCACATCATTTCTCAACTTTGCAAGATCAAAATCACTCATAGAGAGAGAGAGCAATATTCTTGGCCTGCTCATACTCTGTCGTTGATGGAGGGTCGACCGGAAGATTCTCTCCAACATTGCATGGAAGATTCTGATTACCTAAATGAGCCATTTCCTAAATCTCTCCTTATACGCCTAATTCTTTTGATAACCCCTTTTTCTGATCATAAAACTCTCTATGATAACCATGCCATTTATGGCGTTTGGTCAAGGGTCCTATCTCAGTTACCTTGCATGTCGGTTCGATACCCCATACACGGTATCCAGAACCATCATGACTCTTTTAAAACTTCCATCCATTATTTAACATTTCAATTCAGGCTTAATTGCACCTCTTCGAATCTATCGCCCCTCGTTGGCTTAAGTGCACCACATTTCACGTGATAAACTGTTGCAACATATTTAAAAGTGTAAAAGACGTAATACAATTGCGACGAAGGAGATATTAATATGTGATTGCGGTTTGTAAACACCACATCCTCTTTATTCTATATGATCTAATCTTTTTTATGCTTGGTGGTATATATTTTTAAGGAAGAGAGTCCATTTTATGGCACTTTTTTGTACAAAGGGTAAAACAGGAAAGTGAATGGAATTCTCTGCCTTTATATCAGGGACTGAGTACTGAGGGAGTATCAAATTAATTAATTAATTAATTAAGTACAGAGAAGAATTCAAAATTAAATGGAGAGGGAGTCTAATGCAAAATAGAATTTGCACAGAAAAGACTCAGTTCATTACAACCGAGATCAACATCTGCATTTACATTACTCTCTGCAAAGAAGCCCTAGTTACTAATTTTCAAATTAATTAGAATTGCCGGTAATGTACATGAGTCAAAATGTATTGTATGCGTTTTGACTTTTGACTTTTTGACCAGCTTTAGAAGAGTTTTAACAAAAAGATAGTCTCTAAATATCGGATTTTAGATCAATGGTTAATTTTTTTAAAAACTAATTTATGGTTGGAGAATGGGACTCGTACAAGACTAAGTTATGAAGAGTCGGACATTAAATTACCTGAGTTCTGGAGAACCTCCTACTTAAAGCACCATCAAACATTCCTTTTCATATAACTTAGGGGAAAGCTGGACTTCGGTCAAGAAGAATTGATATGAAGTCAAGGAGGGCGGAAATAAAAAACTAGTTATCGTCATCTTTATCTTAGTCAAGGAGGGCGGAAATAAAAAACTAGATGTCGTCATCTTTATCTTCTACCAATTTCGTCGATCATCTTTGAAAAAAATAAAAAACAATTTTTTTCCATTAAAACAATAAATTAATATATATATATAACGTACCATACGGTCCATACGGACCATACCCATATAAATTAACATCCATCTCCATTGCAGGCCATTTCAATACGATCATCATCTTACAAAATGTTATCTAAAAAACAAGAACAGAATTTAAATAAAATAATTAATTAATACCAACAAAATAAATAAAGCTTGCAAGATTCTTCCTAGATACCCTTTTCCCCTTACCAAACCCTAACGCATGCAACTGTGAGATAGCAATTACATGCAGAGTACTCGTGATTTTAACCTATCCAATAGGTTGGGGTTGTTCCTCCAGGATCTCAGTCTTCACACCGTTGATCACTCGGAACCTCCTTACCTTTGGAAAAAGATGCCTATAGAAATCCTCCTCGTTGTACTCATCATCAGCTATCTCTTCACCACACTCCTTCCGAAGCACATCGAAACTGCGGAAAAAAGTATACCAAGTCTTGTATGGAGAAGGTGAAGGCTCTTCATCGACTATTTCTTCTTTTGGAATAGTTTCAAAAATGAAGGTCCTGGAAATATTTTTACGAATGTGAGAGGTTTTATGTCTCTCTCGCGGAAGCGGGACGACCTCAAGCATCTCACCATCAATCCCTTTCTTATACCTTCGAACATAATTTCTCTGTTGAGCAGCCATTGTCTTAGTTTTCTATCTCTCTCTCTAAAAAAACCTATTCCCTGAATTCTTTTACTTTTGTGAGCAAACCTGTAGAAGAAAACTCTTGCATTAATAGCATAGATGGATCAAGAGATAACTAAGCCGGTGAATCGGTGATGGAATGGGAAGAGCAAAAACATTAAGAGCATTTACTACATTAAACAACCACTTCCACTTCCATTTAACCCTTCTAGGGAGAAAATTTGCATAATACGGACGGCCTTGATTTTATAGGGTATGTATACGGAGAAACAGTTAAAAACCTGCCTCCAAGGAGAACATTCTTCAGAAAATCTCTTAATTCTTGTTCTCTGAAAAATTAAAAAAACACTTTTCAGTTTACACAATAGTCAATGTTGTTTCTAATGCCTCGACTTCTGTCTCTTATTTATCATTTCCCCATAAAATGTGCAGTTACATCATTCCCAATTACCAAGGAAGTAATGAAGTACATATGTCCCACACGTATACCCATTGACCCAGGCACCTAGCTACTAATTGTAACTATAAGTTATTTCAATTTTTTTTTGGAAGGGAACAAAATAATTTTAATTAATTTGCCATTCTTTTTTTTTTTAGTATTGTTCATTGTTGCAAGATTCCAGCAATCACATTAATTAGAGAGGTTCTATGGGTTTCTTGGGAATAGGTGTGACCCTTCAATAACTTAAAATTTATACCAATGAATAATTGTGTCTACCAAGTGAGAGTAGTTTAAAAGGAGGGGAAATTAAAGGGTATATAATTATACAAGAGAAATTCCAAATACATTTAGACAGAAATTTGGAGTGAATATATTTATCAGTCACTGTGCATTCAAACACTCTAAGTCAATCGAGCATGGGTGGTGATGATGATCGACGAAGAGAAAATGCAAAATCCCCTATGACAGGGAAACAGTTGAAAGAGTTGGAAGAGAAGGAAAGAACTGAAAGGTTATTAACCGTGATGCGGTTAATAATTATATTATACAAGAGAAATTCCAAATACATTTAGACAGAAATTTGGAGTGAATATATTTATCAGTCACTGTTCATTCAAACACTCTAAGTCAATCGAGCATGGGTGGTGATGATGATCGACGAAGAGAAAATGCAAAATCCCCTATGACAGGGCAACAGTTGAAAGAGTTGGAAGGGAAGGAAAGAACTGAAAGGTTATTAACCGTGATGCGGTTGATAGGGGAGATGAACAAAGATGATCTAGAGGCAATACAAAACCGAATAACAGACACGTTGCATGACTTGGAACTTGGCCGTGTATGGGAAGAAGAGCATGCATTACTATCGGATGATCTGGAAGAGAAACCAAGCGTCCTCTGGATCCCGACGTCATAGATATTGAGTCAAATTAATTCCAATCCCAATCGTGCAATGGGTGCGCCTTCACGACATTTGAATTGTCTTGTTAATTAACTAATTAAGTACAGAAGAGAATTCAAATTAAATGGAGAGGGAGTGTTGTGCAAATTAGAGTTTGCAATTAAAACTATAATATAGTACAGTAAAAACTCCATATATTAATAAACTCTATATATTAATAAAAAATCATGGTCCCAACTTGGGCCAGTTATAAATAGTAATAAACTCCACATTTTAATATTAATAGATTTTTCTAGTCCAGCCATAAGGAATTTTTCATTTTATGGCTACTTTTTTGTAAAATGAAGCATAACGCAAATTTGCAATTTGATGAAAAGATTAGAAATAGTTTGGTGGTAGTCTTTGGGACCTGAAAAGCCTGAAATGTCCCTCCCTTTTAATATAATTATTTATAACTCCTTACGTATCCTATTTTTTCAGGGGTAAGGAGCTACATAATCGCTATGATAAAGGTTTAATAAAATTGGTGAAGTGGTATCATCAACGTCACTGTTGTATATAAACTATAAAGGTTTTGCTATCCACTTCTACATGCACTTACCTCGATACTTGTATCGTTGTATAATCGAACATCAAACCTCATACGATAAGCCTTAATAATATCTCTGTCTTGCAATCGGTCTAGAGAAACTCCCTTTATCAAACATAGGATGAAGCACAATGTATACACTCCGCAATCACCGGAACTAAACCAATAAAAATAGAAGTGTCAATTTTGGATTACCAATTGCACCATCTAGGATGTTGAACGCCCATCTAACGAGATCTCAAAGAACTAACCTCGAGCTTTGTTTAGGGACCACTTGATCAAAGTCTGCGTAGTCGCAATTCTATTTTCCATTCTCTAGGATTGTCCTCAGAACATCGCAGATAGCGATGACCTCGGATGGGTTCCCTGCTGTCCTGGTGGATCTTTTACGCTTTTGATGATTGTATAGGGAATCGTAGATACAAATCTTCTGTGTCCTCAAGAGGATTTCAATT
The DNA here is from genome assembly GCA_023531105.1 of Papaver atlanticum. Lineage (NCBI taxonomy): Eukaryota > Viridiplantae > Streptophyta > Magnoliopsida > Ranunculales > Papaveraceae > Papaver > Papaver atlanticum. The sequence goes on along the minus strand of JAJJMB010009125.1, from coordinate 7,078,331 downwards.
GCTACCAAATGATTGTCGTTCACCAGCACCGGAGCGTAAACCACATCAACCTCGGACCATGGTTTACCATCAATGCCGTATTTCCCCGCCATATGCAATTTTGTTTAATATAATTATTGTTGTTTTTTGGTCTTGGATCTCAGTGTTTGATCTCTAGCGTGCCGCTGTTTTTCAGGACGATGTTTAATAGAACGTTAGAAACCGCACATTACAAGCCATCGTTAACATGTACGAAATGCAAGTATGTTTATAGTGCAAATGTGATAAGTTTCATACTTTTCATATAATACTCACAGAGAAGTAACTACCAACTGTGGTCCACCGAGTTTTCTTCGTGAATTCAGGGTATTTGCACATAGAGTGCAATACACAATTAACAATCTGCAAGAGGTCTCAAAATAGATAAGCTGACGAGTAAATTCATAAAATATCATGAACATAAACTATAATAAAACAATCTACTTACAGTGTCTGATAACCAGTCGGACCGTGGTTGTGATGTTCCTCCTAATAACTTGACATATTCATACCATTTCAATCTTTCTTCTGTCTCTTCAATCTCCTCCACCGGAGATTTCTTAGGACGTGGGTCGTTTTCCTTTTTGGTTTCCTTTGGATCCACATTTTCCCTGCACATTTTAACGATCATGAGACAATGACTTTCGACTTAAATACGATAAATAAGCGATAGACACTTGCCTTGTCCATATGTAAATGTTCAGATTCCTTTTACAGTTCTTTGAGATACCTGAATCCTCAATATTTTCCCCAGCATAGTTATTTCTAGATTTTTTTTGGTAAGTGAGGCTTGCATACAGTGATGAGATCTGAGGTCCCGCCTTTACGATTCTACGCCTTTTTAAGTTGGGTACGTCTGGGGATTTAGATGTTTCTACATCCGCACCCACTTGAGAATTAGATGTTTCATCTCCTTTATAATCCTCCTCACTAGGCACATCATCTAGAGTACTTACTTTCTTTACCGTCTCTTCTGATTTTAAAACTGCTTCAGTATTAATGACTGAGTCCATCTGTGTGGAAGCCGCTGCTGCGTTACCCCGATCTCCATCGCACGATGTTTCCCCCGCTGTGGTGTTTTTATCCACATAACTAACGCTGGCTGGACCAACTTCTCTCGTAAGAAAATAGCAATCATATTTGTTAGCTGGGATTCCGTAAAAGTGTATAAGTATCTGACCCATGTCCTATGCCAACCTCCCGCGTAAATTCCTTGGTCGTTCCCGAACAAGAGGATTCATATACCTTGCTAGATTCTTTCGGAACATCAGACAGTTCCACAGTATCCTCCAACACCTCCTTATCATCTACTATGCCAAGAAATCTAAGGGAGTCACCATTGTACAACTTGTACTCATCACAATACATTATTATCCCCTGTCTCAAGGATACAAGTTCACTGTATCTCGGTTCTTTGGTGCAGGATACACGTTCCATGACAGTGCACCACCGACCGCAAGTATGCTTGGACACAACCCGTCCACATAAACCCCTAATTGCAGGAATACTTGCCAATGCCCAAGCCTGAAATAGCAGCAATAGTTAGAACTTGAACTGTACAAACTACAAACCGCACAAGTATACAAGATGAATAAGACCATTTAAACAGAATATGCGAACTTACTGTCAGAGCGTATGACAGTCCAGACACTCTGTAATGAGCCGGCAAGCCCAACCGACCACTTTTCTCTGGTTCCCTGTCTTTCTTGACAACACTGGCTTTCTTAGTTTTCTTTCCATCCTTCACAACCAGAGCTGATCGAAAGCTGCGGATGGTTTTTCTAAGACTAACATGACCCCATGGGAACTTGTTGAAGTTATTCAAGTTGTCCACCAAATGGAAATATTCTCCCTTTACTACATTTCTCGTCGGGCAGCCCAAAAGCATAACGTGCACAAATAAGAGAAGCGCCAACTTAGCGTTCTCATCGTCAGTGCAGGTTGTTAAATCTCCTTTCTCGAATCCGCGTCCGGAGTTTGCTTATTGTTACCATTTTTTCCCCAGGGAAATGAGTTTTCATGATTGGTGAATCCGCGATACATTTTGGGAGTGGGTTATCTAGATCTTCCTTTGTTTCCGCTGTCAACTTGAAGTTAAGTCTCGTAGCAAGTGCAAATTCTTTCATCCCAAACCTCAAGATACGGCCTCCAACCCCAAAGTTCATACAAAATGGATCACCATCATCTTGTGTCACAATTTTCGTGAGAGTAGATAATGCAAAATTGTACTGCTGTTAAGGGTTCCAGGCATATCCAGGAGGTGGCCAACTGCCGTTGAAGCAAATACTGCGTAAGCCTTTTTAATCAAACGACCCTTGATCGTGGACATAAGATGTATAACTGCGTGATTTGTTGCTTTCGGGTAGTTATCCCAATACTTCTGTGGGTGAACAAACTTGCTATACACATGAGATGTTTCAAGTCAGTTTCTTCCAAGGATATGCAGCAACTACAATATTTGAAGGGAGGGGGATTCTTTGACATGGTTATTCTCAAACCATTTAACAATTTCAACACCAATGTATTTATAAAACGCAAATACTAATGAATCTAAAAGACTAAAACTAACTTTTGGTAATATGTTCATCTTACAATCATCTACATTACTATTAAAAATTACTACATCTCCATGGCAAACCTCACCATCTACAAAATTTACCGAGTGGTAGATGGTGGTGTTATTAGGTAATTCATTACCTGTTGCCTTTGGTAGTATCATAGAGCACTATAAGGAGAACATATTACCAACTAATGGATCTTCTCTCTTGAAATCTTATCTGTAAACAATACTCTGCAAGAAAAGACTTTATGAGAACGAATGAAACAAACATACTATGGTTCGGTTCCTGATGAATTACATTCCGACGATTCAATAGATGCAAAAGCCGTCTCTAAAGATTCTTTGGAATTGACATCATCTTGGAGGTCAGTATCCGCTGAACCTCCCGCTGTAGTAGCAAACATCTTTCCCTAACACCATGGACAAACAATTAATTTACCATCACAACAATTCACTCTCTAAACGATATATAACAAATCAGGTTCATAATTTCAGTGGGTTTCGAGAAAGAATAACTACGCATACTTAAGTTTGCATAGAATTCTACATCCACAGATTCTTAATCCCAAAGGTGTCAAAGAACTAAAAATCTGTATTTAAGATATATGGTTTTATAGGGTCAGTATCTGAAAGGAGAAACAGTTTTATTTTTCAAGATGTTGAACTAAACCATGGTCTTGACAAATTAAATTCAGCGATAAAACCTTAATTACATGTCCTAATTGTGTCTCCAATTGTAAAATTAACAAATAATTAAGTATAAGCACGATGCATATGATTTTGCATATCACCAACATGACTATGTAGTAATTTATTATTTTTAGAATTGAAATAACTATTAGAAACCCATGGAACAACTTTACTGAGTGTCAATAAGTTTAATGAAGAAGAATTTACCAGTTATGAAGCTTTAACCAGTGCCGAAAGCCCAAAACCCTGGAAACAATAATCGCAAAAGTTAGGAAAACACCCAAATTCATTGAAATCATTCGAGTTACGGTGGAGGTAGGGATTGAATTTAGCTCACATTTAATGAATTTGATGGCGAAAGCACTAGGCCGGGTACTATATTTTGCACCAAATGAACTAGGGTTTGAAGGCGACGAAGGGAGATACTCGCTGCATATCTCAAGAGATAGAAATGGTATGGTATCCGGAGTATACTTTTCCTATTTATATGGCCCATCAAAATGCGACATCAGTGCGACAATTTTTGGGATATATCCGGAATTTGCTAATTAGATAGTACCCGGCTCGGGTATATTGGAAAGCTCGTGTTAAATTGTGGTAACTATTTGCAAGCCGTGATATTGGACATAAATATACCTCTGGATGTGCCTTCCAAACATAATTTAACCTTTGGAACCATAGAAACTCTGTAGTGTTTAAAATGTATAACCCAATCCCGTAGACTGTATTAGGCTCATACAACAAACCTTAACAGATTGAAAAATTAAACCCAGGTCCGGTGATACTCAGCATAAGGGAGGAAAAGGTCTGAATCGAAACGACTGCATGGATCGGTAGAGACCAAATTTAGATGGGTTTCAAGTTGATGCTTTATTTGATCATGAAACAGGTGCATATGGTCTCAGTTTAGTTTACTGGGTGAATAACACTATAACGGATATAAAGGTTTTTTTAGGGATCACTACAAGCTCAGATTGTGTTGAAGCTCTGGCAGTTAAAAGAGCAGTGGAATGGACGATTGATTTACAAATTCAAGACATTAAGATCTTCAGTGATAGCAAAGGAGTAACCTCTTCCCTGCAAGAAAAGCCTTCAACCTGTAACTGGAGAGCCAAATCAATTCTCTCGGATTTCAAGAGATTATTGAATAATGGCAAAATCATCAGCATTCATTACTTAGAGAGAGTTTTCAACAATGAAGAAGATCAATTAGCCAGGTGGAATAGGGTTAAACGAAGTTATTTCTTAGAAAGTTGCCCACATCATAATATTTTCAAATGTATGATTTATTGAAAGGACAAATCATTACTTATATTCCATTTAGAGTGCTCATTCCTGATCTACTGTAATGACCCGTCCCTACACCGATACTGTCCCCACTTAGCCATTGCGGTTATCCAGCAGTGTGGAGTTTTCAACGGGCATCGCTGCGGTAATCCAACAGAAACTTCCCGGATGGTCACCCATCCCTGGATTACTCCCGCCCTAGCACGCTTAACTGCAGAGTTTTTTGCCAACTCTGGAGCCAATTGTGCTGAAAAGGCCTCGGTGTTAAGAAAGGACAAATCATTACTTATATTCCATTCGGCCAACCACTGCCGAATATCGGGGTATTACATCTACTATGTCATGAATTGTCGAATGACAAAGTTAGAATGAAATATTAGTGAATATTAGACGATCGAACGTCTAATTGGATGGACGTCCAGTGAAATAATGGATGATCGTCCAAGTGGATGGCCATCCGATGATGGTGCTCGGTCGAGCAAAGAAATGTTGGCAGGACCAAAAATTAAAACTATTGATTGTTGGATCAATATAAAAGTTTTCAAGAATTATCGTAAATTCGAAACCCTAATTTTGGAGAACCGTGAACCTTGACGATGGAGAGTTGTCCAATGTGGGTCAAGAGATATCGACCAACCAATGGGCATGAGTGCCGGATATTGGTGGTGAACAAACGTCCGAGCGTGCGGAGGAATGCCCATGAATGAGGATTTATTATTGGAAGAATTATGAAATATATAAATTATTATTAAATAGTAATGAAGAGATGTGGGACCGGCCGGCCATGATGGCCAAGGGACCGGCCATGTTCGGTCATGGTAGTGCACGGGCCACCATGTCCCTCACGCGTCCATTCATGAAAATCTTAGGTATTTTGTTGGTCGTTTGAGCAATATTTTGGATTTTCAGAAGAGTTTGATCTTGACCGAAACTCTCAATTTTGCATGAATGAGCAAGTAGGACTTTGCTCGTATATCCAATATTTCAGAATATTAAAATAACATTATTTTAATATTATTGGTAAAAGAAAAACCTAGTCGTGGGACTAGGGTTTTTTTGGACAGTTGAGCAATTTTTGGAGAAATATGGAAACTAGGAGTTTTGCATGAATGAGGGAGTTTCAAGAGATGAGGGAAATAATAATAATAAAATAATAAAAGGAACAGTGGAGAGGCGTGGGACCGGCCACGGCCCGGGCATGGTTGGCCGGTGGGCCCGATCTTGTGCGCCTCTTACTTCTTCTTTTTTAAATATTTTTTTTGCTTCCCTTTCCTATTTTGCATAGGTTTCCACATATCCTCATTCGTCCATATTTTGGATGCTCGTTTGTGCATTTTTTGGGTTATCATTTGTGTATTATTGTTAAGTACACTCGCACCATTTCTTGGGGCTTACTCGGTGGTGGCGCATATGCCTGAAAGTGAATATTTACTACTAATACATGGAATTCTGGTGGGAAAAGCCATGAATTGAAGTAATGAAATATTTTCATGAGAATAGAATATTGTCTAGGAGTTAAATTGATGAATATTGCGACTAAGATTAATTAATTGATGGCTCTATACTAGTAGGCAATCTGTCTAGGAGCATTATATTTATTCGGGAATCGAGGTATGGGATGGTGGAAGCATCATACTCGTTCTGAATATTTATTCTGCATAGTCAGGGAACATTGTTATCGCTCTATACTAGTGTAAATCCATCCAGGAGTCGTCTAATCATTCTCGATTCTATACAGAAGTGAATGCTGAAATCGTTCAGTATTGATGAAATATGCAAAATAGTGAAAGCTTAATTGAGAGGCTTTAATGATTGCATATAGGCACTCTGAGAGGCTATACACTCAGTCATAAATTATCGTGGCATGAGCTTTCACGCTTAAATTCTGAAATATAAATTTCATACTTGTCTGATTGCTGGATCAGAAATATGCAAAATTATGATTTTACGATTTTGGCCTTTGTAAAAAATCCACCATCAACAATGTCATATGCCGACGTCGCAATTACGAAATTTAAAAGACAAGCATTATACTTCGTAAATCAATATGCCTACGTGGTAAAACAACTTGTATATTATTCCTTGGCACTTTGATCATAATAATATGATCAAGTCTCTAATACTAGAGTTTCATGTATATAACTTCGCATGTTATGTTTTTAACCAAAACGACTTGAAAGTAACGATATAAAAATGGAAACAAGTCAAGTCTTGTATTACTAACCTTAAGTAGAAGGATGATATCTTCGTTGATGTCTATATGTCTTCAGAATCTTCAGGTCTTCAGCGTTATACTTGTACGTCTCAACATTTCCATACTTTCTAGTCTAACCTAACAAAGTTAACTCTAGTAGTTCTAATCAAGCGACTCTTGAGTTTTAATACTAAAATATGACAACCAACCTTGACATACCAACGCTTGGTGGGTTCGACCGACTAGTGCTCTAATAATCCCCCCCCATTTGTCAATTTTAGTGAAAAAACTCTAACACATATGGAGAAGACACTAATTAAAAGATAGAGATATTACATTACATAACAGTCTCTTAACTCATTCTTTATACGCTTGATTCCAAGTTTCAACAGCACAATAACCTGCACATATTCAAAAATAAATGTCGTTGTTGACGCATTTGAATAACAAAAGATTTACTCCCCCTAAAGGAAAGCTAGGTAGATATTCAATCCGAAAGTATTTGTTATTCCCCTTTTGTAGTATGCAAACAATGGCCTTTCTGAACCTGAATAGAACCTAAGATTAAAAGCTAGGCAAGACTATTGCAATTTTATTATTGTGGAAGCCGAAAAATGGAGAAGTAGAGATAATATTCATAATCTGCAGTTTGGAGACAAGAACACTAAATATTTTCATTGCTACAGATAGGAGGAGAAAAAACTATATTGCTAAAATCAATGTTAATGGTCAAATGACTGATGACCAGACAAATATTAAGGCGGGTATTGTGGATTATTTCAAAAATAAATAAATTCATGAGCAGAATCACTCTAGACCCTCTACGGATGGTCTAAATTTTAAGTCAATCCCAGGTGAATTGTGTGAATGGCTGGAGAGAGATATCGATAAAGATGAAGTTATCAATGCAATCAAATTACTCGGTAAAACTAAGGAACCTGGTGCTGATGGGTATCCCACTATTGTTTATCAACAGACTTGGAGCATCATTAAGTGTGATGTCATGAATGTGTTCACGGAGCTTCAGAGTAAAGGTTTCCTTAACTGGAGACTGAAGAATACCTTTATAGCTATTATACCCAAGAAAGACACTATAGAAGAAATCAAGGACTTAAGGCCTATCAGCCTTATAAATGGTGTTTACAAGATACTCTCCAAGGTACTAGCTGAAAGATTTAAAAATTCTCTTCCTCATGTAATCTCTCAACAACAATCAGCCTTATTAAGGAGAGAAATATTTTTGACGGTGTTCTTATTGACAAAAAGCTTATAGATTCGAGGTTGAAGAGTGGAATTCCTGGTTTTTTATGTAAAAATCGATTTCGAAAAAGCTTTCAATCATGTTAATTGGTAGTTTGTTGATAAGGCTCTAGAGAAGATGGGTTATGGTTCAAGGTGGAGAAGGTGGGTGCAACACTGTATAGAACATGTGAGGTTTTCAGTTCTCATTAATGGCAACTCTTAAGGTTATTTCAAAAGTAATAAAGGCATTTGGCAAGGTGACCCTCTCTCACTATTTTTTTTATTTCTTATTGTTGGTGAAGCTTTGACGGTGATGATGCATAAAGCTCGGGCTGATGGGTATCTCAGCAGTTTTCAAGTCTCCACAAATGGCATAATGGTGAGTCATCTGCAATTCGCAGATGGTATACTCTTCTCTCCCTCGATGCAAATATTGAGCAAGTCAAGTTCTTGAGGATACTTTTGCTTTGTTTTGAACTTCGTACAGGTCTTCATATATTAATTTTAATTAGAGCCACATGTATGGAGTGGGTTATTCAGGTGACATGTCGCAGTTTACTTCTCTTCTAGGTCGTTGTAATTCTGTGCTGCAAACCACTTATCTTAGTCTTCCTCTTAGTGATAAATACAAGGGCATACATAATTGGGACAAGGTAGTGGAAATATTCAACCAAAGCTCTCTGGTACAAAAAGGTCTCTCCTCAACATAGCTGGTAAGATAGTATTAATCAAGCATGTTCTCTTTAAGTCTCCCAATTTATTACATGTCTTTATTTGAAATGCCAAAATTAGTTGAGATAAAACTTGAAAGAATTATGAAGTAGTTTCTATGGAATGATAACAAAGAAAATAAAAGAATTAATCTAGTAAAATGGGATGCAGTTTGTAAAAGAAAACAAAATGGTGGGCTTGGTGTCAAAAAACTAAAGAGCGTGAATGATGCTTTACTAGTGTTTTGGGGTAAAAACTGATTCTGCTGGAAATGGTAAATTTGGGTGTGCCGCCGAGAAACGAATCTAAACCCTAAACAAATGCACTGCACGGGAGTACTTTAGATTCGAGAGATCAATATGTACAATTCTGGCCTAAACCAAGAAATAGACGTTCCAGTCTTGCTTCGGTCACAAAATGAAGGAGCAGGGTTGATCTTAGGGAGAGAAGCGAAAAAGATGTTGAGATCATAATGGTTAACTCTGAAGGTGTGTCTGTTTATGACTTGAATCAAATGTGGAATTTGCTTGCGGAATGTAAGATATAAGTTCTTGGTGTTTTCTGGATACTTGTGTTCATAACCGTTGTTGGTTGAAATAGGTTGAAAACCTATTTATACAAGTCATAGTTGAACGCACCCTGATCTCATAGGAAGTGGAAGTAGTTGAGTGATGTAGAAGTGGGATCGTGTAAAATATTGAAAACCACGTCCCTACTATGAGGGTAAGAATGGTCGGTTACACCCACTACTTCTCTGCTGCCACTATTTGTTCGCCTTTCCTGACACTTTCTCATAATGGGCGTGTTGCACGCCGCATGCTGTAAACCGCCAGACCAATACCCTGATGAACATCCCCCAGTTTTTGACATGTTTGATATCTCGAGTATTTTGTAGAAAAATATGCAGCACACTGCTGAGTGGGTCTTGCTTGCGAGACCTAATTATTTTGTCCAATCACGCGCAAGCTAGGCGGCGGGCAGTTATATGTGACAAGTCGAGTTGTGAGACTTGCCACAAGAAATAACATGTAATGCTCTTAAGTTGAATAAATAGGTTATTCATGAAATCGATATTTATTGAATATCGCTTGTAATCGATGCATGTAAAGCATCGCTTTTAAGCAAGCATCTCAAAATAATAGATGCTCATGAAGCATCGTTGTATAGAGCCCGTCTTGGTTGGTCGCGAAACCTAATGTCTTAAAAGGAGCGCGGCCAGCCATCTTCGAGCAGCTGCCAGGGGTCGGTTGGGCAAGCTGAGGGGAGGTCGATCGGATCTCATGGAAGAGTGGTGGCCGGTGAGCACGACAGTGCCTTATTGGTCGCCCATAATTAAATCTAAGCCGGTCAATTTGGCTAGCCAAGTTGGATGGCTGAGATGATTTGCGGCAGTTGCATACTGCCGTTAATTCAATTCAAGGTTTTTAAAGCCACGTGACTGGCGCATTTTTGCTGATCGGATTGTGGCATTGCTGGCGTATTTGAAGCAATGCGATTGGTCGGGGTTATTGTTGAGCCGCCCATGAACATGACCGCGCCTTGCCAGTTGCTTGTAATCAGATCTTGGCGGGTCGATTTGGCTAGCGAAGTTGGACAACCGAGATTGCTTTGCGGAAGTTATATACTGTCGTTGGTCGACCTTGCAGTTTTGAGGCCGTGTGGCCAACCTACTTTGGGCTAACGATTGAAGGCGTTAGTTGCTTGCTGTGAGCAATTCAATTGGCCAGGGCTGAAAGCAAGCCGCCGGTGAGCATACTGGCACTTCATTGGCCGGCTAAAATTGGATCTAAGCCGGTCGATTTATCTAGCCAAGTTGGACGGCCGAGATCATTTTCCGACAGTAATGTGCTGCCGCTAACATAAATTAGGGTTTTAAAATCCGCGCAGCCAGCCTTCTTTGAGCAATCCGTTTGATGTGTTGCTGGCAGGTCGTGAGCAACATGGTTGGCCAAGGGTAAAAGAGAGTCGCCGATGAGCATGCTGGCACCTCATCGGTCGCCGGAAACAAAATCTAAGCCGTCCAACTAGGCTGGCTAAGTTGGACGGTTGCGATGAGTTTGAGACTGCCACAGCCAGTGATGTGATTTTAAAGTTGTTGTAGTAAATGAGTTCTAACTCTCGGACTTGTGAAGATTCGAGTTTTTAAATTTAATAAAAATATATAAACAAAAATTATAAACAATGGGCGAGAGGTATTGGGACTAAGGATTTGGCCAATTCTCATGCATGTGGTTCAATTTATTTATTCTCAACAATTATAACCCAAATAAAATATGATATGGTGACTCTTATTTTTGCCTAAGTAGATTTTCAAAATATTAGTTGTAAATCCTAAGCATGATGTATCAAAACATTTAAGCTAAGCATACATCATCAAATTAAATGACAACTAATTAATTCAAATCATATTTAAATTTTAAATTAATGCAAAAGTCATAAAAAAATAAATTAAATTTACCATATGATGAAAATTGAATCCCTCCGTCGTCCCAATGTTTGGGTTTAGCTCCTCATATCAAAAACACACTCATAAGATAGAAACATGGCTCAAAAGGTATTTTTATTGAAGAGAAATAATAATACAGCGAATCTGCAACACTTAATGGTCGTTACAGAAGTCACCGTTACAATCAGGTGCTGTTTATAAACAATAACTGTGGTCTGCTGTTGAAGAACGATACTTCTTTGCGATTGTTCTCTGTGGGTCAATGTTCTTCGTCTCTTTCTTCTTCAACAGCAGCAGACAACAGCAGCAGGAAGCTTGCTGTTCGTCTTGATTTCTCACTCCTCAGCCCTCCTAAAGTCCCCAAACTCTCGACACCCCTTCTATATGACTAAACCAATCTATTTATATCAAAAAGACCGATTAAATCTCTCCAAAATCGTCCAAAATCTCTTCCTTTCTCTTCACGGCCAAGTTGCGGCAATTTCTTGTTTTAGAATTACTACGCGTTTCTGAGATTTCCTTTTGATTCTAAACTCTTCCTTAGATGGATACAAATCTTTGGGAAGGTTTATAGCACTTTAATCTCTCTAAATTTCCTAAAACAAGTCACACACGTGACTTTCCTTTTTTTGCTGTTGTGATAAAAATCCGTCGATTGAGCCCGGTTTAATCCAGTTCAACACCCATATTAGATTCCTAGACCCATAAGGAGTCTATCCTATGAAAATCAGAGGTTTAATCGTCTTCAAACTCCTCCAAATTGCGACCACGAAAACTGCCAGAAACATGCTTTATGTTTTTGGTTTCCCGCCAAAAACAGAATTTGAACGTGAAGGGGAAAGGTTACCCCTTATCCAGTGGTCGCCCCTTATCCATTGCTGGAGTCCGCATAACACTTGTCCCTTGGGTGCCTTTATCAACTTTTCGAGCCGATTTCTCCAAAAATGTTTATTGCCCAAAAATACCTACAAACACATAAAACACCATAATAAGTACAAAAATGGGTACTAACAATATACACAATATAGATAAAAATAGACACATAAATGCGTCTATCAGCCAGTCTAACTCGTTGAAGTTCTTTTTCAACAGCACGACTAGCCTACTTTTGGCTAGCGATCAGGGATGTTGCTGGCGGGCTAGAAGAATTCCGATTGGTTAGAATAGTAGCGGGCCCGCCGGTGAACACCATAGAGATTATTTGGTCACGCTGGGAGGAGGCCAAGCTCGTTAAATCAGCTGGTCAAATCGTGTGGTCGTGATTGTTTTAAGAATGACATGAGATGCTTATATTCGATTCCTTAAGGAATTAGGTGTGGCGACCAGCCAACTTCCACCTTTAATTAAAAGTGTAGGTTGCACATTTAGAGCGATTTGATTGGTCGATGGGAAAGAGGGACCGGCAAGCAACATTATGGGCATAGCCGGCCGATGGTACGGTGACGCACGCTCGGGCGAACCGGCCGACAAAGTGGCGCGGCCGCGTCCCTTTTGCTGCTGCCTTCATGTGCCGCAATTCCTCTTTATTTCTTGTTTTTTCGACTTTGGTAGGATTTGCTCCTATTAGTTCCATGGTGGATCAACTTCTTAGTTTACGTAGGTTTGGTATCGACTAACAGGGTTCGAGATATTGCGCATGCCGCAAAAACCTAATTTTTGCAAATTGGTAAAATTAGGTCAAAAAATTGAATTTTTCGAGCTGTCACAAAATTAATCAAATTTGATGAATTCTGTGCGCTGACACAAAATTACCAATCTTATTCTCAGAGAGCACCGTAGCGTGCCTCTGATTAAGTACTTTCATGCAGATCTCAATCCTGACACTTCGGGAGATTCATGTTACTCGGCTACGAGTTAACATTAATCGTCATGTCATGTAAATATTAAGAGTTCAATTGGGGAACATAGCATAGGAAAAATACTCAGCAAGCCATACATTAGTGAATAATGCAGGCGGGAGATTAAATACTCATTAGGCTCTATACTAGTGAACAATTCATCTAGGAGCTTGAGTTTCAATACAATATGAAGAACGGCATAGGCACTCATCAAATTTTAATATATTCTTCAGATTCCTTGCGGAATATAGACATATCAAGGTCTACTATTTCTGACACCGGGTCAGTTAGACTGAAAAGGTTCTTGACAGTGAAGGGATTTCGTGTTGAGCCTCAGTCCCCAAGTGTGATTTACGTGGTTCTATCTTGTATGGTCGATGGGTTGACCATGATAAAGATATCACCATCTTGTATCCGTACTGGTGACTTTATCACTTCCTCCATGGGAAACTAAAATATGCAAAAGTTCGGATTACCTTTGTCCGTCGTGGTTGTTACTATGATGAAGCTATGGCTGGTATCAACAAGCGAGCAGCAACGGTTCTTGGAAGCAACTGTGATCAGAAGAGACTGCGTTTTCGTGGGAACAAAACAGGTTGGCTGGAGCTTGGAGGGATATGGTCACAATCCTTGACAGAGAGGAGTGGTGACTATGGGCACAAATCTTGGCAGGGACGAGTGGTGGCTACGTCCATGGATCTTGGCAGGGAGGAGTGATGGTGGATACGACTACGGATCTTGGAAGGAAGGAGAGGTAGCTACGAGCACGAACCTTGGACGACCACGGCCATGAGCATTTACAGGCTTTGATCGATCGTTATGGCCCAAATGAAGTGTTTCTTCCTTTCATATATCTCACGTATGTGAGTTTATTCATTCTTTTCTTTCCCCTCTTTATTTTCGGTGAAACAGCTCCTCCCTGATTCCATACGTGCGTAATCTCTCCTATTGTTGCTTACCTGATTGTAAGTGCGACCTTGGTATATTGACTTGATGAAAATTTCAGATTTGTGTCTTCTTGCCAGAACGGCCACAAAATCTTCATCCAATGTAGATTTTCAGCTGTCATGTAGTCGAGAGTTTCGGCTGCCATTTATAGCTCATTCATTGGATTAATGTACCCTATTGGTATGTTGTAGAAGACTTCCATGTGAATCGTTTGGTAACTAGCTCACCCACATATTCTTCACCAATTAGTGCCAGCTTCAGTTCTTTCAGAGGGCAGTGTAAAAACGTTTCAGAGGACACTTTTTAATGAATGTTTAGGTTGCTCTATGGTTTGTACTTCAATCCCCATGCTTGAACCATTTTGTGCTAATTATGACGCCTTTATGATTTTTCAGCGGGCGTACGACCCAAATGGAAAAGGACCTGAGGAGGGAGTCTTGGAGATTACGGTGGGTGACGCTGCTGATGAGGTGTCTCTCTTTGTGAGTTATCTCTTGATGTGTTAGCACCGGAAGTATACTTGGAAATCGAGGGCTTCAATTCTGGATCTCTTGACGTAGTCATCGAGATGCTTGTTATTTTGCTGGAACATCCTGTCCAAGTCTTGAGGGTGATCGCCTTGGGAATGAAGAGATATTTATGGTAGGGAACGTCACCATATGGAACCGATCATAGGTTTTGTTTGGCGCGTGGTTGTTATACCCGGTGTAGGATCTTCTGGTTGGCGATTTGGAGAACTCTTCGAGTCATAACATCTGGTGATACTCGTATTTCTCTTAAGTATTCCAAATATGGGAGATATGTTCTTTAGCATTACCCATTTCCCTAGGTAAAGGTAATATAGGATACGTGCGTCTTTTGGTGCAGCAACTTCTCGGATCTCCTTTGCGGTTTTTTTTTTTTTGCATGATGACGCGGGAATCGTTATCTTCTTGAGGATGCTCTTTTGACGTGTCGGCTCCAGTAGATCTGAAGATGTCCCGGGCTTGCTCTTGCTTGGGTTGGCATAATAGGCGAACCCCTTTATGATGATTTGAAGATGAGTCAAGCCTCCTTTGTTATTGCAGATGTATGAATGACCGTAATTACGCCACGTTCTGGATCTACACGTTTTTCTGATGAAGTGATAGCGGATACTCCTGACCATAAAATGGTAGCAGTGGTGGAATAGAGATAAACCTTTGCTTTCGTGATCTTTGCAGGTGCCTTTCTAGGACTCCACTGGTGTTGAGATTTGTTGTCGACTATTTCCATATATACTGGAATAACGGCTATGCGAACCATCCCTTTATCTCTCTGGGTGTGGACCCTGGCGACATTAATATCAGTGATAGCTTTGAGGCGTTTCCGGCTTGCTCCATATAACACTTATGGTGTTGCAGGAAAGGCGGTTGCTCCATCCGGATCTCGAAAGAAGCCATTGTGCCCTTCTAAGTAGTAGTCACGTCTTCTTGTGTCTCCATGAGGCTTTCTTGTCCTTTCATTTGGGAGATTTACTGGTGCTCGGCTATCCAAGGTATTCCCAGTAGTATTGCTTGAAAAAGCATTTTTATGAAGCTTCTTAACAAACAAAACATCGGAATTGAAATTGGCTGTTGAACCTAAATTGAGTTTAATGATTGAATTATATCTAAGATCCACCCTTTTGAAATTGTGAGAACTGGAATGAAAATTGAGAAACTGATTTTGCAACCGAGAGATTAATCTCCCACTGTGGTCGCCAGTTGTTTTGGGGTAAAAACTGATTCTGATGGAAATGGTAAATTTGGGTGTGCCGTCGAGAAACGAATTTAAACCCTAAATAAATGCACTGCACGGGAGTACTTTAGATTTGAGAGATCAATCTGTACAATTCTGGCCTAAACCAAGAAATAAACGTTCCAGTCTTGCTTCGGTCACAAAATGAAGGAGCAGGGTTGATCTTAGGGAGAGAAGCGAAGAAGGGGTTGAGATCAGAATGGTTAACTCTGAAGGTGTGGCTGTTTATGACTTGTATCAGAATGTAGAACTTGCTTGCGGAATGTAAGCTATAAGTTCTTGGTATTTTCTGGATACTTGTGTTCATAACCGTTGTTGGTTGAAATAGGTTGAAAACCTATTTATACAAGTCATAGTTGAACGCACCCTGATCTCATAGGAAGTGAAAGTAGTTGAGTGATGGAGAAGTGGGGATCGTGTAAAATGTTGAAAACCACGTCCCTACTATGAGGGGAAGAATGGTCGGTTACACCCATTACTTCTCTGATGCCACTATTTGTTCACCTTTCCTGACACTTTCTCATAATGAGCGTGTTGCACGCCGCACGTTGTAAACCGCCAGACCAATACCCTGATGAACATCCCCCAATTTGTTACATGTTTGATGTCTCGAGTATTTTGTAGAAAAATATGCAGTACGCTGCTGAGTGGGTCTTGCTTGCGAGACCTAATTATTCTGACCAATCACGCGTAAGCCAGGCGGCGAGCAGTTATATGTGACAAGTCGAGTTGTGAGACTTGCCGCAAGAAATAGCATGTAATGCTCTTAAGTTGAATAAATAAGTTATTCATGAAATCGATATTTATTAAATATCGCTTGTAATTGATGCATGTAAAGCATCGTTTTTAAGCAAGCAACTCAAAATAATAGATGCTCATGAAGCATCATTGTATAGAGCCCGTCTTGGTTGGTCGCGGAACCTAATGTCTTAAAAGGAGAGCGGCCAGCCATCTTCGAGCAGCTGCCAGGGGTCACTTGGGCAAGCTGAGGGCAGGTCGATCGGCTCTCATGGAAGAGTGGCGGCCGGTGAGCACGACAATGCCTTATTGATCGCCCAGAATTAAATCTAAGCCGGTCAATTTGGCTAGCCAAGTTGGATGGCTTAGATGATTTGCGCCAGTTGCATACTGCCGTTGATTCAATTCAAGTTTTTTAAAGACGCGTGACTGGCGTATTTTGGCTGATCGGTTTGTGGCATTGCTGGCGTATTTGAAGCAATGCGATTGGTCGGGGCTATTGTTGAGCCGCCCGTGAACATGACCGCACCTTGCCAGTTGCTTGAAATCAGATCTTGGCCAGTCGATTCGGCCAGAAAAGTTGGACGGCTGAGATTGCTTTGCGGCAGTTATATACTGCCTTTGGTCGACCTTGCGGTTTTTAGGCCATGTGGCTAACCTACTTTGGGATAACGATTGGAGGCGTTAGTTGCTGGCTGTGAGCAATTCGATTGGCCAGGGCTGAAAGCAAGCCGCCGGTGAGCATACTGGCACTTCATTGGCCGACTAAAATTGGATCTAAGCCGGTCGATTTGGCTAGCCAAGTTGAATGGCCGAGATCGTTTTGCGACAGTAATGTGCTGCCGCTAACATAAATTAGAGTTTTAAAAGCTACGCAGCCAACCTTCTTTGAGCAATCGGTTTGATGTGTTGCTGGCAGGTCGTGAGCAACATAGTTGGCCAAGGGTAAAGGTGAGTCGCCGGTGAGCATGCCGTCACCTCATTGGTCGCCCGAAACAAAATCTAAGTCGTCCAACTAAGCTGGCTAAGTTGGACGGTTGCGATGAGTTTAAGACTGCCACGGCCAGTCTAACTCGTTGAAGTTCTTTTTCAACAGCACGACTAGCCTACTTTTGGCTTGCGATTAGGGATGTTGCTGGCGGTCTAGAAGAATTCCGATTGGTTGGAATAGTAGCGGGCCCGCCGGTGAACACCACAGAGCTTATTTGGTCACGCTGGGAGGAGGCCAAGCGCGTTAAATCGGCCGGCAAAATTGTGTAGTCGTGATTGTTTTAAGACTTACATGAGCAGCCTATATTTGATTCCTTAAGGAATTAGGTGTGTCGACCAGCCAACTTCCACCTTTAATTAAAAGTGTAGGTTGCGTATTTAGAGCGATTTGATTGGTTGATGGGAAAGAGGGGCCGGCAAGCAACATTATGGGCATGGCCGGCCTATGGTACGGTGGCGCACGCTCGGGAGAACCGGCCGACGTAGTGGCGCGGCCGCGTCCCTTTTGCTACTGCCTTCATGTGCCGCAATTCCTCTTTATTTCTTGTTTTTTCGACTTTGGTAGGATTTGCTCCTACTAGTTCCATGGTGGATCAACTTCCTAGTTTGCGTAGGTTTGGTCTCGACCAATAGGGTTCGAGATATTGCGCAGGCCGCAAAAACCTAATTTTTGCAAATTGGTAAAATTAGGTCAAAAAATTGAATTTTGCGAGCTATCACAAAATTAATCAAATTTTATGAATTCTGTGCGCTGACACAAAATTACCAATTTTATTCTCAAAGAGCAGCGCAGCGTTCCTCTGATTAAGTACTTTCATGCAGATCTCAATCCTGACACTTCGGGAGATTCATGCTACTCGGCTGTGAGAGAACATTAATCGTCATGTCATGTCAATATTAAGAGTTCAACTGGGGAACATAGCATATGAAAAATACTCAGCAAGCCATACATTAGTGAATAATGCAGGCGGGAGATTAAATAATCATTAGGCTCTATACTAGTGAACAATTCATCTAGGAGCTTGAGTTTCAATACAATATGAAGGGCGGCATATGCACTCATCAAATTATAATATATCTTCAGTTTCCTTGCGGAATACATATCAAGGTATACTATTTCTGACACCGGGTCAGTTAGACAGACTTTTATAGTTTTCGCCCTAAACTAAAAACCACCATCAACAACTAGTTAAAATGTTATGGAGGTTTGCTAATGAAAACGATGTGCATTGGAGGAAAATTATTCATGAAAAATATGGTTCAAATGTCATGAAATTTGGAATTTGTTAGTAGTGATTATTTTACGGTGTACTTTGAAAGAAAGGAACGCTCGTATCTTTACAGCGAAAGCTCACAACAGTTCATACTATTCGAATGATCAAAAGCATGCTATGTTTCAATGGTCTCTGAGTTTTAAAGACTTTGAAGATGTTTCTTTCGAAGGTGTGGTTGAGAATTGGTTCGCGGCGTGTATTTTGATCCGTAATTTTGTTTAAAGTTTTTTGTGATCTTCGGTTGCTTTGACCACGATCATTTTTTCTCTTCTCTCCTTTCTTTCATTTCCTTTCCTCCCTTGGATGGATATAATTCTTTTGTACTCGGCTTTTGGATATTTTTTTTTTTTGATGCAAAACAGGAGGATTTTATTAACTTGATGAAACTAAAACAGAAAGATTCATATCCTCCAATATTGCACTTGCAATAAAACTTGGAGGATATTCTTACCAAGTTTGCGAGATATTATGAATTCTAGCATGTTTGCTGGCTTGTTTATTTTCCTACTTATACATTTGTATATCCAAAAAGGATGATTTTCTAGCATAATTTTAATGTCTTGTATCATAGTGTGGTTCTCCCATGGAGCATGATTGAGACCTCCATGGACCGCCTTGATTACCAGATCAACATCCATTTCAAAACTTGCAAATTGAATGTTTAGATCTTCTGCACGCTGCATCGCCTGTAGAAATCCCCAGCATTCTGCTGCTTCTGCATTCAAGAGTCCATCAGTATAACCGCATCTTGGTTGGATGAATTCTCCTGCATAAAAACCACATATTGTACTCGGCTTTTGGATCAACAAAATCTTCACTATAGTTCAAAAGAAAAAAACTAGTAGTACATTAAGTTGCCTGATTAAACCCTCCCGACCATTAAATACCAGTTGTAGCCTTGTAGGGATTCTAGCTTTAAATAAGAGCGGATAAGGCAATGAGTATCTGGTACGGGAAAGACGCCAAAATCATAAAAGGTAACAATACCCATGGCGTTTTTGGCAAGAAGAATCCTGCATTTTAATGCCGGATGGATGAGATTGAGCTCTGCATTCCGTACGGTGGAGAAACAAACTTCGAAGCTAGTGCAGTCAATGTGGATTTGACTGTAGTGTTGTTACTCACACCGTGACACAAACATATGAACTGCAGCCTACCTGTAACTCAGGAGATAGCTGAATAATTTTGTCATGTTAATTAATGTTTGAAGAATGTGCCCTGCCCCCTATTCATGGAGGTTTATTTGTCTTGGTGAGTGGTGACCGCCCCTTGTGTTGCACCTCCTCATCTAATGCAATGTGGGTCTAGCCGTGGCACCCATTCATCATACAGACACTTAAATTATTTGAAACGGTGAAATCTAGCGTGAAACACGCGAATATTCTACCATTCCATTTCACTTTCTTCAACGATATCGACAATATTCATTAATTTCTTAGTTGAGATCAACATAACATAAATTACTCAATTAATACAGTATTAAGATTGGCATCAAACGTCAAACGTGACCCCAAATAAACAAGTCTGATTTCCGTAAAAAGGCAAACCGTAGACCCCACAGGAAAAAAAAAAAAAAAAAAAAAAAAATCTCGGAAAAACCCTTGGAGAGGTCGATGGAGGGAGGTCCTGGGAGGATGTGAAAGACACAAACAAAGACGGGAAAGATCAACATCAGATTGGTTGTTGTCAATTATGACGAAAATGACCCTACAAAGAAAAGAAATACTGACAAAACATTCAATTTTAAAAAAGTGGACACGCAATACGAAGAGAGATAGAGAGGATGAAGAAAAAACCTACATCTCACGAAGAACGAGTGAGTGATAAAGAAGAGAGAGAGAAAGAGAGTATTAATAAGACCCGACAAATTTGGCGCTTAAACTGGGAAAAAACACACACTTATAGAAGTGAGTAGAAGAACCAACAATCGGATATTCTTCTTCTGTTTCTACTACTTCAGTTCCAGAAAGAATTACTGTATTATCACTTGAAGAAGAAAAAAAGCAGCAGCAACAGCAGAAGAATAATAAACAAGAATTTCTGTGATTCTCTCTTTATATAACAAACTGACAAAAAGAGTAAGTTTTTTTTTCTTGATTTATCAAATCAGACTTTTCTTTGTACTAAAAAGAAAAAGCGGTAGATTTTTCTTTGTTTTTCTGTTACATTCTTTATTTATTACTACTAAAATTTTATTTTTGTGTTGAATTGTTCTTCATTTTCTTTTTTCTTTGTAGTTTGACATGGTAAATGAAGATCTGGGTTAGTGTGTTTTGATTTGAAGATCTCCGCTTTGGAGATCGGAAAGACTTTAATCTGGTGAGTTGAATTCTGTGTTTTTTGTAGTGTTTTGCTGATGAAAAATTGGTTTTTAAGGTAAGTTGTTGGTGCTCATTTTGTGTGAATTGGACCAATTGGTTGTGTATTTTTGTTCTAGATGGGTTGTTTTTCTTGCTTGCGTCCTTCACGAAAAGATGTTAGTAAAATTGAAGACAGTAACGGAATTCGGTCTCGCTCACGCTATTCTGCTAGTCCATCAGGTTCAGTTTTTTTTTTTCAAATTTAGTTGTGAATTTTACTTGATGGTTTTGTTTATGAAAGATTCTTACTGATTTCTTCGTTTAAGTGTGTTTGGATTTGCAGGAAATGGGAAAGCAAGGGTATCATTCGAGAGTAATAATGGTGAGAATGTTTTTTCTTGTCAAGTTTGACTGTCCACAGTGAAAAATGCAGCTACTTTATGAAGCTCTTAGATTTGTGAAATTGATGTTTAAGATCTGGGGTTTTACAGTTTGCAGTTTAGTCTAATTGAATTATCTTCTCTTTTGTTACAATTTTTTTTAGAAATCTGTAAGAAGGGAACATCAGCCAATTGTAAGGACAAGGATATTAAGAACACCCCAAAACGTCATACTGCTTGTAGCTACACTTTTCGAGAACTTGCTACTGCAACTAGAAATTTCAAGGAGATTAATTTGATTGGAGAAGGAGGGTTTGGAAGGGTTTATAAAGGGCGTCTAGAAACAGGCCAGGCAAGAGATTTCTTTTTGCTATTGATTTCTTGTGTGTTCACGTATTTGCACCTTCTAATTATTTCTTTGATTCAAAATTATCGCTTGTTCGTGTATCTGTGAAGCTTTTTCAATGATATTAGTTTGTGGGTTTTGTCTGAAGAGGAAATTTTGTAAACAGATTGTTGCTGTCAAACAACTTGATCAGAATGGTATCCAGGGGAATCAAGAATTCATTGTGGAGGTTCTCATGTTAAGTCTTCTTCACCATTTTAATCTCGTCACTTTGTGTGGCTACTGCACTGATGGAGATCAAAGGCTTTTGGTTTATGAATACATGCCAATGGGAAGCTTGGAAGATCATCTATTTGGTAAGTGGTTTGATGCAAAAGCTTGGAAGATCATCTTCTTGTCTTTGTGTTTGGAAGTTTTCACTGATATGCCTTCTGATTTGTTCGCTCACATTTCATCTTTCTTCCCCATTCCCTTGTGTTTCCACTGATAAAAGAATGGATTGGATGGACTCATAGAATCATATAAAGTGTGAATTCATTTTCGGGAGAACACATTTGATCTTTTCAGTAGGATCGGATTGTTCATACAGTGGTCTTATCTATTTAGTCCACCTAAAAATTTAGCTCATTTAGGAACCCAACATCCCGTTCCTTCTGCGAGCTCACAGAGAGGAACCCTCATTAAATGAACTGTAAATAGTCCTCTAGCTGCAGGATGTTTCTAAATAGAACTTTCATAGCTATACTTAAGCTTCGGTTTTAAGTTCAAGCTTGTACCTCTTCTGAACATGAAGTATTGTAACTGATATTCAATTTTGTCTTTAGGCAAGTCACCAAATATGGTGCCCTTGGATTGGAATACAAGGATGAAAATTGCTGTTGGTGCTGCTCGTGGCCTTGAATATCTGCATTGCACAGCAAATCCACCTGTTATTTATCGGGATTTGAAATCTGCTAATATATTGTTGGACAAGGACTTCAATCCTAAGCTTTCTGATTTTGGACTTGCAAAATTAGGCCCCGTTGGTGACAACACTCATGTTTCAACTAGAGTGATGGGAACTTATGGCTATTGTGCTCCAGAATATGCCATGAGTGGTAAGCTGACTCTAAAATCTGATATTTATAGCTTTGGCGTTGTTTTGTTGGAACTAATCACTGGTCGGAAAGCTATTGACACTACTAAGAAGCAAGGAGAGCAGAATCTCATATCTTGGGTGAGTTATTGCAGTTTCTGCGTTTTGGGTCAATTTTGAGTTCTAGAGTGTTCAACATTCATAGACTGTTCTAGAATAAATGGTATCTTCTGTGTACCAACATATGGCTAGCATCATAAACGTTTTTGTGTCTTCATACTTGAGTCCTGTAGTCCACCTCATAGTTATAGGGACATAGGGTTACCTATACATCACCAGAAGGGGGGGGGGGGGGGGAACCCCTCATTCTAGACCCTCGCTGGCCATTATGGACATTGTACGATTAACACTCATCGGCATTACAAAGTGTGTATCTCTGGTTGATTACACCCCACTGATATGATCTGATCATGCATGCAATGCAATTTGTAGGCGGTTTTTTAACATATTGGGAATCTGATACTTAAATAACATGTAAAAAATGCTCCCTTTTAATATATGTGGTAGATACTCATCTGACATAATTCACTAATAGTCCTAGAGGTTGTTTTGAGCTCAGAGTTAGTAAGCTCGAACCAGACTCAAGATGGTCTTAGATGGATGTGAAACTGAACCGCCGATGTTCATGGAGTTATTGTAGTTTATGTTGGTTATAGAAATAGCAGTGTAGTGGACTAGAATTTATCATTCATCAAAGTTTTAAACCACTCTTCTTTCTCCGTATATATACATCTCCAGTTGTATGTTAATATGAGTTTTCTTATGTCGTTATTTTCAGTCTCGACCTTTCTTTAAGGACCGAAGGAAGTTTATTCAGTTGGTTGATCCTTTACTGCAAGGGCGCTTCCCTACCCGCTGCTTACACCATGCAATAGCAATTACTGCTATGTGTCTTCAGGAGCAGCCAAGCTTCCGCCCCTTTATAAGTGATGTTGTTGTAGCACTTGAGTACTTGGCTTCTCAACCATATAACTCTGGATCTAATACTAGAACCCAAAGTCCATCATCATCCACACCTTCAAGAGAAAATGGACTCTCTTCCTCTGAAACCAGATAACTAGGAGTAGTTTTATGCATCTGTTTAGATGTTAATGTGTAATGAGTAGTATTAGATTAAGAGTCGGATGCTTGAGGTGCCAAGTAAATTATATTGGGGGTCGCATCAGCAATTGGTAAATCCGGTGCACAAAATAAGAGGAAAGAGTGAACGTACCTCGCGGCTACGGGTGCAAGAAGGTAAGAAGTTCCTGCCACATTCTGCATTCATCTGTCATCTTTATATAGTTGGGCAAAGTTTGGAAAAATAATCTCTCTTTATAAAAGACCTAAGATCTATTTACAAATGTTTTGTTGAAGAAGCTATTGCATTTTTTCTTGAACTCCCTTTTGTCATTAATCAGTCAAGTAGCAATGGATCAGTTGTTATTCTGGTGATTAGGCAAAGGTTTGAATGTCAAAGCCTTTATTAATCCTAGTCTTTCTGTTTTGTGCATCCATTTATTTTGAATGATCTTTCTCCCTTCTCCATCATGACCTCGTAATTGCTTCTTTCTATTTGAATTTCTTGAAAAAATCTTAATGTCAGAGTATGACACTTCCGTTGATCCTTGTCCTTCTATCTTGTGCTTCCATTTGTTTTAAATGGTCTTTCTCCCTTCTCCATCACAACTTCGTAAATTGCTCCTTCCTGTTTGAAATTTTTGAAGAAATCTTGGTTTATAATGAATGTTATAAAAAAGGTGCTATATAACATGCTAATCATTTTAGTCTCAAAACCTTGGATTCTTTTCATGTCTACACATTTTTAAAGTAAGATTGCATGTAATCTTGTTTGTGGTTTTACATACGTCCGACATGTATTTTGAGAATGAATTTCTTACGTTCCCATGCATAGAATTATGTCAGTAACTTGATTAGGTCCATATACTGACTGGTTTATTCTTTTCTCTGTGTTTTGTTTGACTTTGGTGAAGGTAGATAGAGGATCTGTTCGGTATATATATATATATATATATATTACATGTAAGAATGTGTATATACAATATGTACAGTATATGTGTGCGGCTCCTCATGATGAACAAAGAGGATATTTGGGTTTGTGGTGTTTACTGAATATTCAATTGAAAGAAAATTGACTAGTCTTGTTTTTGTAAAGTGTTTGTGAGGGAGATGAACTAAGCAGTTTGCTTGTAAAGGGCAAAATACCGGATAATAATTGGGATGGTGAAATTTGTTATGTTTTTTTACATTTTTATTTTTTCTTAGGTTTCTGTCAGTGCACTGAGAAATTTCGTGTAATGCTGAAGTTTTAATTCATTTTTATAAATTTTGGAGTGATAGAGAATATTGAGATTTTATGTGATATATATATATATATTATGAATTACTACTATCAAGTATTCTACTTCTTTGTTGCTGCCTCTGTAATGCTGTTTGTATTTTACCCGCCTTAAAAAGTGTTTTATTAAGTGTTGTCTGTTAATTATAATTTGCTTGGTTTCATTGGATTGTAAATGATTGGAAACACTAGTAAAATACTGGGTAATCTAATGTTGAGCTTGTTGGGCACACAGAACACTGACATGCTGTTCCCTAGAGTGGTCAATCTCAGAAATATCCGAGGAAGGATTTCTTCTCCAGTGGAATCCTGTTCTTTCCCAGGATGGCTAACCATAAATCCATAATGCAGATCACCTTAGTCTGAAACGCGTCGTATCAATTTCCTCATCCAAAGCAACTTGGTCAAACTCATTGGTAAGAGTATGAACTTCGAATCTCTTTGAATTTTCACCCATAGCTTCCAATGATGCAAAGGTATTTACATGAGCAATTGCTTCGACATCTTCGAGATTATCAGATCTGGCTCTGTTGGAAATCTTCTTCAAAAGTGTGGTTTTCCTGTCATAACAATATAGCACACATTTAGCATATAAGAATATGATTTCTCCGTTGTCTGCAAGTAAAATCGGCTGAAACTTGCTCGAGTTGTTTTTACGAGAACCACCTACTACAGCTTTGTAATCTATATCAAACTCCATACACCAGGTCTCCTTCAAGGACCATATTTCCATACGTACTTCATCCATATTATCCATATAAAGACACAAATGCCTTCCCAGCGCTACAAGTCCAAATTTATCTTTGAATTTACGGTTTTCCAGACAAGGAGGGACAAGAGATAGCAAACGAAACTCTTCGTCAGCCAAGTCAAATGCCACAACTTTGTTGTTCGAAATCCAATAAATAGCATCATTTGCATATGTACCCGTACCCTTCTTTGTTGAATCCAATCGATGCGAAACTCTACCTATGGCTCTCCACCCACAACCACTGCCAAGCGTGTATACTTCGACATTTCCTACCTCACGGTCGAATCCACATGCCATATTATAATACAGGTTAACCTGTCCATTCAATATACGACGAGGATCAACGTCTTCTTTCTTTACAACTAGTTCAGGAAGAAAAGCATATTCTCTGGTAAGAGGATTACAAATATAGATGGGATCTAGAACTAAATTGTGGAGTTGAAATGTACAAACCAAACCCTTACAGGAGCCAACTAAGTGATCAGATATAATGCCATTGTGCATAGGAGCATGATGGATCCTTTTCAGATTTTGATGGTAAATGTATTTCTCATCACTTAGTTGTCCTCCAAGGAAAAGTAAAGCTTTGCAGTCGTCGGGATGGTCAATGCAACAAGCAAAAAATAGACATGATCCCGCATTAGCAGTTAGATTATCATTGCCGTCATAGCCACCATGGAGATGGTTAAGTTGGTGACTAAGGTGCATATTAGTGAAGTTACTTTCGCGAATGAGCGC
This sequence comes from Papaver atlanticum, assembly GCA_023531105.1. Classification (NCBI taxonomy): domain Eukaryota; kingdom Viridiplantae; phylum Streptophyta; class Magnoliopsida; order Ranunculales; family Papaveraceae; genus Papaver; species Papaver atlanticum. The sequence continues at coordinate 7,051,649 of JAJJMB010009125.1, read as the reverse complement.
TCGGCTGCTCAAGAAAATCTAATTTTAAAAAAATCTTTGGTGAATGTGCTTTTCAACGTTATATAGGCTTGGATGATTCCTAAAGCAACACTGAGACTAAGAAACGAAAATCATCTAAACTAGGAAACATAGCTGAACTAAAGGAAATCCAAAAACAAGGAGAACGGAATCCTAATCAGATACGAAGTGGTTTTGTGTCCAGATGAGCTGCACCACCTACTGATCCTGTCCATTTTAAAACACAGTCGCAAAACATGTACACGCTGCACAACCTACTGATCCTGTCCATTTTGAAACAGGTTCGCAAAAACATGTATGACCGACCACAGTGGGAGTCGAACCCACGACCTTTTGATCCGAAGTCAAACGCGATTAATCCACTGCGCTATGCGGTCCTGATGTACAACTAAGTGACATAAAAACACCACATATCATAATATAATATGGTAACGCAGCCTCCAGGTACAGACGACCTTGGAGAATATTATCGCAATTTAAAGTAGTTAGATTCTGGCCAGGATTATTGTCCGCGTGATAAAAGGAGTGTTACGAGGTGGTGTCTTAACCTAAATCTCAATCATCCAATTTTAGGATTGTTTGGTACTCTTGTTGGTAGTTTATTACTTCTCTTCATAAATTACTCTTAATTAGTAACTTTGAATTATAATTTGATTTTTGATCTTGATGTACTTAAAATCCATGTAAAATCTATTTTATCATTAATAAAATTTATGAAATTAAAAAAAAATAAAAAAATTTAAGCTTAGAGGGGAGCCAGTCATCCAAAATAATATTCCACCGAGATCTCCACGCCCATTCGCCTTATATTTTTAAATTTAAAAAAATATTTTATTTTCCGATCCGGATTTTTATTACTAAAAAAGACCAAACCTTATTTAAGCTCTCTTTTGGTGTTCCAATTTCTATTCCTACCTTTTCTGATTCTGAATACTATCTAATCAATGTGGTAGTAGTGGTCAAGATATTTTTCTTCCTGTTTTGTCTCTTCTTTCATAATTCCGAACTAGTTCTTGCTTCTATTGATTTTTCCTTCTCTGGGTTTAGGGGTATTACAATCATCAGGTAAATTTTATTTCTTCAAGTTAATGAATTTCTCTCATATTAATAATAATATGGAAATTTATTGATTAAATTCACTCTATACCTATTGAAAGTTAAATATTTAGCTAAGGGGCAGTGTAATATAGTTTGAATTTGAAAAGTATAAACAAACTGTTTGATAAAATGCTTCAATGATGCATGCTTTAATTTTGCAATTAAACTATAGTAGTCACATACAACTGATAGTAGTTACATACAACTGATAAAATCCATGATGGAAGAAGAATGTTTAAATGTATTGTATAATTGTACTTTCTGGAAAGTTGAAACTTCCTCTTTGAGAGGCATAAAATTTTACTAGAAGTTTATGCTTTGGGTCTAACAGTGCATTTGTTTTTTTATTTTTTCTAAATCAACAGGTTATTATTTTCGCTTCTGCTGCAGTTCAAAATAAAAATGATAATGAAAATGAAAATGCAGGGTGTTCAAGATTCTGTAACTCGTTTTCTTGGAAAACTCAAATTTCTATTCCGGAAGTTTGTGTTTGCTGTGCTCTCTGTGGGTCCGATTCCCTCTCATATCGCTTTCATTATGGATGGAAACCGGAGGTTTGCCCGCAAACACAATTTGAAAGATGGGTCTGGTCACAGGGCAGGGTTCCTGGCTCTTATGTTGATGTTGCGGTATTGCTATGAGTTAGGGGTTAAGTATGTTACTGCATATGCGTTCAGCGTTGATAATTTCAACCGTGATCCTGAAGAAGTTAAGCATGTGATGGATCTGATGGTGGAGAAAATCGAAGAGTTACTCAAGGAAGAGAGCATTGTCAATAGTTATGGGGTTAGGTTGCATTTCATTGGGAACTTGAAGCTCTTAAGTGAGGCTGCTAGGGCAGCGGCTGAGAAAGCTATGGCAGCCACGGCCAAGAATAACAAAGTTGTATTACTGATATGCGTAGCATATTCTTCTACAGATGAGATTGTGAACGCTGTCCAAGAATCTTATAACGAGAAGCTGCGTACATTACAAGACTTGAGTTCAAATGGCTCGAACGATAATCAGATTAAAGTTGACCATAGTGAGAAAGATCTGGGGTTTGCAGTTAAGTTGTCAGATCTAGAGAGGCACATGTACATGTCTGTTAGCCCTGATCCTGACATTTTAGTTCGTACATCAGGTGCGAATCGTTTGAGCAATTTTCTTCTCTGGCAATCTACACACACGTATTTGTATTCTCCCGTGGCACTTTGGCCAGAGATCTCTTTATGGCACTTGATATGGATGGTCTTGAACTTCCAAAGAATCAAACATAATTTGGAGAAGAAAAGGAAGCAACTATAGGCGTAAGTTTGTTTGTCATTTTCTTTAGTTACTTCTGTGGTAGTTCAATTGACATTCTAGACTTCCCTATTTCAATTCTCCACCTCTCATGAATAGAAGCTAGCTAGATAAGATCCATTTGGGGAATATTTGCAGTCGTACCGGAGGGATCCAAAGTAAAAAAGGATGGTTGCTTTGGTAGACTTTTTCCTTTCACCCTATTAGATTTGTTAAATTGCTCCCCAATATCTATAAAGTGATATAGTGATGATAACAATTATACTACTCAATTTCTTTTTTCACTATGTAAGTTTCCGCGCCGACAGCTTCTTTTACAATGCTTGTGGGTTATTTAATGAAAGAGTGTTTCAAGTAATTTTGTTGCTACTTCTCATATAAAATCTCTCACAGCTTCTCAAAAGTTACTGTAAATAGCTCACTAACATATGCATGTTCTTAACATTTGGTGAGAGGCATGTTATCACTTTTACCCACTGTAAATGCCAAGAATTTGTAGATCATTACTAAACTGTAGATCCGCTACCTAAGATGCTAGAGTTGATAAGTTGACTCAAAAATTTGGATGTAGTCTGTAGAGTAGTGACGGTCTGTTAATCCTCTTAAAGAAAATGGCTGGTATTGTGGAGGGTATACTCAAGGGAATTATGCGAGTTTCATGACCATTTTCGACTCATACCTGTACTAAGATTATGGGCAATCAAGGTAGTACGACTCAGCCGAATCAACCAAGTGTTTGGTGACTGGTGCATCGGTAGCCATGACCTGTGATTAAGGAGACTCTCAGCAGCTGTACAGAATGGGCAGAATCAAGCATTGATTCTTGTGAACACTACTGCTTTAGAGGTGAGCATTGATTTTGGATCCTCCTACTATAGCTTTCCTTTAAGGTACTTCATGTTTAGCTAAGTCGTGAAATATTTGCTCAGGTATTAGAAAGTACTAAAAATGAAGAACATGAAGTCATTTGAGTTTCTCCACCTCAATCTCCAGGCGCTGCTTAGAATCTTACTTTTATCTGAAGCAGGAGTTCCACCAATGCCAGTGAGGATGAAATGAGCTCAGGATCCACAGATTAAGAAAAAGATGCACAATTTGGAGGAATGTTCATTCTGGATACCAGTTCTCTTTCTCAGTGGAGAAATACTGCATTCAGTGTCTTGAGAACTTATTAGCACATGTTGAAATTTTGGGGCCTATTTTGCATCAAAAGGGAGTTAATTTTTGTCTTGCTCCTTTTGAGAGAAGTTCTAAGGCCATGGTACTTCTACTTGATTTACTGAAGCTAGTATGTGCTTTAGCCTTTAGGTGCACATCAGAAGTATACAGCACAATTTGTGGGCCGCGGTGGTGTGCAAAAACTTCTTGTTGTGCCTAGAGTTGCTCATACCTTTTCGGAACTTTCTTCATGCTTCTGTACAATCGGGTCTCTTCAAGTAAGCTATTAGGGCCTGGTTGTTGTATATTTGCTCAAAGTCACCAGTTCTACTTTTCTATAGTATTTGGATATTCTTGTAGGTGGTAACGGGACATGTTTATGTTCTTCCTTCAGAAGTTGTGCACCAAGTGGTTGAGTTAGCTCTACAACTCCTCGAATGCCCTCAAGATCAAGCCAACAAAAAATTTGCCATATTTTTTTGCTAATGCTTGTATTCAGAGCAATCCATGATTGGTTTGGTGCACTAGATGGGTTACAGAATTTTTTTGAACATATTACATGCTGCTACATTAGTACGGGAAGGGAAGTAATTCTGGGGCTGTGGATTGTCTAGCCTGGCATCATCTCAGAATGATCAATCACCTGCTGAGGTTTTGACTGCATCAGAGAAGCAGGTACTTTTCATACGTGCGTGGTACACGGTACCCCATAGTCGAAAATTGATCTTAAATGCTACTAGTACATAACCATAAAAATATACATTGAGAAGTCACATTGAATAGGTTTTTGGTACAACTGTACTAAAACATAACCACAAAAATCTGTCCACAAATTTATGAACATGCCGTAGCTTGAAGGAGGCTGTTCCGTGATTCGTGAATCAACTTGCTGTAAACGCTTCAATAGGAAATAAATTAGAATATTTCCTTTTTCTTACTTAGGTATCAACACGATTTAAATTTTTTACACATAACCCACGATTAATTAGTACCTGCCAGTCTATGGTTATTATTTTACTTTTTGCCTTTTGTAAATATGAAGGTATAACATGCAGAAACTCTTGAATAGGTAGCTCACACAGTTCAGTTTGTATGACTGTTAGGAACAACTGGTTGTTGGTTAAATACATATATATATGTGTGATTTTACATGATAGTTAAAAAGTAGAAATTCAAAGTACATGACACTTCAAACGCTCATCTGCATTTTCCTCCCAAAATTCAATATCTTTTGTTGTTAGTTTAGAGTCCTAACATTCTCCAACCCAATCGGAAAGAACTGATTTCCGTCAAGAAAACAAATTTTATATAAGCTTTCTTTGGTGCTTTTTTCTTTGTTTATCGAATTCGGTGCTGTGTATCAGGATATCTGCAGGTTCTGAAGGACCTAAAATAGTCTAATCCCTATTCGATTTAGGTTAAGTCATATATTCACTGAAAACTGATTTCAAATTTCTGTCAGTAAGGATGCAGACATATAAGATGAAGTTAACTGAGTTCTTCGGAAACTTGTTTAGTTTTATCCGAAAGCTTATCTTCAGTTTGCTTTCTGTGGGTCCAATCCCGACTCATATTTCGTTTATCATGGATGGAAACCGGAGGTATGCTCGGAAACATAGACTGAGTGAAGGTGCTGGCCATAGAGTTGGATTCTTTGCTCTGATGTCGATGTTGAAGTACTGTTATGAGCTAAAGGTGAAATATGTGAGTGTATTTGCTTTTGGTGCCGAAAATCTGAACAGAAGCCCTAAAGAAGTAAAGTATTTGATGGCTCTGATGGAAGAGAAAATTGAGGAGATACTCAAAGAAGAGAGCCTCATGAGTAAATTAGGGATTAGAATACAGTTCATAGGAAACTTGAAGCTCTTAAAGGATACTACCAGGGCAGCAGCTGAGAGAGCAATGGCAGCCACGGCCAAAAACAAGAATTTTGTGGTACTGGTTTGCGCAGGATATTCATCCGTCAGTGAGATCATGAATGCTGTCCAAAAATCTTATGAAGACAAGAGGCTTAAGTTACAAAAACTGGATTCCAGTGGTACTGGTACTGATCAGAGCAGAGTTGATTTTGATGAGAGTGATCCCGAGTTTGGAATTTCATTATCAGATCTAGAGAGACATATGCACATGGCTGCATACCCTGAACCTGACATTTTAGTTCGTACTTCAGGTGCAACACGACTCAGCAATTTCCTTTTGTGGCAATCTTCGCAAACATATCTGTATTCACCAGCCGCACTTTGGCCAGAGATCTCTTTATGGCACTTAATATGGATGGTCTTACACTTTCAGCGAGTTCCACATATTTTGGAGAAGAAAAAGAAGCAAGCAACTATAAATCATAATGGGTCACATATTTTGGAGGAAAAATCAGCAACTTTAAATCATAATGGATTGCATCATTATTAGACTTTTCCAACTGATTCTTGATCTGTTGCGGCAAAGTGGAACTGGACTGAGTTTCATGTGAAGTGGAGGTTTTCTTGGAAGGTCGAAGGGACATCGTTAAGTCATAATGCTAGAGGATCCTTGCAGCAGTAATAAGATTGATTTTTCATTACTTTTATTTATATTTCTATTTTTCCGATGCTTTTGAGGTTTTGGTTGTCCAATCCAACTACTTCAGTCATGGAATGGTTACTCCCAATTCTTCTTCTGCTATGTTTGCAGGTTTAATATTGTAAGAGTGTCGCAAAGGCCTCCGTAGTATAGTGGTCATAATAGTCTTGTTGTCATTTCTTTAAACAGCGTGATATGAAATTAAATCGTCGATGACAGACTGAGAGGTTGGAAGCCCCAGTCCCAATAATTTGTGCCCCTGCATGGGTGTTTTAAGAAAGAAATGATTTACAGTCTCGCTGCTTTCCTTAAAATCATCTTTTTTGCCCATTAGTTCAAGTATTTAAATTTCACCAATCTTACTGACCAAATCTGGCAAAAAGGATATAATGATCTGGGAAGGCACCGTATCATTCCTGTAATAGGATAACAAGGAGAAGACTCAATTCAGTCGACACTTCAGCATGGAGCAACGTGATTTAACTGAACTTCAACAAATGGAAAGATCTACTCGACGACCAACAGCTGTGACAAATGTACATCACTAATCATTTATCTGTACAATGCTTGTTTACCGAAAAGAATGTCGACATTGACGTGCAACGCTGAACGTCCTTTCAAATGACTGTGTCCTCTTACTGCGAAGTGCAGAATAACTAAAACAAAAATAGTATTAAATTGGGAGATCTCTTACTGCCAATGCATTTCACAACAAATAATAGTAGTTATAACTCTATTTCAAAATTTAGTTACAAAATATAACGTACTTACCTGTCCGACATAAGATGTAGGTCAAGGCACGTCCGAAGTTGTTAGTTTCCTATTAATGTACATAGGAACAGACCACTCTCTTGTGGTAGTTGTGTCACTGGTTCGCCCTCAGGATCAACGTCATATGATTGAGACATCATGTCTGGAGGTGGACATCTAGGTCTGCATCGCCGGTCACTTCTAGGCAAACCTATCACATCATGGTTCCGTATGTGTATTACTTTCTCAGGTAGTAAAAATTCCTTACTCTTCTGCTGCCACCATTCATCGTAATTTACCTGATCCACCAACTAGTAATGATCTATGGGTACAACTACTCACGGCTCAATTGATTCTAAGACTGGGGGATCAAATGGCATAGTTATTTGACTGGTAATCTGCCGCACACATCTCTCACCAAGGTACATACTCTACCGTTGACCCCTAAAATCATAGAATACAACTCTATTCTACGACATCTCCTCTGCCTCCACTTCCTCTTCAAAACCGTTATACTGATCATCTCTCTATGGTTGCCATATCACCGATTCTTTGGTTCTCATGTGAAGGTGTTACGAGCTGTTCCAATTGAATGCTTGTAGTTGTCAACTTAACTTCGACCCACTCTATTCTCCTTCCTAAATAATAAAATGGCAGGATAGCAACACTGATTATTGCTAATAGTTGTATCTGGATTCAAAAGTGGTTGACAATTGCTAAAATATAAGTAGTACCAATACTCTGTAATCATCCACATCTCACCCATTTCCAAATGCTTTGTTGAACTTCATTTGGCAAGGAAATTATACAAATTTCCCAATGCAGCACTGCCCCAATCATATTGGTCCAGATTATGCAAATTTTCCAACAATACTAACTATCCCTTATTTAATATTGTTGCAGTGTTTCTTATCAAAAATACACCAATACACCACAATAAAAATATTCTGGTCAATTCTTCCCAAACACCCTCCTTGTTCATGTGTTGTCCACTCTTGATGTAGTGTGCAAGAAAGCGTAGTGGAACAGAGCTCGCTTGGGATTCCCATGCACCAACTTTCTCATAAGGGTGACCTTCTATCCTCGCTTACTCTGCAGTTGCTTCTGTCGCATCCCGTTTTCCGCCACACCAGAAAAATATGTATTTCCATATCCCATGTAATCTCTATTATTCAACCTAGGTGGTACATTTGGCATCGTACGACCACCACCCATTGGAATACGCGCCAGTCTTAATTTTTTTAAAGGTGTTATATATTCCTAACTCGAACTCAAGAATGTGAAAATTTCCTAGTCTTCTTCCATCATCTCTCCATAACATATTCGGTTAATTTATAGTCGAAAAAAGAGAAATCAAATTCAAACTCCGAAGAAAAACCACAATTTTGTAGCACATCCAAGACTTGCGGATTACCGTTCACCATCATCTTATAAAAATTATTCACTTGAGCTCAACTTGTTTTAAATTGTAACCTCCTATCGACTTCTAATTTCTCAAAACTTCTATGATCTACATCACCCTTTGTAGACAAAATCTCATTTTCCGTCATAGCCATAACGCACTACAATTAACACAAACAACAATCACCAAAATGTTACTCCCATGCAAAGTAATTAATATCGTGTATCGGTATCGTATCGGCAGGATCCGATACACCTATACAAAAGATTATATCGGTTTTTACCGGTGATACATCATTAAGACCTAGAATTTTAAATATTTATAAATGTTGCATTCTAAAAAAATTGATGCCATATGATGCATTAATTCTCAAGATCAAAGCTTCACAATACAAATTCAATTACATTCCACCATCATTAAAAAAATATGAAATAGTTGTAAATTTGTTTACTGAATCTGATTGAGTTTCAAGGGTATAGAGGAAGAATATGATTAGGAGGAAGAAATCTGTTTACAAATTTTCATATCTAAATAATTTACTCTACCAAATTACCCTTGCCGATATTATCAGTGTACCAGTGAACCCGATATACCGGTTTGTAGCGTCCGATACAAGCGTTTTTATCGTTTAATCCTTGTATCGCCGATATTTTAGATATCATACATATTTTTTCCGATACACGATAAAAATCTATAATATCGGCCGATACAACTGATATTGACTACCTTGCTCCCATGCTTCTTTATGATTACCAAGTTTTCACCTAAATTGAAAAACTAAAAAAATTACCCAAATTCTCTATGTTTCATTAATGGAACCCTAAAGTACAATTTTTGAACTTAAACATGAAATTACTCAATATATACACCTTTTATGCTATATAAATGGCATTGTTCATACTCAGAATAGGATTTAACACCATTCTTGAGTTAATATGCTACTGAGAGTATCTTATTTAGTACATAGTCATATCAGTATTGTCTCAAGTGGCAAACTCCCACAGACGAGTTCCTTGAACATGCTATAGCGACACTGTTGTATTCAAATTCATACTGGAATAGCATTAAAACTTCAAATCTAGGCTCGGCATATTGCCATAAACTCAAACCCTAGGTTATATCCCTATGATGATCATATCATGAGGATTGCGGCACACTGGATAAACAAGTCAAGACCACGACATATTCTGCATATCCCATAATACCTTGGCTAGCTATGACTAAGGACATAATACAGCTATTTGAGCTCACAACGCTTTGGCTAAGGTAAGAATGAACTAATGGCTTGGTTGGAATCATCCCAAAACCATTGAATAAGTCCATGGCATAGCTCGGCAACCACAGCCATGACCATGGCCTATGTCGCGCACGCCATCACCGCGCCATGGCATAGGCTTCATGCCATTAACGCGTCATGACATGGACGCGTATTATTCCCGTCCTTGGAAGCTATGGCCAAGGTCATGGCCCGTGGCACGCGCGTCATTGTCGCGCTATGATTACCTAACACTACCGTGCCATGGCATAGGTCGCGCGACATTTTCGGCCTTGGCAGTTATGGCCAAGGCCACGGCCTATGCTCTGCGCCATTCCACGGCCTATGCTCCGCGCCATTCTTCGGCATATGCTCCGCGTTGTTCCTCGGCCTTGGAAGCTATGGCCAAGGCCACTGCCTATGTTGCACGCCATTCTCGGCCTTGGCCGCCACAGCCGAGGCCATGGCCTACGTTGCGCATTATTTTTGGCTTTTGGCAGTCACGACCAAGGCCATGGCTTACGCCACGCACCATTCTCACACTCAGGAAGCCATGATCAAGGCCAAAGTGTAAGATGCGATATTTTAGGATCTTGGCCAGCTCCGTGGCATCGCCATTATAGCTTGCACGATTATGGCCAATCAACGACTTAAAAAGGATCTGATCTTGACTCATGCTTCTCTGATGATAGCTTAGCCTCATTCCTAATCCAACCTGGCTATTCTAGTTGAAACAGGAATCCCATTTTAATAGCCTTTGCCGAATTGAGGAAAAATCTATGGCCTATGCACATCATTCCTATGCCAATGTCGAGCCATAGCCAAACGAGCATTATCTCAATCCTTATGAAATGCCATAGACATGCTACAATGTCATACACATACTATAAAGGTCTATGGATCGGGTGAGATCTGATAATTTTGGTGTGGTAGAAATGAGCATGGCACGCCACTTCTAAAACCGCAGCTTACCAAGCCAGGCGCTAGCGCTAGCACCATTGAAAGGCCACAACGCTCCAAACCCTAATATGGCAATAAACTACCATGCCACTTCACGCCAATAGATCCAACTAGATCTAGTTTTAGTTGTGGCAACTAAGGCCAAGGCAGTTGAGTCATCTTTTAGATCTTAGCTCATTAGGACACACATGACGCCACTGTAGGCCATGACCGAGCCATTATAGGCCACTACGCCACTTGCTATTTCATCTCCATAAATAGACCATTCAAAGGCCACGCAATAATTTAGTACACAAGTATCTCACGTGAAGATTATGGACTCGAATATTCCTTTCCATCCTGGCTGTGGCATAAAGTGCGGACGCGTTATGCCACTTTTATGCCACTAGCATGCGGCGCTAAATTATAAAACCTTAACTAGCCGCTAACGCACCAAGCTATCCTCTTGCGCCTCAATAGGGAACAAGTGCGAGATGGTTGGTCTTGGATAAGTTGTTTTCACAACATCTTTTACTCAACATATCCCTAAGGCATATGGCATATCAATGGCTACGATTTAGCCTAAAATAAGATGAGATCCATAACTCATCCAAAATACTTAAGAAACATCAAAATACGTCACATGCAGGGATTCTTCATGGGGTATTGGTCTGGTGGTATGCGTGGCAATGCCCTATGTGAAAAGTTAAAGTAGTGTGGCAGTTACAACAGTTGGAGAGATAGTGGGCGTAGTATAAAAGGGATTTCCGGAAACTTCCCTAATTTATCTCGCATCATCCCATCATCTTCATCTCTCCATAACTCAAGACCTCCACTACTTGCGAGAAAGGTAGTGTGTATTCCAAACTACTATAAACAGGTTACTTAGCCTATTCAAAAAACAGAACAAGCTTCATCACCAAAAAGCTTTATTTTTCTTCATAGTTTTTAATACCCAATACACACAATCCAATACCATTACCATTTTCTCAAAACTTTTATGCTTCCCTCCCCTAAGATCAACCCATCTTCCTCTCCTCGTGACCGAAGCAGGACGGAATGGCTACTATCGTAGTTTAGGCTTGTTCTGTTCGATTTTGATTTTCGAACCTAAAAAGAAAGTACCATGGAAGTGCATTTGTTTTGCCTAAAAGTAATTTTTAGTTACTAACAATTTGTAACCACAGGTGGAGATCAACCTCTCGGTCACGGAAATCAGTTCTCTCATTAATCAAGATGGTTATACTTAGGCCAGATTCAACTCCTGTGAATTCTGATACCCCCGTTATATATTCCAATGACGATGTAGACTATTCCACCCCATCAGTACATGGAGTTTCCAATCCATCCAGCACCAATGGAGTTGTCGATCCAGCTAGCGCCAATGGAGTTTTTGATCCAACCGTTATCAACGGAAGCGTTGACCCGAACCTTGCCGATGAAGCTGAGGAAAACGTAACCTTGGCTGAATTAGCACGGAGGCAGGGATCTCAAGCCGTATTCTTAGTCAGACTTGAAGAAATGGTAAATGCTCTATTTCATTCTCTTGTCAAGTTGATAGAGGAAACAGGTTACCGCGACGCCTTCATGCGAGATCCGGGGTCGACTGAACCAGTGATAGACCTTTCTAACACTTTTCCGCGTTACCGTATCCGGAGCTTCACCACTACTGAAAAATTAGCAGATCAAGAAGCCGCTTTCCTGATCGAGAATTTATGCGAACTCTTGCACTTCACCAAGGATCAATGCGCTAATACCTTTGACGCTCTCAAACACATTTCCGTTGGTATGAACCTGACACCGTCCTTGATGGAAATTGACGCAGAGTCGAATTACCCAACCATAGGTAGCATCACATTCACTGATGAAGATATGATGGCCGAGGAAGGGCATAACCGAGCTTTGTATGTCACTGCCCGCATCAAAGAATGTGAATTCAAAAGAGCCCTAATCTACACGGGAGCAGCCGCTAACGTCATCACGCTTGGAACGCTCAAAATCGCTCAAGTGCCTCAAAGCAGTATTGTATAATACTCTATCGTAATGAAGGACTTCGAAGGTAACTACACCAACTCATTTGGTCATGTTTATTTAAACCTGCAAGTGGGTCCCATTATATCCGGGGTAAAATTCCACGTCATTACAAGAGAGCCGGAATACCATATGATATTGGGGCGCCCATGGTTACACGACAACAAAGTCGTCCCTTCTACCTACCATCAGTATATGAAGGAAATCCTGGGAGGAAAGATAGTGTGCATAGCAGAATCACCATCCCCATATACTCCCATATATGATGTCGAATTATTCAAACCAGGAGACAAAGCGACTAGCTCATCCGACAAGATATACAATACGCCATTAACTGATTGGAAATCCATCACCGACGAGCCAGTTGTAGACCTCACTGCAAGAATTAAGACACCGAGGAGGGTCCTTGGCGCTAATCTCCAACGCCAGGTCCACCAAGTCACGAGTTCTTCGCCTATCAAAAGGGGGCTCCATTTTGTAGCCAGTTGTGGCGAAGAAGAAAGGACGATCTATCTTCGTAATTGCTGTTACATTAATAGGGGAGGCACGTGACGAGCCTTCCCACCAGATATGCAATCACAGTGAAGATTCTTGCCATAAAGAAGTCCAGGACACCCCACGACAATTACAAGACGGCACAGACGCCACGGAAGATGTACTCGAAACTGTCAATTTGGAGACAGAAGAAAATCCCCGGCCTGTTTTGATCAGCTCGGATTTATCATCAGAAGAAAGATAAAAATTCGTTAATCTGCTCAAAGAATACCAGGATGTTTTCGCATTGACCTATGAAGAAAGGCCTGGGTTAGACTACAAACTAGTCACGCACCACCTACACATCGACCCTGACGCGAAACCAGTCAAGCAGCAGCCGAGAAAATTTAGGCATGAAATCGAAGAGTAGATAAAAGTCGAGATCTAGAAGTTATTGTCAGCAGGGTTCATCTGACCTATTAAGCACCCTACGTGGTTGGCCAATGTTGTTCCAGTCAAAAATAAGAATGGTCAGATAAGATGTTGTGTAGATTTCAGAAACCTAAACAAATCTTGCCCGAAAGACGACTTTCCTCTCCCAAACATCAACATGCTAGTAGACGCAACCAGCGGGAACGGCATGTTTTCGTTCATGGATGGTTACAATGGCTATAACCAGATAAAGATGTATGAGTATGATGATGAAAATACGGCGTTCCGTTCACCCATTGGAAATTTCTACTATACCGTGTTGCCCTTCGGATTGAAAAACGCTGGCGCCACCTACCAAAGAGCCATGACAACAATCTTCCATGATATGATGCAAAAACAAGTGGAAGATTATGTCTAAGATTAGAGCCGCACACACAGACATCCTTCGCCAAGTTTTTGACAGAGGCCGCGAGTACCAACTGAAAATGAATCTTCTGAAGTGTGCCTTTGGTGTATCGTCCGGAAAATCAAGGTGAATCCGATCAAGACGCAAGATATCACCACCATGCCGCCACCACGAAGACCAAGGGATCTCAAGAGTTTTATGGGTAAAGTATCATACATTCGATGCTTTATTCCTGGCTTAGCTCAATTTATTGCTTCATTTACACCTTTGTTGAAAAAAGGAGCGAATTTCGTATGGTCAACTATACATAATGAAGCATTTCATAAGATCTAGCAAATACTTTTGTCACCTTATGTTACGAAACCTCCAACATCAGGCAAGCATCTACTACTCTACACAGCCTTTAGCGAAGTTGTGATAGGAGCTCTTTTATCTCAAAAAGATAACATGGGGACTGAGTACCCCATTTACTATCTTAGTCGTAAGTTGAGAGATGCAGAGTTAAGATATCCCAAGTTTGAAATATCATGTTTATTACTGGTCCATGCCATTCATAAGTTTCGGCATTATCTGCTCACAAATAACGTTATATTTCCCATCAAATATCTACTTTCAAAGCCCGCTCTTAACGGACGGGCGGAGAAATGGATATTACAGATGTCTGAGTTTGACATAACGTGTCTATACCCAAAGGCGATAAAGGGACAAGTGGTTGCGGATTTTCTCACTATTTTTATGGAAAATACGATATTGCGACACATGAAGACATACCTGGTGAGTTTCCAGACATTTCGCTCATCGAAGATGGGACGTGGTTATTATACTTCGACGGGTCCGCTACCCCTTGCACAAATTCCGGAGGAGCGGGTGTCGTATTAGTTTCTCCAACTGGCGAAGTTTTTTCATACTCGTTCAAGTTAGATTATGAATGCACCAACAATTCTGCTGAATACGAAGTATTTCTGCCGGGATTATAAATGGCAAAACAAGTCGGAGCTACACGACTTGAGATCAGAGGAGATTCCGAATTACTGATAAACCAAATGAATAGGGTATATTCTTTAAGATAAGCCACCTTGGCTCCTTATAGGGCCGAGGCTCAGAAACTTTTAACCCATTTCACCGAAGCCATGATTATGCACATGGGTCGTACCAACATCAGACATGTCGACTGTCTAGCAACTCTTGCCCCAAAACTATAGTCTGAAGACTCGAAAATGACTCTCACCATACATAAACGCATTGTGCCGTCAACCTAGAGAGATCAATCACTCAATGAGAAAACCAACGACTGAAGGACACCCATCGTTCAGGAGCTTAAAAGTTCACACAGTCAGGGAAAGGTTAGTCTCAAAGATCTAAAGAATTTCTTCTTGTTATATGGAGTGCTATATCACAGAAATTCGGATGGATATCTATCGAGATGTTTGGACGATAATAAGGCGTGAGAACAACTTAACCAGGTACACAAATAAATATGCGGTCACACCCTAGTTGTAACACTCTACAGGCGGCTGCAACGTCTTGGATATTACTGGCCCACCATGGAAATTACAAGAAGCGTGCGCAGATTGAACTTCCACCTAGGGCTGCTTAAACATAATCTCGGTTATTACAAGAAGCGTGCGCAGATTGCCAACTTCCACCTAGGGTTGCACAGGAACTGTCCCGTCCCGTGGAATTGTCCCGGAACCGAAGGAACCGTATCGGTACCATAGCGGAACCAAGGTTAGATGGTACAGGTACAAGTACCAAAAACTGGAACCGATCCTAGAGTAGGTACAAGTAACGGTCCTAGGCTATTTCCGTCCCGTCCCGTGGTACCGAACTATTATATTTAGCCTTTTCTCATTATCACTCGACCCGGAAGGGATTCAAATGAAATTATCTTTATCTTCTAAATCTAGGGTGAAGTTGAAACAACAGGTGATAGGAGAATCGTTTAAGGGTCGACTGTTTACATTAGAGGAGAATTAAGAAGCTTTGAATCAGCTGATTATCGATAGGTTCATGGTGGAAAAATTGTTGATGGTAAGTGGTGAATTGAGAAATTATTAAAATCAACACCATTGGATTTTTGGAGATTTATCAATGGAATGCAATTGGGGTTCTCTATATACAAAACAAGGTCGGGTTCACATTCAATTAGAATCTGCAGCGCAACAATTGAAATTGGGGATTTTAAGTAATTGATTGAGATTGGATTTCAATGGAAGTTCTTGGATTAGAGAAGATGCATTTTTTTACAGTGGGTATGGTGTGGATGGATGAATTCTTATTTGTGGATGTAGCTGGTTTATTTTTTGAAGATGGCTGGAGTGGTTCTGAATTGGGGTTTTGGGCATGGATTAATTGTTGGGTATCTATTGCAATCCGTAATTTGAACTGATCTCACGATGAGAAATGACGTAGCAACAATGATGGATTCCTGGAATAAAACTTGTAAGTACCCCAAACTCTAATAAATTGAGTTTCAATCTTGAAATTGGATCTGGAATTTGGAGACTTATCTTCATAAGCAGATTGAAGATAAAGATTCATCTTGTTATGGGTAGAACCGGTCCCGTCCCGTATCGAGTTAAATAGGTATAGGTCTCGTCCCGTCCCGTCCTGTACTTCATAGGTACAGGTACACATGTACATGTATCGACCATAGGAAGGTACATGTACTGAGCTAGGCTAAGAACCGTACCGTCCCGTACCATGTGCAGCCCTACTTCCACCACAGCAGACGGAGATTTTGACTCTACACCACATTGGGGACTGGCGAGACCCATATGTCAAATATTTTAGAGACAACGTCCTTCCCGCAGAAAAAAGAGAGGCTGTCCGTCTACTGCGCAAAGCTAAAAGATTCGTCTTTTATGAAGGGGTACTATACCGGAAAAGTTTTGGCGGGAACCTGCTACGATGTTTGGCAGAAGATGATATTCAGAATGTTATGAAGGAGATGCACGAGGGCGAACATCATGGCAAGAGAAAGTTATTCCTTCAGATACATGAGAAGTATTATTGGCCGACAATGGAAGATGATGTGGCCACATTTATTCAAAAATGTCATCAATATCAGATTCACGACAATCTTATTCACACTACTTGCCTCCCTCTTCATCCAGTAAGTAGCCCTTGGCCATTTTACAGTTGGAGACTGGATATTAT
Organism: Papaver atlanticum; assembly: GCA_023531105.1. Lineage (NCBI taxonomy): Eukaryota > Viridiplantae > Streptophyta > Magnoliopsida > Ranunculales > Papaveraceae > Papaver > Papaver atlanticum. The sequence continues at coordinate 7,034,684 of JAJJMB010009125.1, read as the reverse complement.
TGGTAAAATTAATCCATCCTCTTCAAAACAACACGAGTATATAATTACCACCATGGAGTATTTGACGAAGTGGGTTGAAGCTATACCTCTAAGGAGCACCACTTGAATAACCATAGCTGCTTTCATCAAGGAGTACATCATATGCAAATTTGGGATACCGAAACACATTGTTACGGATAACGGTACTCTTTTCGCAAATAAGCATGTTCGGGAACTACTTGAAGAATATGGTGTTAAACATGTGTTTTCCACGCCGTACTACCCTCAAGGTAATGGACAAGCCGAAAGATCCAACAAAACTCTCATCAGGATCTTGAGCCGCACTGTTTATTATTACCCGCGGATATAGCATGAACAACTGCCCATGATGTTATGGGCATATAGAACGTCGCCGCGGAGCTCTACTGGGACTTCGCTCTGATACCAACTTGTGACGCACCAAATACTAAACCTGCTTAGATGATAGAATTACCACCTAATTGAAGCATCAAAACTAGAATACCGATTTTAAGATTCATAATTACGAAAAGTGCTAATAACAGAACCCAAACTCTCTGATATTATATAAATGAAAGTCTCTCAAATGATATGAATATATTAATGTGTTGTTTACATAATAAAGAAAGAATACATATAGTAAAAGATACACAACACACTAGATTTGATAAAGCTCTAAGCTACGAAACGGATATCTTCGTACGCTCCATTTCTTCTGATTACTAAAAACTGAAGTGGGAACAAGTGAGCACATCATCCCAAAGTGGTGCCCAAAGGAAACATATAACTCTCAAGTAATCACTAACATACTTTACAGTGCTAAAATAATAACACTAATTTAAAGAACGATAACGAATTAAAGCATTCAACAATTTATGCATCAGGAAGCAAGTGTTATCCTAACCTCTCCAAACTCATTGGAGAAGACAACGCAAGAACAACCCTAATCAATAATGATAACATTATCCACATGAAGTGCTGAACCAAACCATGATTCAGAATATTACCATCAAGACTGGGAAGTTAGTCAAACAAGCATAATATGTGCACAAGTGATTTCCCCCAAATAAAATAGTATATATAATATTAAAACAGAAGGGCATCCGCCATATTAAGTAATATTAAAACGGAAGAGCATCCGCCATACTATCTTAAGACAATAAAATTAAACGAGATAATATTCAAACGGAAGAGCATCCGCCCTACTAATTTAAGACAATAAAATTAAAAGTGATAATAGTCAAACCTGCAGAAATCAAGATTCCATCGGCTAGGATTGCAGTAGCAAGCGGGGTCTACTAGGATGAATCAGAAGTACCCAACTCACGAATAGCGGATCTGGATATTCTCAATTCCAGACGAACCAAGGCAGAGAAATATGCAGAAACCTACCGACGTAGTGTCTCCAGAGCATATGACAAAGCTTGTAATATCAAAACCAATTCTTCATCTATTTTTTCTTCATCTTGCATTAGAGAATCAAATCTTCCTCCACTTAAAATGTTCTCCAATGCAGTAGTTTGTAAAGTTCCTTTCTCCTGAATTGAGTCTACTATAGAATCTACATTTTCAACCTCTGATCTATCACAAATATCAAAAGGGTTATGAGGAGAAGGTGCCTTCAGTTCACTGCTCCTCTACTGTAAATTTCCTATTTCACCAAACTTAGTACCATTATCTTTATTCTTCTCCACTTTACATTCAAAGATTAAATGACCAACAACTTTACAAGTACTACAAAATTTAGGACAATTTGGTATTAAAATATCTTGATAAAAACCACCAAATTTTATACCAATCCAAATCTTGCTTGGAATTGATTTAGCAAAATCAACTTCTACCAGAACATTTGCATAATATCCAACTTCACATATTGCTGTAGCTTCATCAATTTTAATTGGAGTTCCCATTTCCTTACAGATCTTAAACAAAATATCCTTTTTTCCAAAATTCCAAACCTAATCCTGGAAATCTCACCCACACCAATGCTTTAGAACTCCTCTGTTTAGCAGGACAAAAGCCAGAAACCCAATTTCTGATCCATAAGACTTGATCTTGCACTTCCCATACACCATATTTAATGTATTTTCTATTTATTTCATTGTCCAACTTAATGGTGAAGAATCTTTTACCCAAATGAATTAGTTTACAATCTCCAACAAGTTTCCATTGATTTCTCAGAATCACAGCTGTATCAACAAACTTAATTTTTTGTAGATCTAATCCACCAATCAAAGAAAACTTTCATGGATTTAATCATTTTTCAAAAAGATCATCTGGGAAGGACGATGAAAGGAATTGAATTTTATTTTTCATGAAATTTTAAACCTAAATCTTCTGAATACTTATTTTCGTCAAAATTCATGGTTTGAGAACCAGAATTCATGAAAACTATATGCAGTTAATGAAAACGATCCATTTAAAACAATTAAATAAAAAAATTCCAAAACAAATTCACCTGGATTAATCACTGCAAGATCGAGAAGAAAAATTTCTCCGAGTTGGTCGCCCAATTCTCAGACTCTCTCTCTCTCTCTCTCTCCTCAACTCACCCCGACTCACCCCAATATCACCTCATTGTTATAATATCGTTGTTGATTTTATTATTGATAATCTACCTTGAGGAGCTAATCTTTGTTTTTTCCTTTTTTATTATTCAGGAGCTTTGAAATCTTCCCTGGCAGTTTTGATTGCTAACTTTTCAATTCTCCATATGTATCTTCTTTTCGGGTGAGAGATAGTACATCTAATACTTTTGACACAACTTGGTTACCTTTGATAACGTACTCACCTTTGCTTGTCATGAACTTAAGTTTCTGGGGATAAGTGGACAGTACAACCTACATCGTATGGATCTGGTCTCTTCCCAAAAATCATATTTTATGGTGGTGACTTGGTGTTGAGAACTAGGAATTTCACGTTTGTTTTTATCGGGCTTGTCTCAACCGTCAGAGTCACTTCTCCCATCGGGTAAGTCCTTCACCATTAAATCCCATAATAGATGAGTCGTTGCTTCTGAGAATATCTCTTGTCAGTTTATTTTCTCAGCTGCCTGGATGTAGATGATATCACAAGTAAATCCATGATTTATCAGGAATTTTGGACTATCCCATCCGTTTATGATCAGTTCCACCACCAATGCATCTGAGTGTGGAAATATTACTCCAGCTAAGTCTTTCATAGTAAACATGATGTCCTCATGGGAGGAGTAGACCTTCATAGCTGGAACGGAGACTTTTGACATTAACTTCCAGATGTTTTTGCTTTCTTTCAGTTGGGTCTGATGTAAGATCAGTCTCAGCTTTTGGTATTGAATGTATCATATGGACACATCCTTTGATATGTACAACAGGAGATCTCCCATTACGACCTTGCTCTTAAAGAACGAACTCTATCAGATTTCTCTCCCTTGCCATGCTATCTATGAACCTTATCAAGTTCTTGCTATTGTTGGTGGGGTATCCATTCGTCTCATGGTAGGAGAAATTAGACTTTCCTTTCCTATCAGATCTTAGCTTTCTTGGAGTGGAAAAGAATGGTTTATCCATCATGTACTGTAATATAATTTCTGGCGTGGCACTCAATTTCAAGAAGTTTTTAGACTTTTCTTTCTATTTCAACATAAACTCTTCTTTGAAGTTTTCCCTCTTTGATTGTTGATTCATGGACTTAGGCGGGTGAGCTCGCTTCTCATCTGAAGATTGTCCAGCTGAGTAAACATTATGGTTCGATCTAGGAAAATCCAACTTATTTTGTTCTCTTCTCACGAATTTTCCATCTTTGTTGTATACTTTCTCAAGGTAATCGTGGATGTGGCTTGTAAAAGAATTTTTAATTTCCCCTTGTAAAAGAGTATTTCTCAACAACATATACAACATTTCACATGGGCTTTGTCAACTGGGGCATCCGGTGGCTTAAATCGCCTGAGAAAGTCAGTGAAGCTTATATTTTCACCTTCACTTATTTTGCGTATGTCATCAAGAACATCCCCTAGCTTGATATATCAAGAGTAATTCTAAACAAATAAAGTTTTTAGATCATCGAATGTCTGAATTAAGTTTGATGGCATACACCTAAACCATGTCAGAGCATCCTTTTGTATATTGCTTGCAAAGAATTAGGTCATTATCCAAGTATTTTCCAGGAATAGCGCAATTATCTTCTCAAAGTGAAATATATGTTCATTTGGATCTGAATCATCTTTGAACCCATTTTAAGGTCAGTAGTTGAAAATTTTCAGGCAAACGGCAATCACGAATTTCTATGGATAGTGAACTTTCTTTAAACTTGTAAGTTAGGTCATATTTCAACCTACTGACCATCAACTTGATTTTGTCTTCTTGACCATCAATTTTTGAATATATAGATTCTTGTACCAAGCCAACTGTGACAATTGGTTCTGATTCAGAAACTACATGTCTCGGGGTATGCATATACTGTTTGGCGAGTGAGTTGTAATTTTTGAATTTCTGTATCAAGTTTCTTTGTTATCGACTTGGTAATTGATAGATGTATTTACTGCACACGGATTCTTGTTTCATGTGAGTGTTATTCGTCAAACATTAAGCACATGGGTAAATCATAAAAATCCATTTCTTTCTAGCATGGGTCTTAGAATGCATATTAATAATGAGTATTGGGACATTATGAAAAGATAAATACTCTTATGTTCATTGTTGTATTGTTGAATCCAAAAGACAAAGAAACAAGATTAAATTTTCTTCTTGGAAAGTTAGGTATTGCTGGTGGTTATTTGAGAACATAATTAATGGAACTTGTAAGGGATTTTAAAGCTCTTTTCGAAAAGTATTGGGATGTTTAATTAAGTGTTATAAATACTCCAATTGTGACAGATAATAATGGCACCCATACAAATGAAGACGGTGAAGGAGATTGTGCTATAAATGCCCTTATAGCAGAGAGAGCAAGAGAAGAAGCGGAAGGTATTAATGATGAAGGGAAAATAGAGGTGGAGGCTTATTTGAGAGAGAAACGAGAACCGCGAAACGAGAAAGTTTCTTTTGATATTTTAGGTTGGTGGAAGACAAACTCGACTAGGTATCCTACTTTGACACTAATTGCAAGAGTTATATTGGCTATACCCGTTTCTTCAGCAACATCTGAATCTGCCTTTAACACTAGGAGACGTATCCTCGATCCATATCGGAGTTCTTTACTTCCCGTGACAGTTGAGGCATTGATTTGTGCTCAAAAATCGTTGAAGATTCCGATTGATCTTGATATTTCTTCCTTGGAACCAGAAGAGGAAGTTAATTCATGTATTATTTTATTTGTTAATTTTTTCGTAGAATTCTTGGACACTCACTGTACTCTAACTAATTGTACATTTGTTCATTTGTTTGTAGAATTTTTGGACAGTCTCTCTAAATCCAAGTTCATACACATAATATATGAGGATATTGAGGACTAATGAGTACCAAGGTAATTCATCTTACCAATAGCATATCCTCCAAACATCTTTACTCTTTTTTCTTTCTTTCTTTTTACTGTTATCATTTTCATGTATTGTTTGCCATCATGATAAGTAGACATACCTGAATTACATTCTAGCTATCAGTTGCTTGCCATCATGTATTCCTTTCACCGTATACTCTAGCTATCAATTGATTTGTTTTAGCCATCATGATAAGTAGAATACCAGTTCTTTGACTTTCCATTCTGCATTCCAGGTTAGGTTCTTTTAACTTCACTTTAACTTTTTTGTGAATGGTCACTTGGGAGTCTTATAATGATTGATGTTAGTTGATTAATGTAGTTAAAACACACTAGTAACCCTAGAAACTGCAGCTATCAGTTGATTTGTAATATCCCTTAGGATGTTGTTCCTTGCTTTTAACTTCTAAGTCTTTAAGATATATTCAAAACTATATTGCCATCTATGCTCATGCTCAGTAAGATAATAGTTCTCCATTTCTTAAAACTATTATAACCTTTAATGTTTGATTTGATTTGTCAACTACAAGGGAAAATGCTAAGCAAGTCTGGAAAGTGTTGATGTTGTTTATCTGTTATGGAGACAATGTGGATGCTTAGGTTAACCGAAGTTAGCCATATGAACTCTTTTGTATTAACCACATTCATCTAACACTTCTAGATCAAATAAGATGATCAATCAATCATGAAAGATAATCAAATGAATCTAATTGTGTTACTAATAGAGTTGTTCAATTGTTTACAATCTCATAGAAATATATATGAATCAATTGAAACAAAATAGGATTGATTTGTAGTTGTACAAAGTACTTATACAAGAATCAATTCATGAACATTAAGCCACGGTTTGCAAAGATTGCATTCCTTAATTTATCAATTAATTTATTTATTGATGAGTATGAAAACATACTTAACCGATTTTAGAACTTAACCAACTAAGTTTGCAAACTGGTACGCAAACTATAGTAACCGGACTTGTTCTTGTCCAGCCATTTGCAAACGGGTACGCAAACATCCATCCCGTACCTAACTCAGGTATAACCTTTCGCATACTGGTACGCAAACTTGGCTCCCGGACTTTAACAGTTAAAACATTCGCATACTGGTATCCAAATAAGGTTTCCGGACCTGAATCATACCAAAATATTTTGCATACTGGTATGCATACTGTGTTGTATCCAGACAAAGGTTAATTATTCTAAACTCCCATTTCAATCACTGAAACATCCTTAGAAGACGACAATGGCTGTCTCACACATACCATTAGCTTATAAATAATCTTCAAGTGATCGAATGATCAATACGAAACTTTCCGAGTCGACATCAAATGATTTTCTCACACAAACCATATAAGATGTTTCAAGGCAATTTTCACATGATCATCTTTTGACTTATTATTTAGTTTCCAACAAATAAATTGTGTCCAACTAAACTCGTCAGGAATAATGATGAACGTAGCTAAAGCAAAAAGCTTCCAACACATATTTTGAGAAATAGATAAGCGAGTTAAACTCAGCTCGAAATATCAAATGTATATAATATAATTGTTCTCAACATTCCTTGGTTCTTCAACATTCCTTGAATTCTTCATCACTTCAAGTACTCCAGCGATTCTGAACGTGTTCAACTCAGCATCATTGTTGTTGAAGATCCATAGCCATAACAATAAGAAAACAGTTGTTCTGAATTATTGTTATACAGTTCCATAGTATCATTACACAACATCAAAGTTCAATTGTATTACAACTTTTAAAATAATACTATGGTGATATGTATCACTCCCCCTTAGGCAATACTTCATCACACAATGAAAACCACTCCCCCTTACATAATGATCCATAAACCATATGTATGTCACAAAATAATTCTCCTCCTTTTTGTCAATATAAATTGGCAAAGGTACGAAAATTAACGGGATCATAATGAAATTCTCAAAGAGATAATTCATGACTAAAGAGAACATATCAACTTTATTTCGATGATTTCACATAGTCGAAACCTACTGTATTCATCAAGGAGTTTATAAAGATACAAGATAACTCCTACAATATTCCACAACCGCACTCCCCACAAAGATTTGGCAATTAAGCACAAGTTCAATTAAGAACTCTCCCCCATAAAATGTCATTCCCGGAAGAACAACAAGAGCGGCCTTACTTTTACAAGATAAGAAGGATTTCTTTGGACATTAACAAATTACATGAAAAATGAATTTGTATCCAGAAAACTCGAATAAATTAACCACAAGAATACCTTAATGATTTAATCGGATATGCTCAACATAAGAAAACTTACGGAGCCATACAGTACTTTCACATAGAAGTGGATCACGAAAAGATCAATTAATACTGCGGAATATTCCAAATTACTTCTATCTTTTATCAATATTTGCATAATACCACAATAGACTTAACTTTTGAACATATATGAGATAATCATAGTTCACGGACGTAAACACACATATCCCATAACATATTTTTGTAATATATAAAACCAATAAAGGTTAATACTGCAAAATCATCTTCCAAATAACTTAGAATGTAAATAAATAAATCTAAAAACATTGCAAGATGAAAATCGTTGGGAATAGCTATGTGTAATCACAATATTTGCTATTCCAAACCCTAGTTATCCTTCTTAAAACACAAGAATAAATTCTCATAAGAAGTTTCCAAGACATAAAAAAACTAACTCCTAAAAACAAAAACAAAAACAGACTCAAACTAAAGTCAAAGAGCGCCTACGGAACCCTCACGAGTCTTGAGACCTTTGAGCTTGTGATTGACAGCATCTACTGCTTCTTTGGAGAAGGTATTCTCATTGAGAAGATCCTTAACATGTGTCTTCATGAGAACAAGGTCAGAGTTAACCTTTTTCAACTCAGTTCGTAACACATCGAAACCCTTCATAGTATCCACGAGCTGCAGTTTTGCTTCCTCAAAGTATTTAAGAAAATCATGAACCACTTCAGCAGAAACCATTTCATAATGCTCTACATATTGATGAGTATATGCATAATAGCATGAGACATCAGAATAATCATCAGGATTTTGATCTTTGACATCATCAGCATCTACTAGGGTTCTTTTCTTCTTCCCTTTGAAACCGTAACCCATACCTTTATCAAGAAACCTTTTCGTAAAATCACAAGAGCGAGAAGGAGATGACATTCTTGATACGAGAAAAAATAACCTAGAGTGAGATAACTTAACTTTAATAGGTTAGGTATATAAACGGTTTCTCAGGGAGTATCTTTTTAGGGTTTTTTTGGAGTCGGTTAGTGACACGTTACATAGGTACCCGTATGAACACAAACTTAACCCATAAGAGGAAACTTACAAACGAAAGTTGTTAAGTTCTTTTTACAAAGTAAGAAGAACACAGTAAAATTTTGCTATGTGAAAATTTTCTTTCACAATTCTTAGCTCGGTAAATTTTATACTCTCACAGAAGGAAAATTTAGAGCACAAGAGAAGCAAACTAAGCATAAAGGAAACTTAATTCTTTCAAAAACTTAAAAAGTAGACAGTATAAAGATTCTCAACGCAGAAGAGATACTTATGCAAAGCTGTCTGTAAACAATAGTCTAGCTATAAACGATAAGGAAATAGCTCAACTAATCAGAGAACACTTTACCAATAAGTATACCTGATTATTAGCATATCTTACTCAATAGGATTTTTTTTAATGAGTATGATGTCAAACCTTGTGATTAATTAACACAAGTATGAGCTTTATGCTCATCAAATGTATATTGTTCATGGTTAATCCTCTTTTTTCTTCTAATTTTTGGAGGAAATCCTTTTTGACGTGAAAAAGTATCATAAAACTTACTATCATCAAAGTATGAGACTAAGTTTGAATCCTTACCTGAAGAGGTTTGTTTGGAGGATTTTGACAGCCTGTTGATAAGATCCTTGTATCCTTCAATTATCATATTTAGGTTGTCCTTCATATCTCCATTGTTGTTTTCACCTTATGATACCTTTTTCACATCATTCCCTACCTTAGTTTGAGGAGGACCTTTCTGAAATCTCCTTGACTAATTTGTGTTAACGCTACTATTATAAGTTCGAACCTTAGACGAGCAGATTGAACTGACTTTCCTGAAAGGATTCATAGGGTGAGTACTAAAACCAATTGGTTTAGACATCTGAATGTCAGTTATACCTGTGAGTATTAAGTCTAAGGTGTGTTGAATTCGACCAAAATAGTAGTCATTCAACCTCAATTTGCACTTCCGTTGAACCCGTCCTTTTGAATCACAAAAGAGACATACTTTCTGATCACCAGAGTGATTAGAGTGAGTAGGATTAACGATATTAGAAGAGTTCTTCCTTCCGTGAGATGCGGTGATTCCTTGATTAGTGGAAGTTACAAGCACATCTTTAGCAATCGGAAGGGTTTGCAATTTAGCTTCTGAAACTGGTTTTATCAGAGAAACATGATTACATGTAGTCACATTTTCTAACATCACAATTCAATCATAAGCAATTGGTATAGTGGACTCCACTGAACATCCTTTACATTGAATATAGAAATTACTTATCAAACGTTCGATTTCCAGGGCATCCTCCTTGAGTTTAGCCTCGTGTAAGGTTCGGGATGAACAAACTATGGCATTTCCCTTACGAAGAATCCTTAATTGGGAATCACGATCCTTTACCATACTAATAATCATATTGACTTTGTGTTTCAGCCTATTGATTTCAACTTCCTGGATTCTAACAAGTTTTAGAATCGTTGCACTTTCTTGGGCTGCTTCCCTTTCTATTTCAAAGTCAGACTCGTCAGTAAGATAATCAGGGTAACACTTATCAATACTTGTCTGTTTCATGGGAACAAAAATGTTCATCTATATGTGAGATTGACAAGTCTTTCTCTTAATAGATTTCATAGAAACATATTTTTTATTTTTGGTGATGCGTTTGTCAGAGATAGCACTTCTGTCCATAGAGTCAGATTGCTACAAACACTGACTTATGAGGTCTTAGCGTATTTGCCTGCACTGATACCAATTGAAAAAGAGGGGGTCTAACAACCACACCCAATATTTCGTTCGACAATCTGTATGGACAAACTCCAATATAATTCCAAGAGAATTAACTAGACAGACAGACTCAATTAGGAAAATATATCCAAGAGTTATATCTCTTTCTCAAATCAATCAGCAAATCAACAAAATGGAATCCGTAAACTGATTGGTATGAGAATATCTTGGACGGTATCAAAAACCAATGTCCAAGCGTCAATCAATTTCTATCCAACAAACAAGGTCGGATTTACTAATTGATTGAACTACGCACAACCTGTGATATTTCAATTATATAAACAAATATAATGCGGAAAAGAAATAACACAGACACCAGAAGTTTTGTTAACGAGGAAACCGCAAATGCAGAAAACCCCCTAGACCTAGTCAAGATTTGAACACCACACTGTATTAAGACGTTACAGACACTATCCTACTAAAACCAAAGCAATATCTCTCCACCGTTAGATGGTCTTAGCTTGTTACACACAAATGAAATATACCTTCATTTAGATATGGGTAACCGTACCTAAACGTGTATATTGAGTTGGCTCAACAATAGTTAACCGAAGTTAGCCATATGAACACTTTTGTATTAACCACATTCATCTAACACTTCTAGATCAAATAAGATGATCAATCAATTATGAAAGATAATCAAATGAATCTAATTTTGTTACTAATAGAGTTGTTCAATTGTTCACCATCTCATAGAAATATATATAAACCAATTGAAACAAAATCGGATTGATTCGTAATCGTACAAAGTATTTATACCGAAATCAATTCATGAACATTAAGCTACGGTTTGCAAAGATTGCATTCATTAATTTATTAATGTATTTGTTCATGAGTATGAAAACATACTTAACCGATTTTAGAACTTAACCAACTAAGTTTGCAAACTGGTACACAAACTTTAGTATGCGGACTTGGTCTTGTCCAGCCGTTTGCAACCGAGTACGCAAACATCCGTCCCGGACCTAACTCAGGTAGAACCGTTCGCATATTGGTACTCAAACTTGGTTCCCGGACTTTAACAGTTAAAACCGTCGCATATTGGTATGCAAACAAGGCTTCCGGACCTGAATCATACCAAAATAGTTTGCATACTTGTATGCATACTGTGTTGTATCCAGACAAAGGTTAATTGTTCTAAACTCCAATTTCAATCATTGAAACATTCTTAGAAGACGACAATGGCTGTCTCACACATACCATTAGCTTATAAGTAATTTTCAAGTGATCGAATTTTCAATACGAAACTTTCCGAGTTAACATCAAATGATTGTTTCACACAAATCATGTAAGATGTTTCAAGGTAATTTTCACATGATCATATTTTGACTTATTATTTAGTTTCCAACAAATAAATTGTTTCCAACTAAACTCGTCAAGAATAATGATGAACGTAGCTAAAGCAAAAAGCTTCCAACACATATTTCGAGAAATAGATAAGCGAGTTAAACTCAGCTCAAAATATCAAATGTATATAATATAAAAGTCTATATAGCTATACGACGTAGTCTCATTAGGAGATAGAATAGAATAGACTTCTGAGTGATAGACAAGTTTTAGTCTCCACATACCTTTTGTTGATGAAGTTCCTCCAAGCTCTCCTCAGTAGATCTTCATCTCCAATCGATGAACGTCATGAAGTCTAAAGCTCAACTACACATTCTATCCTAATCCGAGACATAGCTATAAGTTGACTAGAAATCAAGACTTATATTTTTGATCACCTAAACTTGACAAACAAGCTTGAGATAGAAACTCTTGCGAGTTCGACCGAGCAATGCTCTAACACTTCAGATCTGAACGAATCATTCATAACATCATCATATTAAAAGGAAAATTTATGCAGAAGTCGATGTAGATTATCATGTTTTTTAAGGATTGGTTAAGAATCTATGATAAACATTAAAAAAACTCCTTAGCATATAAGGATCTATGATTATTAGCATCAAAAATAAAAATATTTCTCAAGATTTCAGCATGAAATTGATAGTCAAAAAAATTAGATCAAGAATCTAAAACTCAATATTCATAAATTTCATCTACTTTTTTTAGATTTGGTTATGACGAATGTTCTTTTATGATTAAAATCACTAAAATCATCATCTTATGGTTCGATCTCATCCAAAATCATCAAATTAGTTTTAATTGATCATGCAGATCATCAAGGTTCATTGATAGAAATTACACTTTGAACATCTTTCTCTTCTTTTATTCTCTTCTAACTTCTTAGTTCATCAACCACCTTAGAAGATACCAGAAGTCCTCACTTTATACGCGAAGATCGCCGGAAATCCAACCAAGGATAGATATTATAGTGATTAACTAAGGTTATGGTTCCAAATTAAGGACAACAATCAAAACATTATGAAAGTATGATTCTTGGTATAGTTTACGCATCTTCATTGGCGCTGACTAGGTTTTAATGATTCTTCGTTTTTTAAATCATAAAATGGATCTCAAATCTAATATACATGTATGATTTAGTAAAATACATGAAAAAGCATAATACGTGTAAAAACATATATGGGGAAATTATCAATATTATCTCGTCGATTATGTTTACATTATCAATATTTCTGGATATATATATATATATATATATATATATATATATATATATATGGGGATTATATTTAAATGACTTATATCTCAAGTAAGCACGTGTGACGGTTTCGACCCAATAAATAATATCTCCGTGACAAGTCTTTGTCATATGATGTTTCGATTTGCTATTACTGCGATTTATTGTTGCCCTTTTGGTTTTCTAATGGATCTCGATGATATATTCAAGTATGTTTTCAAAGGCGACCAATTCCTGTGCGAGGATGATCAGAACTCTAACAAAGTTGATCAATAACTATGGGAACGGGTTGTAATTATGGTGATATTTGGAGGAGATGATTCCTTTTATGTAGGATTATATCTTAATGAAAAAGAAGTTTTTAAATGGTTAAAATCTAAAGAGAAGATCATTGTTTGGATTACATCTTTATCTCTTCAATCAACTATTTCGTACAATTGTTGTATTTCAGAAATTGGGATACATTAAATTTTGTATGTTATATATTGTATTATTATGATGTACTCGAATAATCATGTTATCATGTGTTTTGGGGTAAAAACAGTTTCTGCCAGTTTTGGTAAATTTGGGTGTGTTGATGAGAAACGAATCTAGACCTAAACAAATGCACTGCACGGGAGTACGTTAGATTCGAGAGATCAATCTATAGAATCCTGGCCTAAACCAAGAAATAGCTGTTCCAGTCTTGCTTCGGTCACAAAGTGAAGGAGAAGGGTTGGTCTTAGGGAGGGAAGCGAAGAAGGTGTTGAGACCAGAATGGTTAATTCTGAAGGTGTGGCTATTTTATGACTTGTATCAGAATATGGAACTGGCTTGCGGAATGTAAGCTATCAGTTCTTTGGTGTTTTTCTGGATACTTGTGTTGTTGTTAACCAAAACTGTTGTTTTTGGTCGAAATAGGCAGAAACCTATTTATACAAGTCATAATTGAACGCACCCTGATCTCGTAGGAAGTGGGAGTGGTTGAGTGATGGAGAAGTGGGGTAATTTGTAAATGCCAGAAACCACGCCCCCACTATGGAGGAAACGGGTTTGTTTACACCCACTACTTTTTGCCGCCACTAACTGCCCTGCTTTCCTGACACTTTCTTATAATGGGCGTGTTGTACGCCGCACGCTGTAAACTGCCAGACCAATACCCTGATGAGCATCCCCCAGTTTGTGACATGTTTGATGTCTCGAGTATTTTCGTGGAAAAGGTGTAGCAGATTGCTGAGTGGGTCTTGTATGCAAGACCTAGCTATTCTGATTAATTATGCGCCAACTAAGTAGCGGATAACCATGTGTGGCAAGTCAAGTCAGGAGACTTTCCGCAGGAGAATGGCGTGTAATGCTATTAGGTTATTCTTGGTTGGTCACCTAAGACTTACCATAGGCCGGTCAATTATGTGGCGAATTTGGACGGCTGAGATTGTAATTCATGAGAGAGGGTGGCCGTTGATTATGGCCACATTCCGTTGGCACCTGATAATAGCATAGTGACGCCATTGGCACATGCCAGTGGCATAGTGGTACATTTAGCACATGCCAGTGGCACAACGGCATGGTTGGCATATGCCAGTAGCATAGTGGCGCGAATAGCGCCTGGCGTAGCCGTGGTCGCTATATTTTGGCATATTGGTGTTAGATCCAAATATGGCTCGGCAATATTGGTTCTAGTTGCCATATCAAACTTAATGCCCTAGGTAGCATTACTTTGCCTGGTTGGCATAAGAACCTTATCTAAATTAGGGTTTGGCATACCAAAACCCTAATTAGCGCGTGTGGCATGTGGCCGCGGCACGGTGATATTTTTTGTGCAAACTGTGCCATGGCTGCGTCAAAGGAATTATGGCAGGGCCATAACGTGGGGACGGCCACAGGCGCAAGGGTATCTATGAGTGGCTATAGGATGGCGCCCGTTTTTAGGGTTTTATGGGTCCCGCATGGATCGTGGCATGTTGTGGGGCCAAAATGGCGTAATTTGGGCCACGACCAAGAATTAAGGTTTCGACTAATGCCACTAAAGCAAAATCATGTTTATGATTGGAATACCCTGAATGGAATCCGTTATGGCGTTGGCCACGAACAAAAAGTGAGTTGGC